>CM033756.1:6836051-7216051 GCA_019671005.1 Hibiscus mutabilis
TTTCTTTTTCTTTTCATGTTTCAAATTCTCTTGCATTAGCTCTCTTTTGCTAGGCTTAAGGTTGGACAGCCGGTCTATTTAAGAGAAAACATGCATTAAATGCTGCCTTTTTAATCTCAAGTAGTTCTTCTACTTTGGCTTGGCGTTTTATTACTATTGAATTCATACTGTAAGATTTTACATGACTAAATGAAGAATTTACTGCTACACAAATTCATTTATCTGTTTGCTTTCTATCATCTGTAGTGGGCTCTAGACAGTTCTTTTACCCCCTTTTTCCCGTTTGACATCTGACTGTATCAGAGGATTCCTCCTCAACTTTGACTAATTTTATATGCTGATACATATGTCAGGGGCAGTAGGAAGTTGTTGAGTGTACAGGATGAGTACAAAGGTTGACCAGACACCTGCTGTGGGCTCTTATATTGCCAACATGTCTGCAACAACTACTTCATCCACGGACCACAGCATCAACTACAGGCCCAAAGGTCTCAAGGTTTGCTGCAAAGACGGGCTTTGTTATACCTAAAAATAAATTGTCTGGTTCATTGGTTCCTATCTTCCGAGGAGGTAAAAAACCCGGAGGAAATGCTACTGCCAATGAAGATAATACAGACCAGATTCAGGGAAAATCAAATTCAAAATGGAGCCCTGATCTGACACAGGATGCTGCTGTGAGAAGGGGTAGAGCCTTAGCTTATCAGGTATTTAGTCTATCCGTTGGAAGTGCATATTATGGTCATTTCTGCAAGTGCATAGTGAAATTTTACATGTCGAATTTTATGAGTTCTTTCAACATGTTTAAACTATCTTGAGTAGTGAGTTGGAGGCATTTGTAGCCCTGGATTGTGGGAGGAATATGTATATTGCTCACCTGATGGCAATTGGACATTTCCCTTGTCCCCCATTGAGTGATAAAATGCCGGTGTCCAATTTGTGATTCCCTAGCATGGGAACTTCACATTCCAGGTGCCATTAAGTGATATTACTTCCTCTGTGGTGGTCCAAATTTTGAGCAGACTCGGGTGGATCAGATTGCACAACAGCTGTAGTCAGGAAATCCGGATGTTGGGGATACCGAAGACTCGACATTAGCTGCTAAGAATATGGTTAAAAGCAGTTCTGATACACAACTTGAAAGTGAGGTAGAGAGTTAATATTGCATCCTTTGTTAATTTCATTTTATTGTATTGATTGATTGGGGATTTTATATTTCCAACTCATAGAATTTGTTAATGTAGAAAGTAGAACTCTTGGAGATTGAAAGACGGGAAGCTATTGGGTAACTCCAACAGCTTTTGCTAGATAAGAAAATTTTATCTTTCTCCAATTTATTCAGTTTTTCACCATCTTGTTGTTGGACGTCTAGGCGAAAATGAAATACTAAAATTGAATCCGAGTTTCAAAGCACCAGCAGATTATAAACCTTTATTGAAAGAGGCAACAGTTCCCATTCCCATAAGCCCATTTTTATACTGACATATTACTGCATCTAATTTTCTTATGTCCCTTTTCCTGCACGTTTTTATTGTACTTCCGAAAGAAGTTATACATTTAAGTAATTAATGGCAATCTTGCGATCAAAGTTCTATGAAATTTTGTTGAGTTTGACATATTTGAAATATTTTTCCTGGTTATCAACATTCGTAGGGCATGATAAGGTTCACATTTAATTTTTCTGCATTTTGATTCTATACACACCCCCTTTGATCTAAATAAAAGCCTTATGTTTATCTTGTCATCCACCCAAAGTGAAAAATTTTGCTTTGAGTCTTGGTGTTTTTGTGTGAATTGTTCCGAATGAAACAAATTTGGCTAGTTAATTGCTATAATGGATTGTTATGGCCTATGGGTACCTTTAAGTTTGTTCCAACTTTCGTAGAAAGCTAGTCTCTCTCTAATATTAATGAGTTTCTTCCATCCTCTGTCTCTGTGCATACAACACTTGAATATTATAATACTATATTAGTTTTGTAGGTGAAAGAATATCCTGGGTGCAATTTTGTTGCTCTAATATTTGGTCCTGGAAGTGATACTAAGAAGCGACTAGAAAAGGTAAGTATTTGGTTTCTGTTATTTTGTTCTATTGATACCAATATACCATGATGGTCATTCAGACCTATGGAAGATCCTGCTCTCCTTGTGTAAGTGTGTATATATGCGGTCATAGACATGATACATGTATGTACATGCATATGAAAATGCTCTTCATGAGGGAAAATTTATAGTTTACCGTTCATCTTATAAATCAGGAAACTGAAGCTACAGTACAAGTTTACGCCTTTAAAGCAAATACTGGAGAGAAGGTAATTCTTTGGGCTGGGTGAATTTTGTGCCGTCTAAGTTAATTGAGCTGAGACTTATTCTATTTCTCACTTAAGAAAGATCTGCCTTAAATATATGCATGGTGAATGCTTAAATTAAGCATTATTGACTTATAGCTAGTGTTTTGTCGTCAGGTTGAAATTTCTACTCCTGATGGTAATGAAACCCAGGATGCTTATGAAGAGTTGTTTGTTCGTCTATCAGCTGACACGTTTGAGAAAGTTGATGGAGCAGTGGCACTGATTGAGTTGCTAGTTAGTTCAATATCAGTGAGTTCATTGCACTGAACATCAAGAAAAACTCTCCAAGAAAATGAAGATAAAGAAATGATATTTATTGCTTATGAAATTAACTATTAGTACCTCTTGTGCAGGGAAATTTAGGCACTGGTTCGGTGCTTGCAATATCTGGGAATAATGTGAATGCTCTTAGTCAAACACCTGACACAGCTGTATCATGTGCGACTGATTCTGCTTCAAATCAGCAAGTACCACAACTTACACTAGCATCTCCGCAAGGTCAGTTTCAATACAGCAATTCATGGTTCCCTATCAGCCCTATTCCGCCGAATCTTTCAGCACCAATTCTCAACGGTCCTGTACCTGCACAGTCACCTTCAAACCTATCTTCACTCTTTGGGCCACGACCAACTCCTGTGGCTGGATTCAACACAATTAATTATTCAAGACTCGTCCCTTGTTTCATCCAGTCCACAGCATCCAAGACAAGTATTACCATAGCCATATATGCCTCCGATACATCCTTTGGGTCCTACCGGTCCTCAAAAATTTCTTGTCCCGAACCCAAATCCTCCACGTACTCAACCTAGCAATTTATCTTCTCTACCACTTACAGGAAGCCAGCCCCAAGCTCTAGGGTTACTCCCTGGCACAGGACCATTGATGCCTGCAGGAAGCTCGTCTATCTGGTCAGGCGCATCTGCATCCCTAGGTTTGAGCAATATAGGGCAACTGGCTCCACCTGCAGTTATTTCCCAGGCGCCTCATCCTGTAGTTCCACGACCAGTTGTTGCATCAGGTTCTTCTGCCCATCTGAACATGTTATCAACTTTTTCACCTAGGCAGTCTGGTCCTCGATTAACAAGTGCCCATGTTAACCATCCTTCTTTGCCTTTTCCTCCTGGTCCTCCACTAGGGTCTTCTCCTGCGTTATCATCTGGTTTAGGTCCAACAGCAGTGTCAGTACTTATGCCTGTACCACCACCCCTGAATCCATCTCTAAATCCAGCAGTGCTACCGAGACCAATTATCTCACAAGCTTCACCCACGTTATTATCGCCATCTATTGCAAGAGGAGCTAGTTCTATTCCTGGAAACATGCCAAATTTTGCTTCCATAAATCAACCGACACCAATACCTGCGAGATCACAACATTCAAATTCCAGGGATTTCACTTTCCAACCTCACCAAACACAGGGCTCTACCTATCCAATGGTTCCAAGACCCGGCAGTCAAGTTGCAAGTTTGCATGCTCTTAGCCCCCCATCAGCAACAAGCACCATCTTTCCAGTTTGTTGTGCCCAATTCTACTCCCCAATCAGTAATGCAAGTGTTCCCTCGGCCACTGAGTGGCAACCAGGTGGGTTTGCCACAAAATCAACAAAATGCCATGTCTGCTCCACCCAGACCTCCAGCATTCCCAGGCACCGGACCCGTTGCCAATTCAGCTCCAGTTCCACAAATGGAATTGAGAAACTTTGTTCCACCTCCCCCAACACCCAATATGGCCGGTTCCTTTCCTCCCAGGCCAGGGCATTCTTTGCAACATCAACAGCACTACCCAGCTCTGCCACCTAGGCCGGGAAATTTTGCACCTTATAACCCCCGATTTTCTAGTGGTGTTTTCCCACAGTCCACCAGGCCTACGTCAGGCCATTCTGCCGGACAGCAAGTTTATGATCCGTTCTCTCCCACATCTGTCCCTGGGGCAACTCAACACCAGGGAGGTGGTAAAGCAAATGCAAGAAAACAGGTAAGTGACCCTGAGTATGAAGATTTGATGGCTTCAGTAGGAGTAAAGTAGTAATCATTTTGAGTAATTTGTTCGAATCTTGACAGACATAGTCATGATATTAAATATCAAAGATTTAGACTGTGTTTGAAGATGTTACATATGGGGGGAAATGTAGAACAGAAAAGAAAGAAATTTTTTCTTTAAATTTGCTAATTTTATATGCATCTATTGTCTCTGCTTACTCATTCATTTGCTAAATCTCACTTCTCGGACCATTAAAGATTCTCTAGAAAGCATTCGGAAAAGCTAATGTGAGTTCTGCAACTTCCTTATTATTTTGGGTTCAATTCATTCTAGTTTAAGTTTCGAGTATTTCGAGTAAGATCATTATGAGTTTGATTATTTCGAGTTTTGGTCACTTAATGTTCAATATATTTCTTATTATTTGTTTGGGTCATTGACTTTAGATAGTTTTGGGTTGTCTTAGATTTTGTTCAGGTCGATGTTGAACAAGTTTGGATTGTTGGTGTTTTATGAACAAATCAAGTCAGATAGGGTTCGAGTTTAATTTGATTGAATCTTTTATGAACAATTTGAATTTAGGTTGATCGAATCGGACGGGTTCGAGTCGAAATGCAATTGCTTAAAGCAGGCACCATCATAGTGACTTGGGAGACATCGTGAAATTCCATTTTTTGAAGTGTAGCATTTTGTGGTTGGGTATCCATTTGCTGACTAAACCATATTTTTGTTGGTAAGCTGCCTCCTTGTCTGCATGCAGAACAAAGCTACAATTATTCCTAGGCTCACATCGCCTTCGGGGAAAAAAATGCTTAAAGAGGCTTGTATTCTGTATTTGTTGGTTCGAATGATAAAGAGTTTAATATCTCTTAAATAAAATTTCGAATCTAAATATTATGGACGGAAGAAACATCAAGGGTAGAACTTGCTCTTTAAAACCAAAACTGACATGATTTGATTCTTGACTTACTAAGAATTCGAGATCTCAAACCAAAAAAGAAAATTCATAACCCAACGGATCAATTTACTGACTTTAATCAGATAATAAATATATAATATATATTTTTAACCCAAATCCTACCCAATTACATCCACCACACAAAATCAGTTAATCAACTTAATCGATCGAACCAATCGATGTTAATTTGATCAAATCGATTAATACTTGTACATGTTGATTAACCAGTTAAACTTGAGGTCAATCAACTTATAAAATTTTAGAGAAACAAAACAGATTTTCAATAAAATATATAAATTTTTTAAAATTATATACGAATTTAAATTTTTCTGGACGACGACCGTACCCTCCCATCTCTCCTCACTCTTAAGTCCATCCTTGAATATACTGGTTCAATATTGATCTAACTATTAAATGGAATACTAATGTTCTATAAAATTTATTTAGATAAATATTTAATTCACACATCAATAATTTGTAATGGTTACATTAATTTCATTAATCATTTTACTTTTCTTTGCTTAGATTAAAAAAATAAACTACAACAAATACCATTAAAATTTTAGGCGTGTATAGATTAATAACACTAAACTAAAAATCGGTATTATTTTAACACTAAACTTTAATTTAAGCTTCAATCATACCACCGAGATCGTTAAAATTCGTCCACATCATCGCACACGGACCATTAAAATCAGTCCATATCATCAATTTTAATGACCTGTGATATAATATCAATTTTTAGTAAAATAGTATAATCGATACAAAACTTTAAATTTAACCGTATTTTGTGTAATTTACTCTGAAAAAAATGAGTTTCCGGACACTTGACTTTCTAAAACACAATCATGTATATGAACTTGGATTTTGTTCCAAGCCTTGACTAGTAGAAATGTCACGTGACATACGTTTAATATATATATATATATATTACTATTAATTATATTATTATTATTCTTATCCTTAATTAATCTCCTCTCTTGCTTGTGGGAACTTCAAGTTTGACCTGTCATTTGCAAGTTGTGAACTATATTTTTCACATTATCATTATCACCATCAATATATTATTTATATTTATATTTATCAATGGAGTCTTTGTTATTGCATAATATCAGAACTTTGAAATTTTATTTTGAAAGAAAAGAATTTTGATTTTAAATTCGAATGTTTTTATGTTTATGTATAAATACAACATTTAATTATTAATTTGATTGTATGTTATAATGATTAATTCTGATAATATTATTTTTTAAAATGTTTGTGTGTGTGTGTGTTTTTTTATTTTTTAGTTTTATAAATAAAATTGTGGGACAGGATGGTGATGCTTATCATCCAAAGGCAAGTTTCAAACACATATGACTTAGGAAAATCCCCAAAATTATGGTTAAAGGCAAGGTGGCCGAATCAAAATCCTTTCTTGGAAGAAATTGAAATTTATTAAAAATACATTGTGGGGTTGGTAATTTCTTGCTTGTGCAAGGATCTGCATAGAAAGCTACTTTGTTTATTTCTTTATTTTTTAAAAACACACACAAAGATTATATATCATATTCTCCCATACTTTGAATGCGACGTCGTTTCAAGCTAAAATAATAGTAATATGATGTTGATTATATTCGAATATTAAAAATTATATTTAATATATAAATAGTGTATAAGTCCATCGAATTGGTAATGAAATGTTGTTTGCTAAAACACGTGATTCAGAATTGCAAGCTTTTCATTCAACCAAACTACTAATCTTTTAAATTCATTCTTGATGATATGTTATTATACTAACCGTACATACATTTATATACAATCAGTGCATCAAATATTTATTTATTTATAAATATATTAAAGATATAAACCTAAGACAAATCAAATGAAATATTTAACTAGTTGCTTTCAAGATATCATATTATAAAAAAATTTAACTTTGTTAAACAACTTGTATACATACAAATCACAATGAAATCACCCTCTAACCCCAGGCCCCATGAATTCAAATCAAACAATATTTCAAACCAAACAAGACATTTTCTTGTTGTGTCATTAAGCCCCCATATTTTTGCAAAGCTTAATTTAGACCAAAGTGAGATAAATTCAACCCTAAAAAAAATAAAACTTTGTGCACAAATTCACCTACTTGACACGTGTAAATCTACCTTTCTATGTCCATAACTCGGTACCCTTTCCCCATATGAATAAAGCTTTTACGCTCACCATGTAATTTGCTTTGACCCTTTTGTAATTCCACATCATCATCATTATCACCAAGCTCAAATTTCTCATCTCCATGGTGTGCCAATGTGGAATACTCAACCTTTTCCCCATAGGACTTGACCAAAACCAAATACAAACTCATACCAAAAATGGTGACACCAATCAAGGCCCAACTGAATCCGATATTCACCAATGATTTGGCTCGATGAAGCGCGGTATCGCTCGAGCATCGAACCACTTGGTGACCCTCTTCGAAGTGGATGAAACAGCCTTTCGGAATCAACCCGGCTGTCCAAAGCATGTACCCCATGACCATAAGCCATAAGCCTTGGTACAATATGCTTAAAGACCTAGTAAAGCTCACTAGGAAGCTCTTAGGGTACCCTATTCCCATTAGGGTAGTGGCTAAACACACCACAATGGCACTTTGTAGAAGCAAATGGTATTGGCCCTCGACTCCCATGTGGTCAGCCGAGTGAAGGTGGAACAAAAACAGCTGCTGAGCAAAGGCAACCGCTCCGAGGAGCTGCGTTATGCTAGACTTAGCAATGGGGCTTATGTTGCTGGTCTTATCGACGACGATAGCAAATGCGGCGTAGGTGAAGAATGTCGCCGATATCGCCGAGTGTTCGAAGTTGTGGAGATGGTTCGACGGGATTGTCCCATCGGTATCGAACGGATGGTGTTTCTCAGGGCCGATGAAGAGTTCCATTGATATGGAGATTGATGAGCAAATCATGATCAAAACAAGCTCTAAGTACCTAAATTTTGACGTGGGGAACCATGGGAAAGATGTGTAGGAATTTGGGTTTATAGCATGGAGCTTGACGTGGTTGAAAAGGTGCCATAAACCAAGTGCAAAGAAGGCAAAACCTGGTGCAACATGTCCCACTAAAGTACCCATGTCTTGTAAAATAGAGGGCTGTTTGGGGAGAGAGAAAATCAGGAGGGAAAGTTGGTTTGGTGAAAGGAAAATTGATGCGTGAATTGTGCGTGGGAGGCTGGTTTTTAAAGGGTAGGGTTGAGTTTTGGACTCTAGAGGCTTCTATAACTGTGAGCTTACATGTTAGATCAAACCAGTTGACCAATCCCAGGTTGTTTGTGTAGGAAGAAATGACTGGATTTTTAGGCAGGCCCCCCTTGTTTTCTAGAACACAACATACTTTTCAATTTTCATCACAAGAATTCCAAAACCCTTTTTGGAAAAGACTGAAATTAGAATTAGAAAGCAAACATGAATTTGTTCAGGATAAGCATTAGAATTCGACTCTCGTCGAGATCCATTAACTGGTCGAGTACAAAACCGGTCCTAAAACAGAGCAGTAAGTATGCATGTCCAGGGTCCATCATCCATAATTTTTAAAAATAATTGTATAAACCAATCGAATTAAATCGAAGATTGAATCCAAAGGCAATGTGTTCCATGCGTTGTTCTTTAAAGAAGGTTTGAACGTTACAAAAGAAATGTAGACTTTCATATTGCCTTTTATTTAGGCTGCTTCTTGTGGGCATGTGATGATTTATTAAATGTTGGCTGCTTAACACATTATTTATAATTTAATTCTATTAAATAATTATATTTATAAATTTTAGCTGCTTAACACATTAGTTATCAGTTGATTTTATTAAATAATTGTATTTTTAAATTTTGGCTGCCCCACCGATGTAAATAAATGTGGGCATCCAATTGAGTCGATTCGAATTAAGTAAAAAAACCGAGGTAGTTGAATTGATTTTTTGAGTTTCTATTAAGTTTAATTGTAAATATTTTTAATGTTATGATACTAGTTGGTTCTAATTTAAGCGGCTTTTTATAACTATATACGATATATATGTACGGGCGTATCTACCATAGGCCAAGTGACCTACCATAAAAAAATTAGATAAATTATATCATAGGTCACTTAATTATTAATAAAGTTATATTTTGGTCATTCAATTATTAAAAGTTACAATTAGGTCACCCAATTAAAGTTTTAGTTATGCACGGACCACTTCTCTGTTAAAATGCAAACAAACATCTAACAAGATTTGGTATAATGATAGTTTTAGTCCTCAAAACTTATATATTCTACCAATTTAATCCTAATTCAAAATAATTCAATAAATTCAACCCTTAATACTTAAAAAAGACATCAATTTAAACATTTTCTTCTCCAAAACACATGTATACCCTCGTTAACCCTAGAGTATTTCATTTAAAATCATTAATTAATCTAGTACAAAAATTTATAAATGTAAATATATTTATAATTATTTTTAATGTTAAATCTATAAGTAGTATCTACATTAAAATTAAATCCATTTCTATTTAAAATTATTTATGAAATACTTCGGTTTAAGTTATTGCTACCTAATAATTTTCTACAAAAGTTAATGTTTTCGTATTATTATATAGTTTTCTTAATAATTTCATATATTTTTGAATGATTTCATTATTTCTCTTTTATTTTAAAATAAATTAATAATTAAACTTCTTTAAGTTATTAAATTTTTATTATTTAAAAGATTTCTTAATTTCTTAGCAAGTATGTGTATTTTCATTAAAAAGTGAAGTTGATAAAGATTTGGTGATACAAATCAATGGTTATTCATATAAAAGTGTGGGAAGTCATTTTAGATGGTTTCAATCACTTACAAGTAATATAAAATGTTTTGTGTTCAGAGCATTAGTTGTAAAAATGATGTTTTGGAGTGATTTGATTAGGAAAAAAATTGTATAGACTAATGTGAATTTCTCTATACATGTGTTTTTATTAAAGAGAGTTAGCAACTAAATTATAGCGAACCTCTTATGTATATATACTAAGGCGTGACTGAATGGTTTTTGTCATGTCAGTTATGAACATCTTAAGTAATTTTTAATGACTTATTCAATCTACTATTATCTTACATACGATTGTATTTATTATCGGTGGGTGAACTACTAAGTTTAAATTCCTAGATCTGCCCCTGTATATATGTATATATATATATATTTATTTTTCATATGTGATATGCATATATCAAGCAAAGTTGGGAGACTCAACTCGAACTTGAAAATTGATCCACCAATTACTAAAAATTTTGAGTTATTCAAAGTCTCATTTCATAACTTAAACTTTATTTGAAAAATTTTCAAGTCGACTCGGGTTTAAGAAATTACGATTCGAGTTAAGTCTAATCAAATTTTTACGTCGAGTCCAAAAATTTAATTTTTTGAGTTTTGATCATCCCTAAATGTAAACATATATTTTTAGGATAAATCGTATCACTTGGATAAGGCTTATATGGTTTCCATATTATTAAGAGCTTAAAATGTAATTAAACTAAAAAGAAGTTAAGGGTCAGGGTTTTTTTGTCTCCATTGTGGTCATGGACGGAAGCATGATTTTATGTTAGGGGACGAACATATAAAATTTTAGGGGAGAACTTATAAAATTTTAGGAGGGGAGAAAATACATGGAAATTTCCTAAAAAAATTAAATCATATATGAAATTTAAATTTTTAGGGAGGGCGACTGCCCCCTACATCCCCACTTGAGTCTATCCCTAATCGTGGTTACGCTCTTGGCCTTAGGTATTTTCATGTATATATATTTTAGTATATAAGATTGAGTCTTATATTGTACAAATTTAAATCCCGACATTTTACCTTGTGAATGTAAATATAAAAAAACCTTAAACAACTTGAGCAAAGTAGATAAGATTGCCCAGAATGAGTAATTATTATATGTGGATTCTTTCTCAAATTTTGTTTGGATTTAAGTCTAATTTTGTGTGAATTGTGTTTATGTTTATTTTTGTTTTAGTCCAATTACACTTTATATTGATTTGATTCTATAATTATAATTATCCAGATAATATGTTATTTTTAGTTATTGTACTTAAAAGTTCATTAAAATTTTTAGAGTTAATTGCATCACAAGTCTTCAAATTATATCTATCGTTCTAAACCGGTCTTCAAACTTTTAAACATTTCAATTTCATCCTCAAACTATGTCTCTCATTCTAAATTGGTCTCTAAACTTTGTCTCTCATTCTAAATCAGTCCCCAAGCTTTTAAACATTTCAACTTCTTCCCCAAACTACAAATTATGATACCGTTCTAATTTGGTCCCCCAAACCGTTGAATGTTCTAATTTCACCTCAAATTATCGCTATATGCTAATCATGCCATGTATTAATAAAATAATTTTAAAAATTGTTAATTACTATGTAAACACCAATGTGTATTATGTAATAGTATGGTATGACATAAATGATTACTTAGAGATGAAATTGGAACGTTCAAAAGTCCGAGGATCAATTTAGAATAAGGTTCATAATTTGGGGATGAAAATAGAGTGTTTAAAAGTTTTGGACCAATTTAAAATGGGAGCCATAATTTGAAGATGAAATTAAAATATTAAAAAATTTAATGACCAATTTAAAATGAGAGTCATAGCTTGATAATACATGATACAATTAACTCAAACTTTTTTTATTTCTCAAGGTATCCACCGGAACAAATTGGACATATAAGTTGGACTCATATCAGATAAAATCCAATCTAAATTTTAATTATTATTTAAGAATTATTAATAAAAAAATATACATATTTCATATGCAAGCTGAGTGATCACGTATTCTTAAGAACAACGATATAATGATAGAAAGAATGATAATATTAAATACATATGAATATGATAAAAGTAATAATTAATTTTAATATTAAAATAAATTAAAGATTCATGTGCGTTTGGATATTAAAATATGAATTGAATCACTTTATAAGATGACAATTGATCCATAAAATCTCCGGGATCATGGGGTGAATCCTTTATTTTATTATTTTTCCAATTTATAAATATAATTATAAAGATTGTATTAAATATATCGATTAATTCAATTTTAAATCTATCTTACATATTTATTTTTTATTAATTAACGTGCTTTCTTTGTATTAAGTAATTAGTATTATTTTAAATCAGCGTTAATTACATCACAAGTCCTCAAATTATGACTCTTATTTTAAATTTGAACTCGAATTTGTTAATGTTCACATTTTATCCCAAACTATATTCATTCTAAATTGGTCACAAAACTTTTGTTTTTACATGGTTTTATCTCCAATCTATATCACATCATACTATACTACTATTACATAATACACATAAGTGTTTACATGACAAATAATAATTTTTATAACTATTTTACTAACATAAAACATGATTAGTATATACTGATGATTAAGGGGTGATATTAGAATCTTCAAAAGTTTGAGGACTAATTTAGAATGAGGGTGATAGTTTGATGATGAAATTGGAAAGTTCAAAAGTCTGGTTTTAGAATGAAAGTCATAGTTTAGGATCGTGTAGTACAATTAACTCTTCAATAAATAAAAATTTTCAGAACTAAACTTAATCATCCAAAATAAAAGGCAAAAGTCTAAATTCACCAAACATCAGTTGATCTAGTGAGAAGAGGCGTTTAATTTTTAAAGCATAGTCATAAGTTCGATTACTGACATTGTAAATAATACAAATTGTGTTGGGAGGATCAGTCTCATAATATGTTTGTGTGATATTCGATCTGAACTAATCAACTAATAAATAATATATTAATGATTATAAAAAGACAAGTCAGAATTCAAATAGAAAATTATTTTTTAAAAGAATTTGAGTGAGAATTCATTGAACTAAGCAATTTGGTCAAAATATAGTTCACGGTTCAGCCTCCAATTTTAATTCAAAAGGGTGTGTTCATTGATCAAAGTCAAAATTCTTTTTTACCCATTCCTCACGTGAATTTTGTGGTGTTTGGTTTGGATTTGGATTTTGAACCTCACATAGGATAATCATGAGTATTTTACTTGTAATTTTCAAATTCTAGACGAAGCCACGTACCAAAATATTATAGAATATTCTTTAGATTTACCATTGGATTATGGAAAAAAATTTGATACACAAGCCGTGTAAACTTTAGTTTATATGTGACTTTTAGTTTTATGGGATATAGTTTTAGTTAGTTTAAAGTTTAAGGGTTTATGTTGTAGGGTTTAGAATTTAAGGTTAGTGTTTAGAATTTATGGTTTAGTTTTTTAGGGTTAGAGCTAGGAATTTAGGATTTGAGTTTTATAGTGTAAATATTCATGCTTATGGGTGATAACGAACAGGCTCGGGCTCGGCTCAGAAATAGTATTACATGGATCGGCTCGGGCTCGAAGCTTGTCGAACTCAAAATTTTAGGCTCAAGCTTGAATTGGACAGTTTGAGCTCGGCTCGAGCTCGACTTGTTGCTTTCCTCAAATTACTTTTAAATATTTTGTTTGAAGTTTTGAAAAATAACACATGGAAACCTGTTTGGAAAATATAATATTTATTCATGTAATCCACGAGTAACCGTATTACATTTTCTAAATTATATAAATTCACAAGGAGAAAGAGATTTAAAGTATTTAACTATGATAACAAGTTAACAGCACCGAAAATACAAGTGTATATATATATATATATATATATTTCGAGCCTGTTCACGAGCTCTTCAAGCTGAGCTTGGGTCGGCTCGGCTCGTCTTGTTAAGGTCTCAAGCCTAGTTTTGACCGAGTCGAGCCCGAGTAGCTTGCGAGCCGGTGAGGCTCATTATCACCCCTATGCAGGCTTTTGTAAAATTAGTTTTACACAGTATGTGTAACAAAAAATTTACCCTTGGATTATTTTCTTAAGCATAGGCACCAATTTTCCCCTCCACAAACGCTTAATTTTTATAGTTTAGAGATTATGATTTAGGGTTCAAGGTTAGAATTTTAGTGTTTGTGATTAGGTTTTAAGGTTTGTTTATATATTTTATAGTTTAAAATTTAGAGTTTATGATTTAAAATTTAGGGTGTAAGATTATGACTCCTAATAGTGATACAAATCTGATCATCAAAACTGACCCGTCATCATGAACATGGCAAGACGGTTAGCGATACTGACTTGTGTGTAAGCAGATAATGATCACATACACAGAATTTAACGATTTTGTTAGTCAACAACAGTTAAAGCATAGATTAATACATTCAATAATTCAAAGATTAAGTTGATGCAATTTAAAAGAAAGACAATATTAATAATTTGATATTACTACATTAATAAAATTATCCCTTAAGCTATATATATTACATCAAACATAAAATCTTATTAAGAAATGATGCTACCTTAAAACAAAAGTTACACCTAGAAGGTTAAATTAATAATCTTATTACTTAAGTAATATATATGTAGAGAGAGAGTACATCAAACATAAAATATTATTAAGAAATGATGCCACCTTAAAACAAAAGTTACCCCTAAAAGGTTAAATTAATAATTTTATTGCTCTTAAGTCATTGTAAATGATACATTTTAGTTATATTTGAACAAATTCTAGCTCGGAGAGGAGAAAGAGAATTTTGTTTTTGATGGGTATTGAACCATCAATCCAAGAGAATGAGTGTCAACTGGGAGTTTTAATCACATGCTTTTGAGATTGTTGACCATTTATGTTTTATATAGGTATCAAATAGTTTAACATTAAAATTTTATTCTAATCAATATCTATTTATATCTTATACAAATTTTTAATATTTTAAATTAATTTTAAATACTTTTACCTTTTGGTCCTTAATTTTTTACTTTTTCCCCTTTGAATAGTGCTTTAGTTATACCTACTACTTTGTGCCATTATATTAACACCAAATATCTATAAAATTGGCACATATCGGTCATTGGCAAGCTCTAGTGCCCAAAGCCCAAAATCAGAGTGGAAGATGGTGCGGATTCTTCTCATCGTGGTATTCATTTTGTCTACCTCCGGCGTAGTTCGATGAGCTCAAGCCGACGGTAATGACGGTCACGGTTTCGTGAGAAGCCTCGACCCGAAGTTGTTGAGCCTAAAGGAAGAAAAGCTAAGCCATTTCATCATTTATTGGCACGACATCACTAGCGGTAGTAACGCTACATCTATCTCAGTGGTTCGACCCTCAAACGTATCGGCAACGGGGTTCGGAATAATCAACGTGATCGACGATCCATTAACGCTAGGGCCGAAATTAAGCTCGAAACTGGTGGGAAGGGCGCAAGGGTTCTACGCGCTGTCATCGCAAGAAGAACTTGGACTGTTGATGTCGATGAACTTCGCTTTCACGGAAGGGAAATACAACGGTAGCACGATTACGGTGCTGGGTAGGAACCCGGTTTTCCACAAGGTGAGGGAGATGGCGGTGATCGGAGGCAGCGGACTGTTCCGGTTCGCCAGAGGCTATGTTCAGGCAAGAACTCACACATTGAACATGAAGACGGGAGATGCCATAGTGGAGTATAATTGCTATGTGTTGCATTATTGAATCCTTGACCCATTTGCTTTACTTTATTGTTAAGCTATATTGTCTTAATAATTGCATTGCCTACTTTTAATTACTTTTTTTAGTGGACCGCCTAATTGCCATGTTTTCATATTATTTTTTTATTAAATAAAAATATTATATTATCGTGCTGAGATTTAAACTCATATAAGATAAAACAAGATGAACGTTTTTAGCCACTAAGCAAATTAGTGAATTTCCATTTTGATTTATTAATTCAAAACGGATACTGTAAAAGCTCATTATGAACTTAATTCTTTTAATCCAATATACTTCATTCACAACATTAAAATTCGAGTCTGACAAACTAACAATGCTTCAAAGATCTAATACTTTAACTCATTAAACTAACTAATTATTGGTGTCATGTATTTGTAACGTGAATACATCATATAACATAATCCTTTTAAATATCAAACTTTATTATATTAATCTTTTCAACAACTTTACTTTCATTAATAGTGAAATCATATAATAAAGCATCAAATAGTTCCAAAGTGGTCAACAATCTCTAGAGCAGGTCGTTAAAATTCTTAGTTGATCTTATCTTCTTCTCTTAGGTTGTGAGTTCAAGACCCCGTAAAAGCAAGAGTCCCCTTCTCCTTCCTTTAGGTAGAAATTGTTCAAAAAAAATATTTCAAAGTGAGCGCGAGGACTAAGTAAAGAAAATCGAGAAATTGAAAATCAGCTCCAATTGTAGGTATTTGAATGATTTTTGGTTCAGAAGTTAAAAAAAAAATATGGTTACTCAAATCAAATTGAATTTTAATTTTTTTGTATATAACGTAAGAAATTAAATATTTTATATTTAAGATAATAAAAATAACTTAAATATATTATATAAAAATTATTTTTTCAAAAAAGCACTATAATATTTGTGAATACACCGAATATCATATTTTTTTTTAAATACCAAACATTAAACATTATTATTTTTTCAACAATTACAAATTATAATAGAGGTTCCAGTTACAAATTTAAGAATAGTAGAGAGACTAAAACCAATATTATACCAGTTTAAAACAGGTAAAACGCACCGTTTAATTGCATAAACAGGTAAAAGGGCATGACTATAATACCACTGTAAATCAAACACTTAAAAAAAGGAAAATGAAAAGAACAGAGTTTCCGATGAAAGGCAACACCAAAATCCAAAGCCAAACGCCGCCGACGAGTGGCGATAAGCCATTAAAGCCGCCGTTCCGACCTGCAAAAGACGACACCAAGCCTCTTCTTCAAGACCCGGTAAGTGACTTTAAATTAATTATTTTGTCATACAATCGAATTTCAGCACTTGGTTTCTGTTTTCTATGTTGAATATATTTGGGTTTTTGTTGTTCACAGATACTGAGATCGGATCCAAAGGAAACAGAGGAAGCAGTGCTGCGGTTGCCTCCTTTTCCTCCGACGCTCTATTGAAGTTTCTCAACATTCCATTCTCCCTTTCACTTGTAAGACAGTATATGAATTGAAGTGTTATTGACTTTGAAAATCTCTCTCCTTTTATCTTTTAATTTGAACTAATAATTGTTTGGGGAAAATACTTTAAACTGCTACTAATTCTGGTTAGAGTTTTGGTACCAACTTCCTTGTTTATGCTTCTAATTTGGCCATTTTAAATTTAATTTGTGTTGTTCTATTAAAAAAAATTGTGTTATTTATATTTTGAGACACAAGCTGTGTAAAAATATTACACAAATTTTCTATAAGATTTAAAACTTAAATCTCAAACCCTAAATCTTAAATCTTAGACTCTAAACTCCAAATTAATCTACAAAATCCGATATGAATTAATCTACCACTAGATTGAAAACCGGTGGTTAAATAAATGTATATATATGATTAATAATAGAGTTTGATTATTTTTTTTTTAATTTTATTTTACACGCCTCATTGTGGAATCAACCATTTGCAAGTAGATTGAGCATAACTGTGCAGACTTATTGTGGTTGTAGCATTTAGAAGGATGTCGATTTAAATGCACTTTTTTAAAAGTAAAATAGTGTTCATATTAACTTTGAATAGTCATTTGAATCCAAGAAAAAAAAATTTAAATAAATCTTGTTCACCATGTTATTCGTAGTCCATGTCTATTCATGTCATGTTATTCGTGGTCCATGTCAATAATGTCTATTCATGTCATTTTTTCTTAAGGTGAATCTCAATTTTTTTTCTTACATGTCAATAAAAAATGGGTGATTATTTAAAATTAAAATGACATAAATAGACCTTATTAGTTAAAACTACATATAACATAGCCTTTTAATAATTTCTCAAAAAAATACGAGTCCAAATTAATCCGAATCCAATAAAATGATCTTCAATCCAAATTTGAAAACAGTCGAAACTAAATCCATCCGAACCCGCCCGTTTGAGATAGTTCCGTAAGTAGGGCAACTCGTGCATGAATGAAATGACATTACATCGAATTTTAGGTAAAAATTTCAGTCGTTGTAAATTGTGAGAAGAAAACAAAAAGATAAAATTGGGAATTTAAATAAGACTTCTATTATATGCTATGATTCGAGGAGGTTTTATTTTATTTCTAAAATTAGAAAATAAAATAAAATTTAGGTACATGAAAGTATTTCTTTTTCCAATTTATCAACCGCCATCCATGTTTTAAGAAGCATTTTTATAGTTTTCTTTTAAAAAAACACTAATTACACAACATTTAAAGAACATTGTCTAGTGTTCATTTCCAGTGAACCCCTAAAGCATTGATTGTACCAATATCATATGTATATGTATATATATTACACATCATTCTATTTAAAAGCAACTAGTAAAGAGTGTTAACACTTTGAATTTCAAAATACAGAAACTAAATTAGAGGGACCGAATTGCAATACAAGGACTTGATAGATACTTTTGACTTCCTAATGTCAAATAGATAATAGGTAGGGGAAGAAAACAAACATCAATGTTTTTCTCAACAAGACTTCCATTTCATGATACAGTCCTTCCATAGCAGAGACAAGCAAGGTAGAGATTTTTTGCCCATTTTTCCTACACAGAATAATAAAATACACATGAGAATAAAATACATACCCACATACGTATGTACACATGAGAATTCGATATTGGTAGATGGTAACAAGTTTTACATGCATGGAGTATACGATACAGGGAGCAAACGAGAGCATTACCTTAACATGTGTGCTGGGAAATTGGGATGTGCGTAAAGTTTCTTGGGTTTCGTCGCCAGGTTTGCGCTTAGGAATGCTCAAGATTAGGGCAGCTTGATCCGAAGTTGCAGCTGTCGATGTGATTCTATAGCCGCTATCCCAACGTCTGTGTATTCCTTCACTTGGATAGAGGAAATCAAGTTCCACAACCTACAAAACAGGTTGACCATAGTTAATAAGATAGATGAGAAAGGATGGAATTAACTCAAACGAGTGCAACTGAGATTAAACCTGGTCACTGAAGCCTGCATTACGAGACATAACAACACCCCATCGGCTCCCAGCAGTAGTCATCGAGGTGACATAAAAACCCTCTCTCCACTTTTTGTTTATCCACTTAAAGGGGAAAGATTCACTTACTTTATAAGATTGTTGAGTGTATTGGGTACCTAAAGAGAGAATCATGATTGAGAAAACTTGAGCCATTACAGTAAATTGAAAAGAAAAAAAACAGTGAAAAAAACAGTGGTTTGCTTAGATATTACAAGTCCTCTAGAAGTACAAAGTTTGATAAAAGAAACCCATCTACGTTTCTGTAAAATGATTTTGAGATAAGTTGTAGAATGTATCAGTTGCATTAGGATGAGTCTTTCTATCCACCCGTGTTATGAGAATGGGAGGCATATAGACCACCAATTCAGTTCTCGTCTAGTTGATTCCCACAGTATCTAACAACACCTAAAATTATACGAATTAATCCTAGGAGAAAAGTGAAGAGAAGAAACAAAACCATGATTGAGAGAATTCGTTCCTATGTTGATGCCTAAATTGCTAAAAATATATCAGAATAAAATGGGAAGGAGTATCTATGTTAAAGAAAAGACGTCACCATCAACTAAATCCTCAATATACCCTATTCCCCACCCAATCCGTCTTAAGAGTTCTTTGTTTTTTTAGTGTTTGTTATTGAAACCACAATTTCATCAAACAATTTAGACAAACCAGAATATGAACTGACCTTTGGACATAACAACAAGGGAACTTCCACTGTTTGAACCAGCAATAGAACTAATATAATAGTTTTTCTCCCACTGATCCATGATCCATTCCTGTGTATTCGGAAGAGTAAGCCACTCATTAACATAAATATTTTACTTGTAATACGAAAAATAAAATAAAAGTTGACATAGCAATCATTACAATATGCAATAGGAGGTAACCTTGTGTAAGAAGGAAGGTGAAAGCTCATAAACTTGGCTTGTAAAAATAAAAATTGACATAGCAATCATAACAATATGCAATAGGAGGTAACCTTGTGTAAGAAGGAAGGTGAAAGCTCATAAACTTGGCTTGTAAAACCAGTCCCAGCATCCATAATTAATGCCCAATGATTGGTACAAGATGCCACACAGCTTATTAGCAGACCATCTGCAATTCCTTTCTCCACATGTTGAGTCAACCTTGTATCAGCCACATTGCAATGATACCTAATTGCATGATTACAAACAGTTCAATTGAAAAACAAAATGCGTACAGTGAAGAAAACAGGGGCAATGAAAACGGAAACTACTCCAAAATACCTCTGCTTCATTGGAGGTCTTGCATTGTAGATTGAAATCCAGTGTGACAGGAACACCAAGACGAACCTTCTTCTTGGGTTGATCATCTTCTTCGTCAAGATTCAACCTACCTCGCTTTTGGCCTACTTGATAAATAATCTACCAAATATTCATGATTATTATTAATCTGTTGCAGATTTTCTGAAAGGAAGTCCTCAAAACAGATAATAGTGGGAGATAGGGGAAACATTGGCCCGCTCCCCCAAGATCTTTTAACCCCTAGTATTAACACGTACTTACATTGAATACATTTAAATTGGCCTCCAAATTACTATTTTTATTTTTTGTGTGCAACCTAATTTTATGCATTGGCTAAAGGAGTTTAAAGAACAGTATTCTATATAATCACTATTATTTTAGAATACATAAAATAAGTATCACAGGCAACATGCGCGACAATATATACAAGTCTAATACAATTAAATACCTTTTGTGCACCATCGGTGCTTATTGGCCTTATAGCTGGATTTTGTCCTATCAAGACCTCAAATAAGGATATTAGTTTGGAGTAGTTGGGCTCCTCGTCAAATTTCATATTCACCACAGTTTCAAGAAATTGTTCCAGTGGTGGACAGAAGCAGCAAAGCATTTCAGGGGATGTAGCCATTTTCTTTTTGCAGACTAAGAACGATTTGTTGTCACCCTTGATTTAGAATATAAAAGAAGGAATGAGAAAACAATATATATTTTAGATGCTGATTGCCGAGTACTAAAATATTTTTGATAGACAACTCACTGTGATGATTATATCAACCATACCTGATAACCCTGCTATGGTAATCGACCTCGATGCAGGAATATGAGAGTATATGCAAGAGACTCAAGATCATCTCTTCTGCTGGCAGTTCTTCCTGTAGGATAACACGATATGTATAGAGTTGTATGTAATGTAAAAGTCTTGTAAGTTATGTAAAAGATCAAGAGTTATCTATTAGTAGGATAAGGATTAAGAGTTATCTAAGAAGTCTTCTATTGTAAGGAGTCCTAGTTAGAGTTAAATCCTCAAGGACTCTATAAAAGAGTTCTATGTTGTAACCTATTATTCATTCGAAAAGAAACAGAAACTTTCTCTTCTGTTTTCACAAACTTTCTCTTCTGTTTTTACTACTTTCTACATGGTATCAGCTTGGGTTTCGATCCTCTAAATAAAACCCTAGTCGATGGCCAACTCTTCTTCTTCTTCCTCGACTGAAATTACCTCTTCACCAGAAATTTTTTCTGGTTCTGATGATCTCAATGAAACTTCCAGCCTTGTTATTACTTGTCATCGACTGAATGGCAATAATTATTTGGAATGGTCTCAATCTGTCAAGATTTTCATCTCAGGACGAGGCAAATTGGGCTATCTCACAGGGGAGATTGAACAGCCTACGGCCACTGCTGCTGGTTATACCAAATGGATGCAGGAAAATAGCCGTGTGATGTCCTGGTTGCTCAATTCTATGACCCCTAGTGTAGGCAGGAACTTTCTTCTTTACCAAACAGCAGCTGAAATCTGGAGGGCTGTCCAAGAAACATATTCGAGTACATATAACATCTCAGAATTGTATGGGATTGAAGGTCGCTTCGGTTCTCAAACAAGAAGGAATGTCAGTCACTCTATACTACAACACATTAAATGCTCTTTGGCAGCAAATAGATCTTTATGAGCAGAATGAATGGGAGACACCAAGAGATGCTTTGCTCTGTACAAGAAAATTACTTGCACAACGCAGAATTTTCCGATTTCTTCATGGTTTAAATAAAGAATTAGATGCAGTTCGTAGTAGGATTCTTGGCAGCTCCCCTCTTCCTTCGATTAGAGAAGTTTTTCTGCAGATTAAGAAGGAGGAAAGCGGCGCAATGTGATGCTAATGAATACTCTTCCCATGAAGGATCTGCTCTTCTCACTCAAACAACTTCTACTAGAAAAGGCAGGCCATGGTGTGAGCATTGCAAGAAACCCGCCATTCCAAGGAGAAGTCTTTGGAAGCTTCATGGTAAACCGATCGATTGGAAGCCAAGGTCTTCTAGAGACACACAGATCCCATTTGGCTTACGCCTCAAGTGTCACAAGTTTTACCAAAGAACAGATCAAGACCTCCGAAATTGTTTGGAAAGTTTACAAGCCCCGTGAGGCAAATCTGGCCATGAAAGAAATCAAGGTAACTCCTTTCCTCTGACCCTATTATCCACACAACTTACTCCAATGTGGATCATCGACTGGGGGGCATCGACCATATGACTAGTAACAAGGAATTGTTCCTTCAATACACAAAGCATCTTCATCTAGTAGATCAATTAAAGCTGGCTGATGGCTCACTTTCTCTAATTCAGTGGTGTGGTTCTATTAGTATTAATGATAATCTGTTGCTCCATGATGTCTTATTTGTTCCCAACCTTGCTGCAACTTTGATATACATTAGCAAGCTTTCAACAGATTTAAATTGTTCCACAATGTTTAATGCTTTCAGTTGTGTTTTGCAGGCAATGGAGTCGAAGACAATGATTGGCAATGCTAGATTGCAGAATGGCCTCTATGTTCTTCATGGAAATCCACCCTCTTCTATCTCTAAATCTCCTTGTTCCTTTACAAACATTAGGACAAAGTAATGATGTTTTATTGTGGCATTTTAGGTTAGGTCATCCTAGTTTTCAATATCTTGCAAAATTGTACCCTTCCTTATTCATCAATAAAAAGCCAAGCTTATTTAAATGCCATATCGCCCTCTTGCTAAACAAACCAAAGCATCCTATTTGCCATCTACTTATAAACCATCTCACCCTTTTTCTTTGATCCATAGTGATGTGTGGGGCCCTTCTAGAGTGAAGAATCTTTGATGGTTGTAAGTGGTTTATTACTTTTATTGATGATCATAGTAGGATTACTTGGACTTATTTGATGAAAGAAAAATCAAACGAAAGCATCTTTGAGAAATTTTACACCATGGTCATTACCCAATTCCATACTAAAGTCCAATTGTTTAAGTCCGATAATGGCGGTGAATTTTTTTGCTAGGTCTTTGGGTGATTCCTTTGAAAAAGGGGATAGTTTGATTAGTTCTTGTGTTGACACTCCCCAACAGAATGGAGTAGCGAGAAAGAAAGAATAGACACCTTCTTGAAGTCACTCGATCCCTCTTGTTTACCAATAATGTTCCTAAGTACTTGTGGGGAGAAACCTTGTTAATCGCCACATACTTGATCAATCGCATGCCCAAGAAGGTTTTGAAATTTAAAACCCTCAATCCATTTTCTTGGACAAATATCCCCACTTTAAGCCCCTTTCTTGTATATTACCTCCTAAGATCTTTGGGTGTACAGTTTTTTTATTCATAATTCACCTGATAATAGGTCCAAGCTAGATCCTAGATCTGTAAAGTGTGTGCTAGTAGGGTATTCTTCACTTAAGAAGGGCTATAAATGCTATCATCCACCATCTCGAAAATTCTTTGTTACTATGGATCTTACCTTTTTTGAACAGGACCCTTACTTTACTACTTTGCAACTCGGGGGGAGAATTGGGATGATCTTGACCTTCCTACCAACAACGGGTAATCTCTCCTATTGTTTCTATACCTTGATTTTTCATCCATTCACTCCACAAATTCGTCCTTGTTGCCTACAACACCCTCATTTTTCACCTATATCTCCTTTACAAACACCAACAACTTCTCAATATCCTTCCAAAACACCTACTCCACCCAAACAACTTTTGACCTATACAAGGAGAAAGAAAACTATACCGAGGCCATCTTGCAATCGACACTTGCCGAGAATTGGATTTGAGTCCAATTGCCAATATGGAAGATGAAGGAAATGTAATCGATGAAGTCTACTACTCCTAAACTGGATGATTTTCCTATTGCTATTAGAAAAGGAGTTAGACAAAGTGCACTAAACATCCTATCCGAAGTTTGTTGCTTACTGACTCATTGATGCCATCCTTTAAAGCTTTTACAAAGAACAAGCGTAATTCTCGTGTACTTGAAGAAGACTCGGACATGGTTTATTGTTTAAAAAGACACGAGATAGATCTGTGAAAGTATTCACCGACTCTAGTGGTGGAGAACTCACCGAAAGAAGATCAACCGGTGGCTCTTGTACTTTTGTTTGGGGAAATCTCGTAACTTGGAGGAGTAAAAGCAATCGCTTTGTCTCATAGCGGTCAGAGGCGAGAATTCGAGCTTTGGCACTAGGAATGTGTGAAGGAATTTGGCTACTTAAGCTACCGAGGAGTTAAACACAGACCAAGAAAATAAGTTTGAGATCTTGTGTGATAATCAATCAAGCAATTCAAATTGCTAGGAATCCATTCAACACATGAGAACAAAACATGTTGAAATAGACAAGCATTTTATTTGGAAAAAGGTTAACAATGGGATAGCTTCTTTGTTATATACTCCCTCTGTAAGGGACAACTGAATGATGTGCTTACAAAAGCTTTACCCAAATCAATTTTTGATGAGTTCTTATCCAAGCTGGGACTATACAACGTATACTCTCCAGCTTGAGGGGGAGTGTAGGATAACACGATATGTATAGAGTTGTATGTAATGTAAAAGTCTTGTAAGTTATGTAAAAGATCAAGAGTTATCTATTAGTAGGATAAGGATTAAGAGTTATCTAAGAAGTCTTCTATTGTAAGGAGTCCTAGTTAGAGTTAAATCCTCAAGGACTCTATAAAAGAGTTCTATGTTGTAACCTATTATTCATTCGAAAAGAAACAGAAACTTTCTCTTCTGTTTTCACAAACTTTCTCTTATGTTTTTACTACTTTCTACACTTCCCAAATGTGCATGGACACCTGCATACCGAACAGTTCCTCTGGTGAATACCAAAATTAGAGAACCGAATATTTCAGCAAAATAGTTGATTATGAACAAGTCTCCAACTAGACAACAAAATATCCACACCTAAACATATCAGGACGTTGATCATAATCAACATGCAGCCCACTACTGCTATCTCTCCACTTTGTAGCTGAGATGTCATGGTGTAGATAAAACATAAGAAAACAATCTAGTTAAAAGGGATACTGTAGGGATAAAATGAAATTTACTCACCTAGTCCAAGGTCGACAAGAAACAATTTCTTCTCTTGTGGTGTAGATGGTTGACCAAGTAGAAAGTACTCGGGCTTAACATCCCCATGCACATAACTGGTATTATATAGGATCAATATTTGAAAAAAGCTTGAAAACTAATATTATAAATTTATAGAGCTTACATGAAAAGTAGTATTCACTATTCATACTAAAAATAATTAAAATAACCAACCCTTTGGAGTGCATCTTCTCTAGTATTGATAGGGACTCAACTGCTATACAGGCTACCATTTCTGCAGACATTCTGCAAATGAAATTTAAAAACAAAAAATTTAAATACAGGATTAGTGGCTTATCCCATAGAACATGATAATATTGGGGGGGGGGGAGAGAGAGACTTTGCATACAATTTCTAGTGGAAAACTAAAATGGTAAATGTTAAGGGAATATTTTTCTTGTGGAAAAAATAAAGTGGTAAATATTAAGGGAGTATTTTTTGTTTCTTCGAGCTGTCTCTGACGGGCAAAGCTTGTATAAAATTGTTGTCTGTCATTTCTGATTAAGTAAACAATGAAAAAAAAAGGGGCAGGGGGAGGGATGGGGGAGAGTTAACAAGGTAAACAAGACATGTCACTCACGCTTGCCCTGAAGAATTCCAAACATCCCATAGGCTGGGCCCTAATATGTCCATAACCTGAAAACAAAAGTAGAAGTCAAGCATGGATTTGGGATAGATATACACAAATACAAGATCTACAGATCATACCATCACATAATAGTCTCCTTGCTTTCCTTTGTAATGCACTTTGGGAACTCCATGACTGCCACCAAGAGCACTGTTCACCACAAGCTCAACATGCTATGTCAGACATGGTCGTGATTTAGAAATGCTCAAAAGTAAAAACTAGAAACACGATAGAACCACCTACTTGTAAACTTGCCATTCATATGGAGGACCATAGTTACATCCTTTGCTGTTTCTATGCTCAAATTTCAGAGCTACCTAAAATAACACAAGAATAGTAACAGAACTAGTATAAATAAAAAGAAATAGGATCATATAGAACTTTCTTTAAGCTTAAGCTAGTTGAAGATGGTCTACCTCCAGGGCTGCAGATCCAGTTGCACGTTCATTTCCACTGCTAACACGCCGTCCAACAAACACCTAACCAAATCCACCTTTACCGAGCTTTCTCTCTATTTTGTACATAGGAGATCCCCCAACTTGAACCTAGTGAAGTTAAAAAGGAAAATAAACCCAATTATCCGAACTGACTAAAAAATTAATATCGCACCGCTCGGAAACAAAAAATACCGGAAAGAGAAACTACAAGAAAGAATAAAATAGGTAGATCTTGACCGATCTCTCATTCCCTCAAAATTAAACCCTTCCGAAAGTGTGAGGATAGCATTTATTAAACTAAAATTAATCACTATCATTTACAAGTATACTCAATTTTCCCCATCCGTCCACTTTCCATCTATTGTACCGAAATGAAGAAGTAAAAACAAAGTTCATTCCCTTTTCTTCTCTCATTACAAGAATCCCGAAAGAAATTGGTTCTCAACACTTTAACCAAAACAGAAAATATATAACTCATACACAGACACTGAGTAAAAAGGCAATAAGAATGCTGCATTGAAAACATGGTAGCTTGGAACCATAAAAAGAACAACTATCAACAAGAAAGTACCCAAAAAACACAATACTTTAAAGCGCAGTTCAGAAAACACAAATTAAATAAAGGACAAGCATACCCTCTCAGGAAAAGGTGCAGTACTTCCCTCCTCTTCCTGTCCAGCAGCCTTGTTGGCACTCAACCCACCGCTATCGTCCCCATCACAGCTTCCTTTCCTTTATCAACTTTTACTAACTCCTTCCTCTTGATATCGCTATCCCTCTCAGAAATCAAAATCACTTGATCCTCCTGATCCTCTCTACCGTTCGCAGCTACTACCACCTGAAGTTGATTCTCCTCCTTCAGTCTTTTCACCGCCAACCTAGTCCTCGGCCTACCAACCTCGGCGGCCGCAGCCTCCCTTTTCCGACCTTGACTCCTCCGCCTCGTCCGCTTTATCTCTTGTTGTGGTTGCTGCTGGGCTAACGTTGTGCGGCGTCTACAGACTCCTCTTCGAAGCTCAGGCATTTCGTAAACTCCATACAATTGAAACGAAAGACCAACAATTCAATCATTGTATGCTTTCTTCTACGACGCCAGCCATGGAAGGATTTACAAATTTTTTAAAATGTGGGATTTTAATCTCCCGTTCCGTTAATTAACAAGAAATCGAAACTATCAAGCAAATTTCGAGGGGGCTTAGGCTTAACAAGAGAGGATTTAAACACGAAGAAGAAGATTCGAAGCAAATGAAGGGTTTGGGGTAAATTTTGGAGAAAAATTGTAAGGAAATATGGAAATGGAGTAAAAATAACAAAGAGAGGCGGAGACCGACATCCAACTTTCAAAGTCGAAATACGAAAGGAATTCGGGGTTATGTGGTTGTGGTGGGGCCCTTATCTCCCACCACGTCAGCAGTGAAATCGGAACGAAAAATAAAGAAAAGAAAGATTCCCTTTGTAACTAAAAGGGTTATATCAAATAAGCACTTAAAATGCACTCCTTTTTCATTTAAACACTATTTGGTCAAAAAAAAATATTTAAAATTATGTTTCATCCGACCTGAGCAAAAGAAACAAAAATGGGAAGGCGATATTATGAAGCTAAAAGATGACATATTAATATCAAGTTTCATGTGTATTTTAATATATGTCAAAATTATATGCATCATATTCATCTTTTATTTTTCCGAATTTTTTTAATATTATAATATGATTAAACGATAATATATATTTTTTATTCTTTATATAGTATTTACATCGATATTTAGATAATAGTTTTTTTATATTTTTTAATTCATTACAAATTATTATTTTCAAATGTGTTCTATTTTTTACATGTAGCAAAATCTGAAGTCATATCATATTTTAAAAGGGGAAATGTTAGATGGCAACAATGTAAACAGAAAAAAATGTAAAAAAAAATATAAAAAATCGTATTTTTATGATATTTTTAGAAATTTCAATGTTTTTCCTTACATGCGATAGAACCTAATTGTCATATTAAGAAGCTCTTTTCGCCTATAATTAAAATATAGAACCCATAAACATAAAATGATATTATATCAATACTAATTTTATTGATTTATAAAAATTAGATCAAATTAAAACATAACATATACAATTGTACTTTTGTACTTTAAAATTATAAATACATAAATAAATACTTTTGCACTTTAAAATTATAAATGGTTAATAAATAAATACTTTTGTACTTTAAAATTATAAATAACTAATAAATATATAAATAAATACTTTTGTACTCACTCCAACTGCATTGATAACTTTTCTCTAAAAAAAAAAAGATCCACAATATTTAATGAACAATACTATTTTAACTCCACACTTAATATCATGAAATGTTACACTTTGTGCCATGTGTATGTGTCGCAGGGCCATTACCCTCTTCCCAAAAGACATGTCTGATAGAATGTGCAGCGCCACCGTATTTATATCCCAATACCTCCCTTTTTCTTTCCGATGTAGGATTAATGATCTCGCCTCTTTTCAGGCGTGACATTCTCTCTCACTCAACCTCGTGACGCCCTCATCACGAGCTTCCGCTCTCGTGATGAGCCACCTTGTCACAGTTGTCCACCCTGCCTACCCCACTCATGGACGTTCGGCGTGAAATCAGACAGTCAAATGGTCGCTCCGATACCATTTGTCACGGGGCCATTACCCTCTTCCCAAAAGACATGTCTGATAAAATGTGCAGCGCCACCGTATTTATATCTCAAGACCTCCCTTTTCCTTTCTGATGTGTGATTAATGACCCCGCCTCTTTTCTGGCGTGACATATGCCACAGCATACTTATCAGAAGCTGGTAAAAGGTGTTGACCATTATATTTTACAATACAAAAAAAAAAAAAACACTAGAGTAGGACTAGATTGCAACTTTTTCAATATTACAAGGACTTGATACATACAACACATCCTAACATCCAGTTATCCGCTACAAAGACATTTAACATAGAACGCCAAAAAGGAAAAAAAAAAAAAAAGAGAGAAAAGAAAGAAAGATAGAGATAGTATGTAGGGGAAGAAAACAAACTCTTTTTCCCTCACAAAAATTGCCACCATTGATACAGATTTCATGATACAGTCCTTCCATAGCATAGACAAGCAAGATAGAGATTTTTTGACCATTTTTCCTACACAGAATAACAAAGCTCACATGAAAATTAATAATATAGTATTATATATAAACAGATAAATATACATTTATAAATCACCATATAGATTTAAACATAATTAGAATTAGATATAGATTTCATATCATCATCAGCCATCAGTGATCATATTACCTTAACATGCGTGCTGGGAAATTGGGACGTGCGTAAAGTTTCTTGAGTTTCATCACCGGGTTTGCGCTTAGGGATGCTCAGGATCAGGGCAGCCTGGTCCGAAGTTGCAGCTGTTGATGTGATTCTATAACCATTATCCCAAAGTCTGTGGATTCCTTCACTTGGATAGAGAAAATCAAGTTCCACAACCTACAGTTAATAAGATAGCAGGTGCAGATGAGAGGATGAAACGAATTCGAACAAATTCATACTAAACAAGATATCCAGTTATTAGGGCTGTGAAACCATGATGAGCAAAATACATTTATAGATTTTTTAATATTTTACAAATAATATTTTTTTATGATAGAGTTAGGTTCCACTTGAATAATTTCTGGTTTAATATGAACAAATACTTCTAGTGCAACTGAGAACAAACCTGATCGCTGAAGCCTGCATTGCGAGACATAACGACACCCCATCGGCTTCCAGCAGTTGCCATAGAAGTGACATAAAAGCCCTCTCTCCACTTTTTTGTTTATCCACTTAAAAGGGAAAGATTCACTTACTTTATACGATTGTTGAGTGTATTGGGTGCCTACAAATGTTATCATTATTTAGAAATCCTGAGCCATAAAAGTAACCGGAAGGGGAAAAAATAAAAGAAGAAACAAAGCTGTTCGCTCAGATCATAGAAATCCTGTAGATGTACATTAACATGTTAGTCTACATGCTAGATTGAGGTACCATTCTGGTTTCTGTAAAAAGGTTTAGGACTAAATTGGTACTTGCATCAATTAAACATATTGAACAAAAGACACCATAGCAACTAAAACCCCAATATTCTCCTCCCCACTCCAACTCATCTTAAGACCTTCTGATTTTGACCTATACTTATCGATTTATAGCATCAAAACCGGAATTTCATCAGACAATGTAGACAAACCAAAATATGAACTGACCTTTGGACATAACAACAAGGGAGCTTCCACTGTTAGAACCAGCAATAGAACTAATGTAATAGTTCTTCTCCCACTGATCCATGATCCACTCCTGTATACTTGGTAGAATTAGTCATTACTTATCATAAACAGTTTGGTTGGTTCTATGAAAAAGATAGCAACCATAACAATATAGGTCACCTTGCGTAAGAAGGAATGTGAAAGCTCATAAACTTGGCTTGTGAAACCAGTTCCAGCATCCATAATTAATGCCCAAAGATTGGTACAAGAAGCCACACAGCTTATTAGCAGCCCATCAGCAATTCCTTTCTCCACATGTTGGGCCAACCTTGCATCAGCCACATTGTAATGATACCTAATTGTATGACAACCAAACAATTAAATTGAAAAATCAAACAAGGAAAGCCAGTATATATGAACATTTTTTCTCCTTATAGTCTACGTGCAGACAATACTCCAAAATACCTTTGCTTCATTGGAAGTCTTGCATTGTAGATTGAAATCCACTGTGTAGCAGGGACACCAAGACGAACCTTCTTCTTGGGTTGATCATCTTCTTCATCCATGTTCAACCTACCTCGCTTTTGGCCTACCTGATAAATAATCTACCAAAACATTCACAAATCATGATTATTATTTTTCTAGCGTTTTTATACCTTAAAAAATATGTCATATATATAATTATTATATGAAGAACAAATAAAAAAAAGCATCACATGCAATATTCTTGACAACAAACACTGGTACACATAAATACCTTTTGAGCACCATCTGTGTTTATCGGCCTTACAGCTGGATTTGGTCCTATCAACTCCTCAAATAACGATATTAGTTTGGAGTAATTGGGTTCCTCATCAAATTTCATATTCACCACAATCTCAAGAAATTGTTTAAGTGGTGGAGGGCAGAAGCAGCAAAGCATTTCAGGTGAAGTAGCCATTTTCTTTTTGCAGACCAAGAATGATTTGTTGCCACCCTTAATTTGAAAGCAAAAGAAAGAATGAGCAAACAATATAGACAATGAAAGCTGAAACAAGTCTTTGATGTGCAACTCATTGTGATGATTATATCAGCCGTACCTGATACCCCTGCCATGGTAACCGGCCTCGATGTAGAAATATGAGAGTATATGCAAGTGACTCAAGATCATCTCTTCTACTAGCAGTTCTTCCCAAATGTGCATGAACACTTGCATATCGAACAGTTCCTCTGATGAATAGGAAAATTACAGAACACAATGATATTAGCAAAAGAGTTTATCATAAACAATTCTTCAACTAGACAAACATTGTACACACCTAAACATATCAGGACGTTGATCATAATCAACACTGCTATCTTTCCACTTTGTTGCTGCAATGCCATGGTGTAGATCAAACATAAGAAAAGAGCCTCAAATGAAAGCATAAATAGAGATCGCAAGGGAAAAAAAAGAAATTCACTTGTCTAAACCAAGGTCGACAAGAAACAACTTCTTCTCTTGTGGCGTAGATGGTTGACCAAGTAAAAAGTTCTCAGGCTTAACATCCCCATGCACATAACTGTTATCACATAAGATCAACATTCAAATCAAAAGTTGGTAGATACAAAGACAAAAGGGAGTTGAGAATTAGATGAAACCAATATTATAGATTCATAGAGCTTTCAAACATTCATGCTAAACATGATTAAAATCACTTACCCTTTGGAGTGCATCTTTTCTAGTATTGATAGGGACTCTACTGCTAAACACGCTACCATTTCTGCAGACATCCTGCATGTGAAATTGAGAAAAAAAAAGGTATATCCAAGATTAATAGGCTTATTCCATGTTAGAGTCCACTTATCACATTGTTTATGCAAAGGATTACAGGGAACAAATATTCCATAAGAAAGTGATAAATTTGGGGGAAAACTTGCATACGCTTTCTTTTGCCAAGAAGGGTTAAGAAGACAACAGTAAGGGAGTACTTTTGTTTCTTTGAGTTGTGCCTGATGGGAGAAACTGCAAACAATTGTTATTTTGTCTGACATGGGTGGGAGTGCCAGATACAGGTGTGTGTCTGACATGGGTACATTCAATTTCTAAGTTTTTTGACATAGTTTGAGGGTCCTTGGGCTTAATAAAGGCCTTCAGTGTATGTTGACAGTCATTTCTAAATAAGGCAATAAGCAAACCAAAAATAAGGGGGTAGGGATGGGGAGGGGGGAGTCTGAATAAAGACAGGTCACTTACGTTTGCCCTGAAGAATTCCAAACATCCCATAAGCTGGGCCCTAATATGTCCATAACCTGAAAATACACAAGTGGAAGTTAAGCCAAGGATTTAGGATAGATACACAAATAGAAAAGACAAGCTGCAGATCATACCATCACATAATAGTCTCCTTGCTTTCCTTTGTAGTGCACTTTGGGAACTCCATGACTACCACCAAGAGCACTGTTTACCAAAAACTAACACTCAGTATCAGATAGAGTCATAACATTCAGAAATGCTACAAAAAAGGCTAAGAAGAAAATACAGCCACCTACTTGTAAACCTGCCATTCATAAGGAGGACCATAACTACAGCCTTTGCTGTTTCTATGCTCAAATTTCAGAGCTACCTAAAAGAATGCATAAATAGTAAGAGAAATAATATTAATATCAAGAGTTAGGACTTAGGATTATATGGAACATTCTATGGTTCAAGATAGTTAAAGACGGTTTACCTCCATGGCCGCAGAACCTGTCGCACGTTCATTTCCACCACTAACACGTCTTCCGACAAACACCTGACCAAATCCACCTTTACCAAGCTTTCTATCGACCTTGTACATAGGAGAACCCCCAACTTGAACCTTGCACAGTTAAAAGAAAAACAAATCCCATTAACCAAACTAAACTGAAAAATTATATTAAAAAACTAGAAAACATCCATTACCAGAAATAAATAAAGAAAGAGTAAGTAGGAAAAAGGACTTTTCATTTTTCATCTCTAAAAATTAGGAGGGAAAAAAGGTTAACTTTCACCTTTACTCGTTCCCTCAAAATTCAACCCACCCACAGTAGTTTAACATCCATTCAACTAAAGTCAATCACTTAATTTCATAAAACACAGTTTAGTAGACAAAGAGCCTGGAATTAATTGGCTCTCAACATTTTTACCAGACAACAATTACACAACATAAAGGACTAAAAAGGTGAAAGGGTTCTGTCATTGAAGATATGAACGCTCGAAACCATAATAACAACTATCAAAAAGAAAGTGCAAAAGACAACATTACGTTCAACAATAAAACAAAGAAGTTCATATAATACAAGAAAAAATTGCAAAATCACAAACATACCCTCTCCGGGAAAGGTGTAGTATTCCCCTCCTCTTCCCGTCCGGCAGCTTTGTTAGCACTCAACCCACCACTATCGTCCTCCATCACAACCTTCTCCTCTTTATCAACTTTCACCAACTCCTCCCTCACAATATCGTTCTCTCTCCCCGAAATCACAACCACCTGATGAGGATTACAATTATGACCCTCTCTTACGTTTGCAGCTAAAACGACCAGAGGGATGTCCTCCTTCAGTCTTTTGGCAGCCAACCTCGTCCTCGGTCTACCCACCTCAACAGGCTCAGTCGCACGTTTCCGACCTCGATTCCCCTGCCTCGTTTGCTTCCCCGCTTCTTCCTGTTGCTTCTGCGGCTGCACTAACTTGGCGCGGCCTCTACAGACTCCTTTTCGAAGCTCAGGCATTTCATAAACCCCATACAATTGAAACGAAAACCCAGTAATTCGATCATTGCGTAGTTTCTTCTACAACGGGAGCCATGGACGAATTTTATTTGAAAGTCAAAAAAGAAATGGGGAAATTATATTTCCCGCTTCCTAAAGAAACAAGAAATCGAATCAAGAAATATAAATTTGAGGGGGCTTCGGTTTAACTATAGAGAGGATTAAAACATGGGAGGCAAATTTCCAATTTTGAGGATTAGGGTTAGGGTTTGGCGGGGGAAAGAGGGAAATTTGGGGATAAAATGGAAGGAAATGAAAATTGGGGGATGGAAAGTGCCGCAGACCAACTCCCGATGTTTTTGTGGAAAATGTTTTGAGCAAATGGAAAATCGTGTTTTGGGTTGCGGTGGGCCCATTTCTTGTCACGTCAGCACTCTTGATAAGAGAGACTTTTAACGTTTCATACATTTATTGGTTATGTGTAAGTTTTTTTTTTCTTTCGTACGCTTCGGGTTTTATGTTTTATTATAGAATATGTTTATATATTTTTAAATTTTTTTATAATACATACAAATATTTAAATTTATATTTTTTAAGATAAATATTGTTTTTCTCTTAAGTTCGATTTTAACATTCTTATTAAATTTTGAGAAAGAATTTTGAATTATACTGTAATTCTTGAAATATTTTATAATTTATCATGATGATTCAGATTAGAGAAAATTTAAATGTTCAAGCTATATTTATATCTCCCTGTTCAAAACATAATAAATTTAAAAAAAATTCTAGAATGAACGATGCACACCGTTGAACACTACTAATGCAATACATTGTTGAACACTATTAATTTTTAATGACTTTTAAATGATTATTAAAAATCTCAAAGGCTCGACATGTAATTAATCATATTTTAAAACAAAATTATAAGAAATTATTCTATGAATTATTCTCATCAACTCATCCATGGTCCTATTCAATTAAATAAAACGCGTCATTTTTATTTTCCACATAATATTTTCTTAAAAACTAAAATTTATTTCTTTCTCATACCTCGTGTTTTAATTATAATATGTTAATAAATAAAATATTTAAAACAAAAAAAAACACCTCAAAAGTTTAACCCATCAGAGATAAAAATAACAATAATTAATTCTAATATACTAAAACCCTAAGATCGAACTACGAACAAATTAATTAAAAAAATCCTTAATCTCAAACTTTAAATACTCAATAGAATTTCACTTACCCAGATTTTAACATAATCATTCGATCAACAAACGATAAGTGCTCCGACTCTCAATACATTCTGAGATCCTAACACCGCTATTTTCTTCTCTAAAATTACAAACCAGACCTTTATATCTCGGGTTCGCCAATGGCGTAAGCCACTAGAATTAATTACGAGACTGCACTAAAAATTAGCCTCTTTATGGGCATCCATGAATTAATTAATAATCATTCAATGAATTCTTGTTAATGAACCAGATTAAGGGTAATGAATCAACCATACCTTTCGATCAATAAATTCTGGTTAATGAATTAGTATTTAAAGTTTCATATTAAAGATTTTTTAATTAATTTGTTCGTGGTTTAAATAAATATGTTAATCCCAAGGTTTTTAACATATTAGAATTAATTATTTTATTTTTATCTCTTTTGATTCGTGAGTTAAGATTTTGGAGTGTTTTTTATTTTAAAAATTTTATTCATTAACATATTAAAATTAATACATAAGGTATGAGGAAGAAGACGATGATTTGTAAATTTTAATTCATAAAAAAATATTATGTAGAAAATAAAGATGATGTGGTTTTATTTAATTGAATAAGACCAAAGATGAGTTTGTGAGAATAGTTCATGAAATAATTTATTGTAATTTTGTTTTAAAATATGATTAATTAATGTCGAGCCTTTGAGATTTTAATAATCATTTAAAAGTCATTAAAAATTAATGATGTTCAACAGTGTATTACGTTAGTGGTGTTCAACGATGTTCGTCGTCCGCTCTCGACTCATCCTAAATTTAAATAACTTTTTTACAAATTAATAATTTATATACACATCAACATGGAAAAAAACTTTAATACACAAATCGTGAAAATTTAGTTTACATGTCTTTTAATTTTAGGCGTTAAAGTTTTAGTTTAAAGTTTAAAATTTAAGGGTTTAAGTTGTAGAATTTAAAATTTAAAGTTAACGTTTAAAACTTAAGGTATAGGGTTTAAAATTTAAGGTTTAGTTTTTAGGGTTAGAGTTAAAAATTTAAATATGCAAGTTTGTTTAAAACCTGTGTATTAAAATTTTACTACATCAACATATTAATAATTTATTTATATATGTATATTTTATTAACACGTTAAGTAGTATCGAATTCATATTAATTACGATGATTAAATTTTAAGTATAAATTCATATACTTTGAAGCTTAGATAATTGTATCTAATGTACAAGATACATTCTAGTTCTTTTAAAAAGCATCGCATTTTCAATATGTATATATCTCATTCACTTGTACAGTACTTTTTTCTAAACTACTATAAAATTTCACTATTAAACAATAATATAACTAAAAATAAGTTCCATTTTCAATTGAAACTCAAAATTAGACACTTTCGAAGTTCCTAATTCAGTAATTAAATTAAAAACTAACACTTGAAATATCTTCAGTGCTGAATTTGATCAGTTAATCAGAAAAGACGAGCAACTACAAATATGGTAGATTACAGTGGTAAAGAAGGTCAAATACCAGTGTTGGGATTGTTACCCGCAAGGATAAGGGAAATTTCCAAGCCTCGGCTGAAAGCTTGGTTGAACATCAGCCTTGTCTGGAATGTCGAGACGAACGGGAACCACGAGAAAAACGCTATCGGAACAAATATCAGCATTCCCATTCCCGCATCGTATAACCGCGCTATTGACCGAATCGATTTCCACAACCCTATCTTTTTCACCAACGGTTTCCAAGCCGCTGCAATCTGCAGTTTATATTTATATAGTTCCATGTGAATAAAAAGAGAACTAGGAAGGAAATCATTGCGCGTTATTGAGATCTGTGTGCACGGTCAGGTGTTTAAATGAATATGCTAGCAAAATGCGAAGAGGAACTTACGGAGAGGATTCCCCATCCGGTCGGTAAAAATGCTAAGATGGAAGCAAATATGTCTGGGATAGTCAAATTTGTAAATACAACTGCAGCGGCTAAACCGGCTATTGCGAGCAAGAAGGAGAGCCCTTGGACGAAGCGCAGCAGCAGCTGGAAATTAACTGAAATCTTCTGGCTGAAGGTGAATACCTGTTTAAATCACAGATAAAACCCATTTATGAACCGGATGACATTCATCAGTTCGAAACACTGATAAGAAAGTACAATTGTATGTGTACGTGTGTATATATATATATATATATAACAAACCTTGAAGAGGATTATAAGAACAGCAAGTGCAATCCAGGAAAAGCCGTAAACCTACAGAGATGCAGGCAATTCAAGTTACACAAACAAATCCTCTATATTCTTCAACGGTTCAAATTTATAAGAACTCCATTCAACAAGGCATAAACATACTGCTCTTCCAATCATTTTTCCATAATCTTTTATATTTGTGTTCGTGTCTTTTCTTCACACCCAAGCATTTAGTTCAAGATAAATCCCTCCCGAAGGAATAAATAAGGATCGGATATAGACATGAAAAATACACCTAACCATGACTTCATTGCCAAGGGCACATCTTGCGCCTTCCCATGTAGGAAATACAAAGAATTTAAAGTTCTACGAGACTGATCTACTTCGCAGAAATGGCAATGGAGAGGAACAGGTCAAGAAAATTTACCGTCAATGAAGTATCTGTTCCTTGTACATCTAGCTTGTAGACAATGCCATACTGGAAGATGAAGAATCTCAGACTTAAAATAGTCTCCAATATTCTTCCCCTCAGGGTGCGAATGTGCGACTGTAGATGCAAACAAAATAAGCAGTTACTCCAAGTAAACTTTTGCTAGTCAATGCGAGTTGGAGTTGGATTTATGTTTTCTACTCTTGGAAGCAAAAATGAGTGTGGTTTGATAAACTGAACAATTAGACACTGAAAATTAAGAAATGATTTCCGAAATTTTAGTGAATTTATGACTTGGTTTGGTATGGTACTTAACTAGGGATAAGAATTTCATAACATGTAAGAAATATGCTTGCATAATATATGTATTTGTGTACCAGATTTCTATACATCAACATGCATCTATGAAGTTATGTATTCAACGACACACTTAGAATTTATATGTACGAGAAATGACACGGTACAGAACAGATACTTAAGCTCCATCCATCGACATGCATCTATGAAATAATGTATTCTATGAGCATAATGCATTTTGTTACGAATCAGCTGAATATTTAATCATTGTTGAGGAAACTACTAAGTTAACGTTCATGAATAACTGACACGTATTGTCTGAGCAACAGGTATACTAATAACGAAAATAATACCAGTTCCTCATCCCACCAAGCTTCCCAGCTTTCTGCTCCCTTAACTCCAATTCCACCCCTGTAAAGTAGCCAATTTGTCCAATCTCGGAAATCCTCCACGATCCTTTAAAGAAAAAAAGGCAGAAGGGGTAACGTACTAGGAACGATCCCATATCCAAAGAGAAGTAAATAAAGGAAGATTGCTTACTTTTGCCACTCAAATCCAGATGGATTGAACAGATAGGGGGCAAAAAGCCATGAAAGAGCCATAAACCAACTGCTAATTGAAAGAAGAATGTAGGACAATGCACCATCATTATACCCATATGCAAGGTATACCACCAACAAAAGCACAACTTCTAGCCTGAGTGCACCACAAGAGATTAACTTAATATGGCTCGTTCAGTAAAAATAAACATACACGCACACAAACATACAGAGAGAGAGAGAGAGAGAGAGAGAGAGAGAGAGAGAGAGAGAGAGAGAGACCCTTTAACAAAATGACTGCGAGAATATAGTCTGTAGTTCTCAGAGAATTTAATATGGCGGACCACAAAACCCCTACCAGTAGCCTGATACTGTTAAGAAACAAGTAATAAAACATGACTCACTAGATCCAATTTTGTAAAAAAGGATCGGAGAAATCAGGTACAATGAGACAAAGCATACCCTTGCACCACCATGTAGGATTGTCCGACCAAAATAATGAGTTCTTGTACCCAGAGAGAATGTGAAGAAAACAGTACAAAGCTGTAACTGCATTGTGATAAAACTGACAACAGCCTGCAGAATCAACCATATCATTGTTCCACTAACAAATAGAAAAATATTAAAAAGCATGCCATGCAAACAGAATGTCTAAATGCTTAATCCATAAAACTGACATTAGAATGGATTCATTACTAGTGATTTAGAATATAAAAATTTATCATATACGCATGTAAGAAAATAGATATCAATTAAATGGATCATATAAAGGCAGCAGTAAGAAAAAGACACAATCTAACAATAAGAGGACAACCGACAACTTTCAAAAATTAAGTTCAGTATGGCAATTCACATGTGCGTTCAAAGGGGAAAAAGATTGAGATGCATAAGGATAGATAAACCAATTACCTTTAAGAAACCTTGCTCCAAGATGAAGCCCAAAATCATTGGCACAGCCGTGAAGATACCAATTTGAAACAGGAACTGAGTATTTAGAGCAGCTTCAAGAGCAGTGTTATCAGTTATCTGAGCTCTTTCTTGCATTGTTTCACCAACTCCAGAGAGTGCCTGAAACAAAATTTTGGATTAATACCTGGCAAAGCAACCATACATGCGTACACATACAACCCCACATACCCGTGTAAGTGAAAACAACCACACAATATTGAAGGACAACCGAAAAATAGCAAAAACAGTAAAGCCAATTGCTACAGTCAACTTAAATAAATAAAACACACAGCTTTCAGGCTGAAAAATATACGCAAGGTATATTTTCAGTTCTCAAGGGAATACATTAGCAACTGACATTTAGGCTCTACATTCAAGGAATCACCTAGTTTGAGTTTAATTATAGTTAAAACTTGTAGATTTAGTTGTATGGCAATGCCTATGGGTGTGATTGCGCTTTAACTATAAGTTCGTTAACTCACAACCCTTCGTAATTTTTCGGCTTAAGGGTAGGTATCATAAGTCCTTAAACTTTTGAAAAAAAATCAATTAAGCCCCTAAACTTTTTTGCATCAAATTAAGCCCTAATACTCCACAATTTCTAGTTAAGTTTGTTAGTTACAATGTTATCACTTGACATTTCCAAAATTTTTATATTTTATTTAAAAAATTCTTTAAAAGTTCTAAAAATTCTAAAAAACTTATAAAAAATATTTTTCTAAAAAATCAATGTGTTTTATATATGTGAGAACAAGAAAAATATTTTGGTCAAAATCGGTCAAAGGGCTTAAATAATTAAATTTATTGGTTCAAGGGCTTAATTGAGTGCAAAAAAATTAAGGGGCTTAAAGCACCCTTAAGCCTAATTTTTATATAATCAAAGTTTTTGTATATGCGAACAAGAATTTTTGTAAAATGTGCATGGTAGAAATCAAGTGAACAATGCTAATTCAAAGCTAGCATTTTATACCACCCTAAGTAAACTTTCATTTACATTCATCCTTCTCCAATTTCCTAAATAAAATGATTTAAGTTTATCAACCATGGAAATTTCTCATTTTATTTTCAACATGTTTGAAGCCTAACAGGGGGAACAAAAAAATTGAGAGAAGAGAGATGGCCTTGGACGTTGAAATGCAAAAGACTTAAAAGATTATAAAATCTAAGATCACAGACATGCTATAATTCCAATTATACAGTCATATGAAATTGAACAGAGAATACATCTAAAAATCTTACCAAATAAGCCCTTCCATAAAGGAATATATATATAGTCCACACAGTTAACTGCAAGAGAAAAAAATAACCTTGCTCAGTAATAAAAATTCAAATTTTAATAACATAGATACATCATTCTGCATCAAAGTATTAACTGCAATACATTTTCATGCACGGAGGAAAGCCCATCTATAGCTAACATTTTGAAGAGCACGGAAGCATATAAGAAAGAGTGCATAGAAAAAAATAACCTTGCTCAGTAATGAAAATTCAAATTTTAATAACATAGATACATCATTCTGCATCAAAGTATTAACTGCAATACATTTTCTTGCACGGAGGAAAGCCCATCTATAGCTAACATTTTGAAGAGCAAGAGCATATAAGAAAGAGTGCATAGAAAATTACATAGGACCAAAACTGCATGAAACTCTTTGCCTATAACAAGCACAAATTTCTGATTAACAAAAATGTCCAATTTCATAATAAACCCATTTTGTAGACAACAAGCATGCATAGAATCAATACATAGAGCTAAAATGAGATGAGGACAAACAATACTACAATGTGAACATTGAATCATGTAAAATCACTAAAGTAATATATATACATATGTGTACATGTAATACACACAAGTGTATACATGACTCAATTAAGTTTCATTCAACACTTAGCATCAGTTAACAAGTAACAGCAGTTATTGTAACAGTTGCATACCATGGTACAAAAATAGTATCCCACAGTGGTAAAGTAGAATGACAACATTCTGAAGAAATCAAAAAGTTGCCCAAGCCTGTATACATCTCGACTAAGAACCTGTTCACCATTACCACCAGCAACCTTCCCTTCAAATAAAGCAATCTGATTGAGCCCAACATCTCTTCCTTTGCCAACCTACAAATTCAAGTTGATAACTCACATCTCAATGTTGTGTAAATTGAAAAGATATCATACAGTATACGTATTCCAAATTCTAAAATATCAAAATCAAATACTAAAATACCCAGAAAATATAAGAAAAAAATCATAAATCCAAGAACACCCAACTAAAATAGCATGCCTGCTAACTAGCCTAAGAACCTAATAAGATGAAAAAAAGAGAAATATAACCCTAAAGCCCTAATAACAGGAAAAGAAATAATACCAATTACTATAAAAATAACCAAGCTATTCTAAAACATAATAACAGTTAAACAACAGAAAGAGACCATAATTTAATTCCCCGATTGCCATATCTCCATCCCATAGAGACCAGGGTGAGGGGAAGCATTTACCTGAATATACTCATGATGAGTGATATTCCCTTGGCGTAAAGTTGAATTAAACCCTACAAAATGAACACCCAAAGTTTATTAAGTAGAAAATGATCAGAAACAATTCAAACCAACCTCAAAATTATTGATACATAGTAATACTGATACAAGATACCAAACGACTATCTGACTTCTCAAAGTCAAACTTCTTCATTTCTGATCTTTATACTAGATACTTTATTGACATTTTTAATATTTTTTGATTTAAAGTTTTTGAAGATGTATTACGAAATATAATTTAATAAAAAATGGAAATAAAAAGGTAGATATGGAAAAACTTGACCAGAAAAAAAAAGTTATAACTGGACTAATATTTGGAACATAACACACTAAGAAGCAATGGTCAGTTTCCGATAGCCTCAATCAATGACAAGCAGCAGAAATGTAGAGAAGAGAGGTTGTTAAAAATTCAGCCCACCCACACCACACAACACCGATTATTTCCTCTTTATAATGAGGACTTCAACAAATAGTGTCAAATATGTTGTCATTAGTGCTGAGACTTAAATTTGCCAAGATTTATTAACCAGTCTACTATAACATTTCTCATCATGTAAAAAGTACATACCAGCATAGATATCTTCACTTATGTTTATGATACGAGAGGCCTTACTGATACCTCCCCTTGTTATATGGAAAACCCTATCAAAAACATCTGGATGGCCATAATGCATCCGAACCCTGGAAATTAAATGGCATATCAACTTCAATTAGTCTGAAGTTGGAGTCTAAAATGTTATGGAACTAAACTCTATTACAAATATTCACTTACTTCAGAGGAGTTGCCAAAACACGTTGACCTAGAGTTACAAAGCTGCCTTCTTGGTTGGACATAAAAGAAGCTAAAGAGGAGACACTGTAAATCAATTGTAACATAAACCCGTTCAAGAGAATCATAATAAACATTAAACAGAAAAGATTAATACAAGCTTACCTTCCAGTAAATACATGTTCACGGACACCAAGAATAGTAGCAGGACGTATGCCGTGATCACGATCAAATTCTTCCAAAAGATTTCTCACCTTCAAGGCTTCCTCAAAATAGTTGTCCTGGATCAAGATAATAATAAAAAAATAGAATCACAAAGGTCACAATAATTGCAAAATATTTTCCAATTTTTATAGCAAAAAATTCACAAAAAGTGTAAAATGAATTTGAACAAACTTAAGAAGAAAGATTGTTTTTTCTTACTATTTCTCAATCAACAGATTACAATTTATAGGGAAGGGTTAGTACAAAAAAAAAAGAAAAGATCCCCAAAAAATCAGCAAATTCCCTAAAAATTAGCAGTTAAGATTAGAGACTATTTAAGCTGGAGTGTAGATGTTTATCAAACTCAGCTTGCCAATAAGATCTTCAAACTTGCCTTTATTTAAGCTTTTAGTTAATAAGTCTGCAACTTGTTGTTTAGTGGGTAAGTAGGTTATGCACACTTCTCTTGAGTCAACTTTTTCTTTGATAAAATGACGATCTATCTCCACATGTTTGGTGCAATCGTGATGAACTGGATTATGTGCTATCTCGATCGCTGCTCTGGTTGTCACAATACATCTTCATAGGTCCGATATCTTTGTATTTTTAGTTCCTCCATAGGCCGTTGTATCCAAATTCCTCGCATATACCATGAGATAATGCTCGATACTCGGCTTTTGCATCGCTACGAGCTACAACATGCATTGTTTTTTACTTCTCCATGTCACAAGATTGCCCCATACATAACTACAATAGCTACTTAGAAAGCGTCTGTCATTTATCAACCGCCTAATCAAGTCAGTGTAGATCTCCACATATCGGGCTTTGTTTTCTTGAAGTGTAGACCTTTACCCGGAGTTCCTTTCAAATACCTTAACACTCTATATGCAGCTTCTAAATGTTTCTCCCTTGGGGTGTGCATATATTGGCTGATGACACTCACACAGAAAGCTATATCAGGATGAGTGTGAGATAGGTAGATGAGTTTTCCTACGAGACGTTGATACCTCCCCCTGTCTACTTCTTCTCCATCCTCACCAGTGCCTAGCTTCAAATTGAACTCCATAGGGGTCTTGGCTGGTTTGCAACCCAACATACCAGTTTCCTTTAGTAGATCGAGAACATATTTCCTTTGGGAAATAGAAATACCTGTTCGGGACCTTGCTACTTCCATTCCAAGGAAGTATTTGAGATTTCCCAAGTCCTTAAGCTCAAATTTTGTGCTAAGAACTCTTTAAGACATGATTTCACTCGAATCATCTCCTGTTAGGATTATAGCGTCAACATAAACGATAATAATAGAGCATTTACCTTCTTCTGAGTGTTTGTAAAACATAGTGTGGTCTGCCTGCCCTTGAATATAACTCCTGCTGGTCATGACCTTGGCAAAACGACTGAACCATGCCCTTGGGGATTGTTTTAGCCCCTATAAGGATTTCTTTAACTTGCAAACTCGACCCTTTTCTTCCTCAAACCCAGGTGGAAAATCCATATATACTTCCTTGTTTAGTTCACCGTTGAGGAAGGCATTTTTTACATCTAATTGAGTCAAGGGCCAATCAAGATTGACAGCCACGGAAATGAGAACACGAATGGTATTAAGTTCGGCAACGGGAGCAAATGTCTCGTCATAGTCGAGGCCATAGGTTTGGGTGAAACCCTTTGCCACAAGCCGAGCCTTGTGCCGATCAATGCTGCCATCAGGTTTAAATTTTGTGGTGAAGATCCATTTTGCAACCGATGCTTTTCTTTTTCTTTCAGCAGATCCGAGACTTCCTAACGTTCCATTATTTTTAAGAGCATTCATCTCTTCCATTATCGCATGTTTCCATTTAGTTGATTCAAAGGCTTCTTCCACATTTCTTGGAGTCTCTACATGATCAACATTAGTCACAAAAGTCTTGTAGGACTTAGATAAATTTCCATAGGATACAAACCGAGAAATAGGATGTTGTGTGCGGCTCCTTGTGCCTTTACTGAACAACAGCAATCGGAAGGTCAATAGAAGGTGAAGCGGGGATACCTGCAGTGTAGCAGTCCTCGGGAGTGGATGAGATTGGCACCGCTTGTGTCGGGCCAGAGAATAACGGCGCGAGAGTACACAAGAGGTTTAGGAGCTCGATGTTGTTGTTCCTTCGAGGCAAGAATTTTGTTACATTTGTGTTTGGTGGGAAGGTCACTATTGGAAGGGATAGGATTAATTTTCTATCTTTGTGTTTGTGTTTGGTGGGAAGGTCACTATTGGAAAGGATAGGATTAATTTTTTTTTGTTGTTGTGTGGGAGGAATGTTCAAATCGGGAATTATAAGGACATCATGGTTATTAGGATTTTGTGAGACAAACAATGGTGGGAGTAGAATAAGTAGGTATAATGAGAAGGGTATTATGGTCTCATCTTCATTGAGGTCTCCCTCAAGATGAGTTCTTGAAAAAATAAGGTTGGTTTCAAAGAAAGTGACATCCCAAGAGACAAACATGCGATGCAAAGTTGGTGAATAGCATTTGTATCCTTTTTGTGTAGGAGAATAACCAATGAAGACACAAGTATGAGCTCGAGGATCAAGTTTAGATTGATTTGGTTGATGACTATGGACAAAGGCCTTGCAACCGAATATTTTGGCTGGTAGGTTAGGAACACGAAATAGTGGGAAGGCTTTTTGTAGGGTATTTAGAGGTGTTTGGAGGTTTAGGACTTTGGATAACATTCGATTTATTAAGTAGCACGCAGTAAGGACTGCCTCTCCCCACAAGTATTTTGGGACATTCATGGTGAACATTAGGGCTCGAGTAACGGCTAGAAGGTGTCGATTTTTTCTCTCGGAAATTCCGTTTTGTTGTGGTGCGTTAGGACAAGAGCTTTGGTGTATGATGCCTTGGTCAGAAAGGTATGGGCTTAAAACAGAGTTGAAGTATTCTCTCCCATTATCTGTGCGGAGCGTGTGTATGGTAGAGTTAAATTGGGTTCGAATCATTGAATGGAAACTTTGGAATATTTTTGGTGCTTCGAATTTTTCTTTGAGGAGATAAACCCAACAAACTCTAGTATGGTCATCAATAAGGTTATAAACCACCTAGCTCCCGTAACATTTTTCACTCGGCTAGCTCCCCATAGGTCACTGTGTATCAAGGAGAAGGGTTGAGATTGGATATAAGGTTTTAGTGGATATGGTACACGAGTATGATTTGATAATTGACAAATTTCACACTCTAAGGAATTGGTATTTTTATTTCGAAATAACAGAGGAAACAACTGCTTCAAATACAAGAAGTTTGGATGCCCTAACCTACGGTGCCACAACATGATAGAATCCACATTTGAAGCCGAGAGAGCTAATCCTCCTTGTAAAACTGTCTTTATTATCATTATTCCATATGTATAGTCCATCGTTAACCTTAGCAAAGTGCCAATCATCCTCCCCGATTTGCATTCTGTATAACACAACCAAGAGCAGAAAATTCAGCAAAGACATCCTTATCTTGATAAGCTTACTAATTGAAAGTAAGTTGCAAGATAAATTTGGAACATGCAACACTTTCTCAAGTGAGAAATTCTTGGTAAGTTGAACTGCTCCAACTCCAAAGAACGAGTGAATACGAGCCATCCGTTATTCGGATACGGGATTGGTTGTGACATGGGGTGTAGGTGTGAAACAAGGATGAGTTACTGTCATGTGATTGGAGGCACCCGAATCGAGAATCCAAAGGGCTGATTACTAGATCTGAGAGATGATATTAAGGGCATTACCTTGAGTGGCTAAAGATCCATGAGCGGTTGATGTACCAAGCATCTTATGGAGAGTTTCGAGTTGAGACTTGGTTAGATTTAACGTCTAGGAGAGTTTCAAGTGAGAGCAGAGGAGGTGCCGGAGGATAACAAGGCCTTGTTGTCTTTTTGATTTTTAGTGTTTCGGGATAGCCATGAAGCTTGAAACACTTCTCTCTTGTGTGACCAAAGACGGTTACAATAACTACACCATGGTTGGTTTGGCCCCGAGTCACTTCGCCGGGTTTTTTCGAGATTGAGAACCCCCGGAAATAAGTGTTGACGTTTCAGCAGGACGGTGACCAATGGTGGTCACTGGTTTTAATTCCTTCATGTCTCCCATCATTACACGGCGACGATTTTCCTCTCCGAACTTCTGCAAATGCTTCACCAATGGTTGGTAGAGGATTTCTGCACAAAATACGTCCACGGACTTCATCCAATTCTCGGTTTAGCCCTGCTAGAAACTCGTAGAGCCGTTCCTTGTTGAAGTGTGTGATAAACTTGGTGTGTTCCAAGCCTTCACCCCAATTTGCTTCATAATACATATCAAGTTCCTGCCACAGGATCTTCAAATTGTTAAAGTAATGGGTTACTTCAAGTGCTCCCTGTCGAATATCTTTTAATTTGAGTTTGATCTCAAATACTTGAGAAGCATTTCCCAGATCGGAGTAGTTTTCCTTGACTGCATCCCACATTTCTTTTGCAGTTTTGAACAGAAGATAGGTACGGCTTATGTGGCTTTCCATTGAGTTGATTAGCCAAGCCATTACAATTGAATTGTTGAGTTCCCATGTAGCATAAGCAGGATCTGCTACGGTTGGCCTTGAGATTTCTCCATTGATGTATCCTAATTTGCCATGGCCTCGAATCACCATAAGAACCGATTGAGACCACTGTAAGAAGTTCTTTCCATCTAAACGGTGATTAGTGATTATAAGGATGAATTAATGTCACCATGAGAGGTAACCTGATTGATGTTCTGAGTTACTTGTGAAGTCTCAGATTCAGATGGAATTTCAATGTTGTCTGACATGGGAGAAAGACTGGACAAGAGAGATTTTGAAAAAGAGAAAGAGCAGGATCGAGAAAAGGACCTATTGCTCTGATGCCATGAACAAACTTAAGAAGAAAGATTGTTTTTTCTTACTATTTCTCAATCAACAGATTACAATTTATAGGGAAGGGTTAGTACAAAAAAAAAGAAAAGATCCCCAAAAAAATCAGCAAATCCCTAAAAATCAGCAGTTAAGATTAGAGACTATTTACAAAAGGTAAGCTCCTAGAAATAAGGAAATAATATTCTATCCCTTAATTCTGTCCCTTAATTCTAGGAATTCCAACAGAATATGATTCACATTGTCATAAACAACATTAGTGATTATGTTATTTAACATGAAATCACTAAAACATCATGGCTTTTTTTCATAAATATAAAGAAATGCAAACTATCACTTAACATGTAAGTGATGCGCACATAAAACCTCTACTAAGCTCCCATCAAGATTAGAATTTACAATTTGGTTCTTTCATATTCAGCTAAAAAGAAAGCGGTTAGAGCAGGAAAAATTGACTGAGATAACCGCAATCTGTCACCTGATTCATGTCAATTGTCTGAATCGCATTTCCTCTAGTAAAAACAACTGCATGGTTTTGATTCTCAGGTTTGCCTTCACCAAGTTTTGGATCTCCGGGCAATTTTATGGCATAGATTTCCTGAAAAATCATGAGCAAATTATTGATAATAGTCAGCTAATTCAATTTAAATTCACAATTATTTTTCAGCTAAAGCCAGCATAATAGTAGAGCGGAAATACTACATCAGCACTCCAAAGAGTTACTGAGTGTGACAAATAAAATAGTTTTCGGCAGAAACAGAATAAAAAATTCTATGGCCATCCAGGTTTGTAGAGAAGTAGGGTTTAGGGTTTACTAAAAATATGGAAATCAACCTACAAGTGGAATTTTAGGGTTTATGTCCAAATATATTAAGGGTAAAATAATAAATTAACATCAAAACATGTTTTATAAACAAGAATGACCATTAGGTTTGTGCGCTGCTTTACTCAAGTATTAAGATACTCGAATTCATCTTTCTTATTCATATATCCAACTACCCATTCCTCTTCATATATCTACCTGTTTGTGAAAATTTATGATCATATTCACCTATGGTTTGGCTTTCTCCTATCCATTGAGTACCTTGAAGGAACAAAATGTGGGTATTCCTACTAATCATAGCCTCCACTACCTCTACGTACTTGCTTAGAATAAACCCTAAGTTCCAAGTTGCTAACTGCAACGAACTCTCAATCGTTTTCTACACATAATAATTCCTAAAAAACCACAACAGAAAAATAAAAACAAACAAACCTTATCTTTCCCATTGATGTCAGCTTTCACAAGCTTCGAATAGTACTCGGTATGTACTTTACCATCCTTTAACGTCTCCACAACATCAATGAAAGCAACACGAAGGGCTTCATTTCTAACATCAAAGAATTAGCTACTATAAGAGAAACATATAACTAAACATAAGCAAAAAAATTGCTGCAGAATAAACAATAAAAGCTAGAAAAGAAAGAGTAACTAAATGCAACACAAGAATGAGAAAACAAAGATAAACAATAAACTACAACCCACCTTTGCATCAGCAATGCAATATCAGCAGCTTCAGGCTTCTGCTCCTCCTTTTGTTTTCCATATATTTGACACGTGACAACATATGTAAACTTAAGATCTGCCCGTGCACGAGCTTCGGGAGATAACTCAAAACCTTGGGTATCAGTTGTCTCCAACCTAGATATTGCAGCCTCTGTATCTGATATTTCAAGGATAAATACATAAACAAAATGCAAGGTGAAAAATCCTGTTATCCTTGAAGGGACTAACCTCCAGCATTTTCTCTCTCCAAATAGGTTTGAAGCATAAGAGCTTTTCTATAATACATCATGCCACGAACTGCAGATCCCAAACAAATATAAAGTTAAATTTACAAATAGGATTACATGAAATTTTTTTACTCATGAAAAGCATCTAGAACAAAAAACAGAACAGACTAATGGAACCAAGAAAAATAAGCCTCAACCAGAGAATCAAATGCTGGAAAAGAACATTAAAAAGGAGAGTCGTGTAACAAACATCTTAGTCAGGTAGTAAGCTGATGGTAATAAAAACTGATAAAACTTCATATGGGTTCGATGTACTTTTATCTTCAACGAATGGCCCAGCATTCAATGCGGGTCGAAGCATATGGTTGCCTGGCTGGTTAAATGCTGTTAATGAAAATAGTAATTCACTATTCTTAACAATAGGTCCTGGAGACTTCTTGGTTCATCATGCTATTGCTCTAGGTTTACATACAACTACATTGATCTTAGTAAAAGGCGCTTTAGATGCGCGCGGTTCCAAGTTAATGCCGGATAAAAAGGATTTCGGTTATAGTTTTCCTTGCGATGGTCTGGGAAAGAAACTAAAATTTCAAGGGTTAAACTAGCTAGACATAAGTGAGAAAGGGAAACTTTTACCAGTTCTTGCCAGTGTTTGTCCTCGATAAGAGGCCCAAAAACGAAGTTCAAGGATGTCACTAGGACTATCATCAAGATCAGTTTCCGCTGCATTTTCATCACGACCAATCCTAGCGAGAAAGTTCTTCCACTCATCTGCAGTAAATAAGTGAGTTCATCAAACCAGCAAATTATAATCTAGAATAAGCTTCGATTCCATCAAAAGTCCATCACTTTGACTACAACACTGACAAAATATTATAAGAATGATCTGACAATCAAATTGGCAAGAAGAAGTTGCCAACAAAGAGTAAGAAAAGAAAAGACTAGACCTCAATTGCATAGACCATCACTCAGCACAATCAATATGCAAATAAAAAATAAAAGATGTCAAACAATTGAATCTAGAGAAAGAATAATTAGGTGTTATAGTCTATATTTAACTGTTACAAAAATGTAGTGCCACGTGGTTTTGTTCGAGGGTGCAAGCAGGTCAATCCTGAGAACTTTAAATAATGTATTTTATTAAATTTTGAATGAATAATCAACATCCAATTGAAATTCTACCACTATATAAATTTATCAGAAAATACATTGTTATTACAAATCTTAAAGACAAAACATAAGATACAGTAATTTTCAGCTTGTAACATGGAAAAGTGAGATGGAAAATACCTGGATATATCTTCTGAAGGTAAAACAAAATAGATATTCCATCCTCATTCTTCTTTAAAAGTTCATTCATGCTATAAAGCACAATCTCAGAATAGTATGGGGTAAACACACTGCAAAGTTTTTATTGAAAATAAGAATGAGAACAAGGAATCAACCAAGAATATTTACTAATACCTCAAAAGGCAAAACAGATGAATAAAGAAAAACTATAACCTGAACGACAGCATCTCACGGACAGGTCTTGTGGGGGGCATATCCATGAAAAGTGAATTTGTGAAGAACTCTAGTCTACGCCTAGCCTCAAGATTTTTAGGAACATTTGAAGCTGATTCTTTGATTGTTAATAGAGAATACAATCTTTTGACTTGTGCTTTCTGTATATTAACGAAAGTAGTGTAATGTCATTAGAAGCAAAGCACAAAAACAAGAGTTATCTTAATACTAACATACCAACTCAGGATCTCTTGGCCAATTCAACTTTGCAAATAATCGACCTTCAGTCCTAGCTTTTGATATGTTCTGCCACTGTTCATAGTGTTCCCTGGAATGTGCAACAAAATTTACATGTTAGTGGAAAACACATATCATCTATGAAGCACAGACATGGGATCGGGTACAACAAGATCGTGGCAACATATAAATTTCCAGAAAAATTGAAGACACCAAAGTTGGGTTACGAAAACTAAAATATAATAAACAAATATATACGTGTATAATACGTAATTTTATTATTTTTAATGGAAATATCCAACAAGCTCAAAATTTTAAACTTACTTGATAACTGTATTTGGTTCATAAAATAATTGGCCTGATAATCTTTAAACTTAAAAGTTAATATCCAATAAAATTTTAAGCCATCCAATAAAAAGCCTAATAGCCTCAAACCAATTTACCCACAGCTCCATATTATAACCTGGTTCCATCCACTTTACACATAATTCTCTTGCTTCCTAACAATGTGGCAGCTGGAATCACCAGGTTGAGCAAAAGTACTGCTCATCTCTTTTCACCTCATTAATGTAACATCTTTTCCTCGGCTTTTTGTCATCATATAATCTCACCAGCATAGATCTAAGGCCCCAAGGAAAAGTAGCTTTGTTCTCAACACTTCTTTATATTTTCATAATTGAGGTGTTCATTAATTTCTGTGAAGGGCTGTGGGTGTTGGGATTCACTTTTGTAGAAAATTTAGGCAAAAAATCCTTCATTCCATATCCATCTGCATTCTTCCCAACCTCTTATTTATATTTTCCTAAGTGAGGGGCTGTGGGTGCTGGGAATCACTTTAGGAGAAAATTTAGGCAATAAATCCTTCATCCCATGTCCATCTGTGCATTCTTCCCATAACAAAGCGTGTATTTACAATTTCCAATTTTTATATCTGTTTGTTGTGTCCCTGAGTGTCCAATATGTATTACGGTGACACTGATACAACACAACAGGATCATGTGAAGGAAGCTGTGTCCATGCTTCGTAGCATGTTAGCTATCCCACACCTAAGCAAAGACCAAGATATTTGACTGACCTCATATTGATGGCAAGGACATCATGCCGTACAACATCATATAAATCTTGAACAGCCTTAACAGCACCTCTTTCATGCTCTGGCTTTTCAGCCTGATTCTGTTTAAGCCACAATGAAATAGAAGGACAAAAATAAGTATAAAAATTCCAACAACAAATCCAAGGAAAGCTAACACATAAAGAAAATATCCATTGTCATATCATTCAGCCCGTCTAAAGTTGAGTTTTCTCAACCATGCTTTTCCATCATAGTAGAGGGCAGAAAATCATGCAGAGAGAAGAACCACAACAAATGGCAATAAAATCTAAACTAAAAGAAAGCAAATCGCTGGCATTAAAGGAATAAAGCAAACCCATGACTATATGACTATAATTTTGCTTTTATACTACAATATATCAAGCATAGAGGAAATAATACCAACCAGAATTCCCAAGAGAGCAGTAACACGTGAAATAACCAGTTGCAGCTTGTTTAGCTGAAAATCATCACTGATAGACTTGTTCTTTATACTGGCTTCAATGCCCTCGTATATCCTCTCAACCCTAAGGGAATAGAAAATAGATACAATATAAATACATTATAAAAACATAAATTCTTTAAAAATGCTAACTTATAAGAACTTACCACATCCTTCCTTCAGCTTCAAGTATTTCTGTCAGTATAAACCGGAGGGCATGATAGCATTCCTGAACAGCATACTTCATATAGTCATCCCTTGAAATCCTTTCCCAGAGCTCATCTTGTAAATCTCTACTCTCAGCAGCAATATCTTTAGCCAAAAATATCTGCAATAGAACATTGAAGATGAAATCAGCCACAAGTTTAGTAAATCACTGTTGAAAATAAATAATCATTTTAACACAATAAAAGAATATAACATAAAAGAAATATACTATTATGACAGAAAAGTAAGACCTTGCTAGCAAGCAGAAAAAGGGGCCACATAACCAAAGGGAGACTCCCGGTATTTTTAGGCATAAAAAGTAATTCCATTTCACTGAAACAAAGGAAAAGAAGTGAATAACCGGAAATAAATTTCATACAGAAGAACAACAGAATATCAACAATATGGTCCCTCCAAATATGCAATCCAACCAAGAGCCAATGCAAATGAATATATTAAATCAACAAGAAATACACCAACAATACTCACAAGTTAGTTAAATAATCCTCTTCCCTCAGATTTTTTATTATTTCATTCCAAAATGGAGAGAAACGAGCAGCATCAAACTTGTTCTTCTCCACAACCTATAGAAACAGAAATCAGTTACCTAGATTTAAGGAAAACCATGGAAGAAAGCAGAAACCCTTGGTCCTCTAGATTAAAGAGAAACCATAGTGTGAAGCATAAATATCACCAAAGTTAAAAAAACAACTTCTAGACCAACAATAACTATGAAAAGCATACCCATCTTCAAAAACTAATATTCTATAGTTTCTTAGTTGTAACCAAGTATGATATGGATATGATGCCTTACCTGGCTAGAAGAGGATGCTGAAGCTCTGCAATTAAAAAAATCCGTTTCAATAAAAAAAAGAGCCCCTATATAAATAATTTCAAACGAACTACAATTGTGGTACTATGTTTATGAGACAGACCTAACAGGATTGAGTCTCTTCATAAAAGCTGCTGGAAACTCCTCAAAAAGCTTTTGGACAGCATCCAAAGATCTAATCTGCAATTTCATGTTGAAGCATTAGAGCACAAATCAAGTTATAGATGCAGAAAATAGCTCTTGAAAAGGTAAAACATTCACAAAAAATAGATCTAGGTTGTCTGAAAACTGCATACCTCCCCGAGACGATCTCTTGCCCCAAGCAAGAATCCCCACACAGCAGATACAACAATATAAAAAATGTAAATGTCTAACAGGTACATCTGTGGACAAGGGGAAAATACATAAATAACACTGGTACAAGTGGCAACTATTCAAAGAAAAAAAACTGAAAGGTCTCCATTGTATCTTAACAGGGCATCCACCAAAAATACAACCAAATCTAACACATAAATTAAAAAATTATTGAAAGCCCTCGTAGAATATATATTTAAGTGAATCCCTTTAAAGTAAGCTATAGAGACATCAGCATTTCGAACTTACAGCTATCACTGGAGACCATAAGCTAATCACTGTCAGAGCATTATGGTTATCTGCAGTCAAAGAGCAACTCTATGAGACAGCCAATGTGCTTGTCATGTTACACTACCACAAGCACAATTACAAATGATAACTTCCAACAAAAAAATCAAAGCATGGGAGGAAATAGACACTCATCAAGAGAGAAGAACTCCAGGCAGAAAGTAACATAATGCATCAATCAGAGTTTTGGTCCCATTGTATATTCCAGCAGAAGATCACAGCCATGCAATACAATTAAACAACTAATGATTATATGGCTTTAAATAATTATATATGGGCCACAAAACTGTAGGTTAGTTGTGTTGAAATCAAGTGTTGTAATCTCATCTTATCTTATCTCATCTAATAGTTTGAATTTAAGAGTTTAAACCTAGATAAACTCTATCTCATTAAAGGATAAGAGTTATATCTCTTAGGTAGACTACTCTAGGTTAACTACTTGTAAAGCCTATAAAAGGATTACTCTAGTACAGCATTTTGAATAAGATTTTACAGAGAAACACTCTAAAAGGTTCTCTGATTTCAACATGGTATCAGTTTAGGTCGATCCTTTCTTCCAAATTTCAATTTTCCCCCTCTTCTCTCGACCTTTCTTCCCTATTTAGAAAACATGGCTACAGCAGAACCTGCTGCTTCTGCAATTAGCTCTCCAGTGAGCTCTCGTCCATCTAATTTTACCCTTTCGGATGCGTCTCTTTCTCCCATTCCATCTCAATCAGTGAGACCAGCAGATGTTACTGCGCATGACAGTCCTTCCAACAGTTTCAATAAGCAACAGATTATGGAGCTCCAACAGATGTTTGGTCAAATGTCCTCCAAATCAGATTCTACTACATTTTCTGCTACAGAAGGTAGAATTTCTTGTTTGGCCACAGTCAATCCCTGGAGTTGGATAGTGGATTCTGGTGCTTCTGACCATATGACAGGCAATCGTGACCTTTTTCATGAGTACCAGCCACATTCGTTTGCATCATCTATCAAAGTTGCCGATGGATCTCTCTCCATTGTATCAGGAAGTGGTTCTATTAAATTAAATGATCATCTAGTACTGTCTAATGTTCTTTATGTACCAAAACTGGCCTGCAATCTGTTGTCTGTTAGCAAAATTGTTAAAGCTGAGAATTGTGATGTTAACTTTGGGCTGTCTGGTTGTATTTTTCAAGCAGAAGACTCGAGGATGGTGATTGGCAATGCCAGACGACACAATGGACTCTACATTCTTAATGGCCTATCCTCTCAAAACAAAACTATTCCCAGTTGTCCTACGTCTACAGTTTTTTCCTCTTCCCTTCTTTCCAATGATGTCATGCTATGGCATTTTCGATTAGGACACCCGAATTTCTACTATCTTGCGAAATTGTTTCCTAAGCTGTTCCTGAATAAACATCCCTAGTCATTCACTTGTGATGCATGTCAACTTGCCAAACATACAAGACAATCATATATTCCCACTAAATTTAAACCTACCTCTCCTTTCTCTATCATACAAAGCGACATTTGGGGTCCTTCTAAAGTTAAAAATGTATCTGGTTCTCGTTGGTTTGTGTTCTTTATTGATGATCACTCTCGGGTTACTTGGACCTATCTCATGAAAGAAAAATCGGAGGTTGAAACGATATTTAAAACATTTTATCACATGATAGAAAACCAATTTGAACGCAAAATAAAGGTAGTTCAGAGTGATAATGAGAATGAGTATCTTACTAAATCCCTTGGTTCCTTTTTTTGAGAGAAAGGTATCTTTCACCTTACTTCTTGTGTCAACACTCAGCAAATGGGGTTGCTGAAAGAAAAAACAGACATCTACTTGAGGTAACTCGGTCACTTCTGCTTTCTGCTAATGCTCCTCAGTATCTTTGGGGGGAAGCACTTCTTATTGCTACTTTCCTAATTAATAGGATGCCTAGCAAAACTATGGGCTTCAAAACTCCTTTTGACACCCTTTAGAATCTTTTTCCACATTTCAAACCATGGTCATCTGCTATTCCTTTTCGAGTGTTTGGCTGCATAGCTTTTGTAGTGCATAGCAGTAATAGGAGTAAGCTTGATCCTAGGTCCTTGCGGTGTGTGTTTATAGGATACTCAACAAGTCAGAAGGGCTACAAATGTTACTCACCTATTACCAAGAAAACCTACGTTTCGTTTTATGTTACTTTCTTTGAAAATCAACCTTATTTTGTAGGGACTAAGATTCAGGGGGAGAGATGTGAGGAATCTCAGCCTATTACTCCTACTCTTATTCTTCCGTTGTTGTCTCCTTTTCCAACCCTTGAACAAACACAGGACAAACAACCTAGCAACTCTAATGATCCTACAACTTCTCCAGAGCCTACATTTCCCAGCTCTTCTAATGTTCCAGTAGGAAGACCTTCTCCAGAACCTAGATCTCCCAAGCCTCACACTACTCAACCCCCCACAACCTCTAGTCAAACAGCCCTATACTAGAAGAAAGAAAATTGTCACAGAACCCATTGATCAGCCTAGTACTTGCCAAGAACTGATCTTAAGTCTTGTTGCCATGGAGGAAAGAGTAAGCAATGATGTCTCGAAAAGTCCAGTTCATGAGAATTTAGATGATTTTGCGATGGCAATCAGAAAGGGGTAAGAAAATGCCCTAATCATCCTATTGATAAATTTGTTGCTTATGGAAAACTATTGTCTGGTTTCAAGGCTTTTACAGCTAATATTAACAGTGTAAGGATCCCTAGAACAGTGGAAGAGACATTTGAAAAATCCTGACTGGAGGAAAGCTGTTGAAAAAGAGGTCAAAGCCCTACAACAAAATAACACATGGAGTTTAACTAAACTGCCAGAAGGAAAAAAAAGGTGGTTGGACGCAAGTGGGTTTTCACAGTAAAGTATCATTCTGATGGAAGCATTGAGAGGTTCAAGGCAAGGTTAGTGGCAAAGGGATTTACTCAGTCATATGGAGTAGACTATCAAGAGACCTTTGCACATGTGGCAAAATTGAATACAATAAGGGTGCTGCTCTCATTAGCAGTTAATAAAGATTGGAAGTTGCACCAACTGGACATCAAGAATGCTTTTTTGAATGGAAAGCTTGAAGAAGAAGAAGTATATATGCAGATTCCACCAGGCTTAGAGGATGACTCAACGAAACAGAAAGTGTGCAAACTAAATAGATCCTTGTATGGGCTGAAGCAATCACCAAGGGCCTGGTTTGACAGATTTGCGAAAGCCATGGTTAAGAATGGGTTCAAGTAAACATAGGCAGATCACACCTTGTTTAAGAAGGTAGCTTCAGATGGTAAAAAAACTCTCCTTATTGTTTACGTTGATGATATGATTATTACAGGAGATGACGCAGAGGAAATTGAGAAACTAAAGACTCTTTTGGCAACGGAGTTTGAGACTAAAGACTTGGGAAGTCTTAGATACTTTCTCAGAATGGAGGTGGCTAGATCAAATGAGGGAATAGTCATAAATCAGAGAAAGTACATCTTGGACATGCTCTCGGAAACTAGAATGCTTGGATGTAAACCAGCAGACACTCCAATGGATGCAGGCTTGAAGTTTGGAAAAAATGGCATTGAGTACTCCCGTGAACAGAGAATCCTACCAAAGGTTGGTTAGGAAACTGATTTATTTATCACTCACCAGACCTGATATAACTTATCCAGTAAGCATAATCGGCCAGCACATGAGTGATCTTAGAGAAGAACATATGGAGGCAGCCAATAGAGTCCTGCGATACTTAAAGTTTACACCAGGATTTGGACTTATTTTAGGAAAAATCAAGACAGATCTGTGAAGATTTACATAGATTCTAGCTGGGCAGAAGAGTTAACAGATAGAAAATCTATGAGTGGCTATTGTTCGTTTGTGTGGGGAAACTTAGTCAAATGGAGGAGTAAAAAGCAAACTGTGGTGTCTCGAAGTAGTACAGAATCAGAATATAGGGTTATTGCCCTTGGAATTTGCGAAGGCATGTGGCTTAAAAAACTTCTCACCGAGTGGAGTTGGATGAAAAATAGGAGTTCGAGGTACTGAGTGATAGCCAATCAGCAATAAGTATTGCTAAGAATCCAGTACAACATGACCGGACTAAACATATCGAAATTGACAGACATTTTATCTATGATAAGGTAAACAGTGGTGTCGTAAAGCTACACTATGTTCCTACAAAGAGTCAACTGGCGGATATCTTCACAAAGGCACTTTCGAGAGTGACCTTTGACGAGTTCTCATCCAAATTGGGAGTGTACAACATATACACACCAGTTTGAGGGGGAGTGTAAGTTAGTTGTGTTGAAATCAAGTGTTGTAATCATATCCTATCTCATCTAATAATTTGAATTTAAGAGTTTAAACCTAGATAAACTCTATCTCATTCAAGGATAAGAGTTATATCTCTTAGGTAGACTACTCTAGGTTAACTACTTGTAAAGCCTATAAAAGGATTACTCTTGTACAACATTTTGAATAAGATTTTACAGTGAAACACTCTAAAAGGTTCTCTGATTTCAACAAAAACTAAAAGAACAAATTTCAAGTTTAGGTTCATGAGCTTTTTCTTCTATGGTAAGTGATATGAATGTTGAATATATTCAAATAAAAGATCTTTTGTAAATATTAGTAAATCAAGTTAGTTATTATCTATAGACAATTAGAATTCAAATTCAAATTTAGACTAGTTTATCCTATCTCTAGTTTGAATTCTAGAGTTGTATAGTTGTAGGACTATTGTAAAAAGCCTATATAAGAGTTGTATTGTAACATTAAAGGGGATATGAAATAACAGAGAAATATATTCTTCTTTGCTGAAAATACATCATTCTTTGCTGGAATTTTCCTATTTCTCTACTAGAATTCCCTATTTATCTACATGGTATCAGTCTAAATATTCGGTCCCTAAACTCTCAACGTGGTTGATACATTCCCTTCCGCAAATAGTCCCATTCTGATGTTGTCTCTCGATATCTCCAAAGATCCAAATTCGTCAAAGGAATGATTCCAGTTCTTGAACAATGTATATATTCGCTCAAGAAGGTAGTTCCATTTTTGCCTTTTTGGTGGTAAAAATAATTGTTCCAACTGGATTGTTGACTCATGAGCATCATCGTAGACCATATGAGTTGAAATGCCTCTCTCTTCCATACATTTCGTCCTTCTTTGGTTACCTCTCAAATAAAGACTATTGATGGCTCTTTCTCCTCAATATCGTGGAGTGGTTCTATTCAAATCTCGAGACTATTACAACGACTAATGTGTTATACGTTCCAAAATTGACTTGCAACCTTATTTCCGTGAGTAAATTATCGGTTGATTTTCATTGAACAACAAATTCTCTCCTCATGGTTGTGAATTTCCGGCTCTGGACTCCGGGGAAAGTAATTGGCAAAGCTAGGTTGTGTGGTGGCCTCTATATCTTCCAAGGGCACAATTCTCCTAATGGACAAGCAAATTCGAGTTGTACCCATACTTTTCCTTGTTTTCCTACTATTTCAGATTCTTCACAATCTGTTTTGTTATGGCATTATAGGCTTGGCCATCCCATTTTTCAGTATCATGCAAAGATGTTTCCCAAGTTATTTGTCCATAAAAGTCCAAATTCTTTTTCATGCGAAATTTGTCATGTTGCCAAACATACCAAAAGTTCTTATCCTCCATCTACCTATAAAACCTCTTACCCCTTCTCCTTAATCCATAGTGACATTTGGGGCCCTTCTAAATTTAGGAATATTGATGGTTCTAGGTGGTTTATTACTTTCATAGATGATCATAGTAGGCATACTTGGACATTTCTTATGAAAGAAAAATCAGAAACTGAGGGTATTTTTAAAAGATTTAAGACTAATAGAAACTCAATTTCGGAGCCAAATCAAAATTCTCTTTCATGCAAAGATGTTTCCCAAGTTATTTGTCCATAAAAGTCCAAATTATTTTTCATGCGAAATTTGTCATGTTGCCATACATACCAAAAGTTCTTATCCTCCATCTACCTATAAAACCTCTTACCCCTTCTCCTTAATCCATAGTGACATTTGGGGCCCTTCTAAATTTAGGAATATTGATGGTTCTAGGTGGTTTATTACTTTCATAGATGATCATAGTAGGCATACTTGGACATTTCTTATGAAAGAAAAATCAGAAACTGAGGGTATTTTTAAAAGATTTAAGACTAATAGAAACTCAATTTCGGAGCCAAATCAAAATTCTCCATTCTGATAATGGTAGTAAGTACTTTACCAAAACCTTAGGATCTTATTTTCAAGAAAAAGGGATTGTTCACATAACATCTTGTGTCGATTCACGTCAACAAAATGGTATTACCGAAAGAAAGAATAGGCATTTGTTAGAGGTGGCTAGATCTTTAATGTTTTCCACAAAGTTCCTAAGTTTTATTGGGGGGGAAACCATTCTTACAGCTACTTTTCTTATAAATAGAATGCCTAGTAAACCTCGCAAATTTCAAGCCCCTAGGAATGTGTTTCTTAAGACTTTTTCGAATTTCCAACCCCTTTATTCTAATATTCCAGCAAAGGTATTTGGGTCACTGTTTTTGTTCATATTTCTCCTCAATCCAAACTAGATCCTAAAGCTCTAAAGTGCATCTTCCTAGGTTATTCTTCAACTAAGGGCTACAAGTGCTACTCTCCTGTCGCTAAAAGAACTTATACCTCAAACCTGAAATTAAGGGGGACAGTTTACATGAATTTCCAGTTCTTGATAATTTCCACCATGATTTGTTTCCTACTACCGAAATCTCTACTGTTTTACAGCCAAATACCAACCCTACTATTACTTCATCTGAATCTACCTTTATTCCAGACAATGAACCAATTGCCTTGGAACCACCAGGTTCACCTCACACCCCACAAAGAACTCCAACATGAACAACTCAAAGTTAGAGAGCTTAGTGTCTATAGAAGGAGAAAAAGGCCCAACAAAAAGACTACAATACTACCTGGAAACTGCCAAGAGCTGGATCTTGGTCCTGCAGCTGTGGAAAATTTGAAAGGTATGGAAGATTCTCAGAATGTTGCTCCTATTCCTTTTATTGATACTGACGAGTTGCCTATTGCTCAAAGAAAGGGTGTAAGGAGGTGCACATCTCATCCCATTCAGAAGTTTGTGGCATATGGAAATCTAAAGCCTACATTTAAGGCTTTCGCCTCTAGTGTTGACAACACTTTCATCCCAAAAACAGTGGAGGAGGCAATGAAAGATCCTAACTGGAAGAAAGCTGTAGAAGAAGAAATGAGGGCACTAGAGGGCAACAAAACTTGGACACTAGTAGAACTTCCACCAGGAAAGAGACCAGTTGGCTGCAAGTGGGTTTTTATTGTCAAATTTAAATCTGATGGCAGCATTGAAAGGTACAAGGCAAGGTTGGTAGCCAAAGGATTCACTCAGTCCTATGGTATAGACTACCAAGAAACATTTGCACCAGTAGCTAAGCTGAACACAGTAAGAATTCTTCTGTGTTTAGCTGTGAATAAAGACTGGAAATTACATCAACTTGACATCAAAAATGCCTTTTTGAATGGCAATCTTGAAGAAGTTTATATGGAAATACCACCAGGAATGACGAGTCATTTCGACAGACAAAAAGTTTGTAAGTTGGAAAAATCATTGTATGGCCTAAAACAGTCTCCTAGGGCCTGGTTTGATCGATTCACAAAAGCCGTCTTGAAGAATGGATACAAGCAGTGTCAAACAGATCACACCTTGTTCATTAAGGAAAGTTCAGAAAAGAAGAAAGCCATTCTTATTGTTTATGTGGATGATATCATCATCACAGGATATGATATTGGGGAAATTGAAAGGTTAAAAAGAATACTTGCTGGTGAGTTCGAAACTAAGGACCTTGGTTCTCTGAGATATTTCCTAGGAATGGAAGTTGTAAGATCTAAAGTTGGCTTGGTTATTAACCAGAGGAAGTATATCTTGGATTTACTCACTGAATCAGGAATGAAGGGATGTAAACTAGTTGAAACTCCTATGGAATTTAATCTCAAATTGAAGAAGGATGAATTGGGAAGCCCTGTGAACAAAGGACTCTATCAAAGGTTAGTAGGGAAATTAATCTACATTTCTCTTACTCGACCTGATATAGCATTTCCTGTTAGTATTGTAAGTCAATATATGAGCGATCCTAGAGAAGAACATCTTGAAGCTGTCTATAGAATCCTAAAGTATCTAAAGATGACCCCCGGACATGGCTTAATCTTCAAGAAAAATGAAGACGGATCAATTAAAGTTTTTACTGATTCCAGCTGGGCAGGAGAATTAACTGATAGGAGATCTACCAGTGGGTATTGCACATTTGTGTGGGGCAATTTGGTTACTTGGCGGAGCAAGAAGCGATCGGTGGTGTCTCGGAGCAATGTCAAGTTGAATATAGGGCCATTGCACTAGGAATGTGTGAAGGAATCAGTTACAAAGATTACTTAACGAATTGGGTTTGAATGACAACAAAAATTTTGAATTGTACAGTGGATGACCGATCGCTAATCGTATAGTTAAAAACCCAGTTCATCATGATAGAACCAAGCATGTGGAGATAGATCGACAGTTTATTTCCGAAAAGGTTAATAGTGGAATGGTAAAACTCAGCTTTGTGCCTTCCAAAAATCAACTTGCTAATATACTCACCAAGGCCCTTCCACGACCTACTTTCGATGAGCTTTTGTGCAAGCTAGGATTATATAATATATACTCTCTAGCTTGAGGGGGAGTGTTGAATATATTCAAATAAAAGATCTTTTGTAAATATTAGTAAATCAAGTTAGTTATTATCTATAGATAATTAGAATTCAAATTCAAATTTAGACTAGTTTATCCTATCTCTAGTTTGAATTCTAGAGTTGTATAGTTGTAGGACTATTGTAAAAAGCCTATATAAGAGTTGTGTTGTAACATTAAAGGGGATATGAAATAACAGAGAAATATATTCTTCTCTGCTGAAAATACATCATTCTTTGCTGGAATTTTCCTATTTCTCTACTAGAATTCCCTATTTATCTACAATGAATAGGCAAAATCAACATTAATATACTGGGAAAAGGTTCTAGAACCTAATATATAAAAAATACATATATTCAATGCATCATAAATAATTATGACATGCACATGGAAATTGCGTATAGAAGTAGGAAGAAATATCAGTCAGCACACCCAAGATAAATACCAAAAAAAGGGAAGGCATTTGTTTCATTCATTTGAATATATATAACAAAAATATATGATGCTTGTAGAAGTTTACGGCATGAACGTGCAAATCACATACTTCTAGATACGAAATCATGCCAAGAATATTCTATATTATCCATAGTTAAGATTATCCTCGTTGGCTCCACCAGTGGCTTAATCTGCAAAATAAGGACAGATCATGAACAAGACATTCTATATAAAAGATCAACATCAACCACAAGTCTTAGTGGAAAATGCCTCATACCTGGGCAAAATAGGCAAATGCAAACTTTCCACTCAAGATTATGAGCCAGAAAACCATATATCTGTAACATAAGGAGTCATAAAACATTAAATGAATACTTCAAGCATTCAAAGGAAAAGGAAAATTTGTTCACAATGAGCATAACAAAGGTACGTAAATCAAGGAATCTCACGGTCAGAGATTAGAGATTACTTAATAAAATCAGTAGTCCTCTCATACATGCCACGTCCAACATAGTACCGTTCCTGTAAGAAAAAAATACAACAAACAATAAAATAATAATAGAGTTGAATTAGAAAAAATTAGTGTAATAAGAAACAAAAAATACAAAAGATTTTTCTTTAAAAAAATAAAAAATAAAACCTGACGCATCCACTTGATAAAGCGAATCAAAGACCAGTGATCACACATTTCGGTCAAACGATGGCATGCAGGAATCCGCATAAGAAAACTTATGAAAAAATGGATACCACCATAGATGCCTATAACAATCAAATACAATCTGAAAATAACAGAGTTTGAATTTGGATCACTCTCTTCCTGCAAAGCTCTCCTGCATTAGTAATAGATAAACGTTAAAGGAAAGTTAACATTGTATATAAACAAATATATATATATGGACAAGCTGAAACATGAACTGATGTCAAAAGAGAATTATTCAGCAAATAGACTAAGAACATACACATAAAGGAAAGATACAACGACTGATGCACTGCTAAACCAAACAAATCGAAGAAAAATTCTGGAAACAGCTAGGCGTCGTGTGGTCGAATATGCACCATACATCATGAGAACATCCAAGACACCTGTATCATGAAACAAGAACTTCTAAGCGAAATATTTTAGCAGCGAGTACAAAATGAACTCATCATTGATAGCAGCACCAAAACTATCTATTTAAATAACCAATAAGTGAAACCTACTTTCAATAAACTTCATCACTACAAAGGTCGGACCAAGACTAAGAACTTCCCGTAAAGTCTTCGCATTAAGACCTCCATCATTGAATGCAATGATTGTGAGACCCTAAAAAAGAGAAGTAACCAGTCTGTCAAACTAATTAAGATATAATAATGATAACTATGAATAATTTAATAGCTTTCATTTGAAAGAGAAAAACTCTACTCAAAGATGAGAGAATTCTAGAACTATATTCCATCACGATGAAGTACAGACAGAAAGATTCAAAGATCAATGCAACTGAAATAAAAGATGCAAAAGCAAGAAACAAGGATCAGGTAGTTTCTAGTTTTGATGTACAGATGGTGGAAGATAGATATTGACATAGGGGGCAGTTTAACAGAACCATAGAAATAAATGAAAAAAAGAATTATTGGACGTTAGAGAAGGTAAATGGCTGGTAGATGGCCTAAACCAGCACCTAATAGAATAAACTAAATGAGCTGAGAAACTGCAGATGCTAATATCTCTTTCCTTTCAAAGTATTTCACTACCTCATCATTTCTAAAATTCAGTTGTTCAGGAGGGATACTCCGAGCTACATCAGAGCGAAAACAAAAAAATCTGTTCCCGTACCCATCAGAGAAAGACGTCTACTTAAGGTTCCAAATTTTGACTCCTGAATAAGGAGATCGCAAAGAGGGAGGGGGCAAGGTGAAAGACGAATATAGATGGAGAGAGATATTATTGAGTTTTATAAAAGAAAAAAATAAAATAAGATCAGAACAGCAGAAAATAATGTAGATTATACACACATATATTAACAATATGGGGCAGGAAATGGAAGAGAAAAAATTAGCGTTTTATTGGCATGTGCTCTCAGAAGCTTTATGTACCAAATCAAAGAAGAAAGAAATAATAGACGAATGAATGAAATAAAAAAGATAAATGTACATGGAAATAAGCCACCATTTAGAATTGCAAACCTGAAACATCATAACTAGAAATATCCACAACCGATGAAAAGTATGGTAAAGATGAAAAAATGTCCGATGCTCAACAAATGAAGTTTTTCCTCGACGTTGACCTCCTCCCAATTTAAGTGGATTCTGAAAAGAAAAGGATTAAAAAGAACATAAAAGCCATTTGTAGCATAAATAAACAGTCAAGATCCAACAACACAGGGATATTGATGCAAGAGAAGAAATTACAAGAAACATAGTGATAAATATGAAAGAGACATAATACTTATTGCAATGTTCAGGTCTCTATTTAATGTTCATTGAAATACTAGATGAACAGTTCACTTCATGATTTGATAAATATCAAAATGTACTTTGAAGCTCATATTTTTCTTCTGCGATAAAGGTTCCCAATTAAAAGAAGTATAACGGAAATGGAGAAAAAGGTGATTAAGGATAGCTTCAGCAGAATGCTAACAAAAAGGCATACACAACTATAAATCTAACCCACCTAAAACAAAACTTGAGCTAAAAAATAAACAAATTATACATTAACATTCTGAAAAATGAATAATATACCATCAAGATCCATTAGCTTGAAACCTCTATGACTTCAAGTACAATAGTAAAAGCAGACAACTGTCTGAAGAAAATATGTAAATTTCAATCACTTGAAAACGTTTCAAGGAAAAACACTCTTGCAGAAAAAATGTACTTTGAGCATATCTTAGTTTTCAGTTATGTTACTTGTTGAAAATGTTAGGTTTATAACTAATTTCAATCAAGTATAAATTTTTTCATTTGGAAGATTCTTGAAGGGTCATACCACCATACTCATGTCCTAATATGCATCCAACATAGGCATTGGACATGGGTACCATAAGTAAAATTAAAAATAGGAGCAACATAAAAATAAGAGCACACATGTAACTCAACCTTAATACACTCTAATTGACAGTGATTAGATAGATGCCAACCTTTGACCTTGGTGTTGGCTTCTGGAAAAATGAAGTTTTGCGCCAAGGCCAGCTAAGTTCAAAACAATGAAGTGACCTGGAAAAGAGTTGGATGGTCAACCATCAAAGCACATGAGTGACCTTTAAAAGAGTTTTAATATATATATATAACATATATATAAGATGGCCATGCAACCTAATAACATTTAGCTATAGTAGGAGAGGCCCGTGTTATATTGCACCTAGCTTATCAAATTATTCTAACATTACAAAGAACTTATAGCCATTGAAAATTTAGGAAGCTAAGACATTGTCAAAGTCATGTATAACAAGATGAAGAAATAGAAATCCACAAAGAGTGTCACAGTTGCCAAGATCTTACCAAAAGTATTCATTAAAATCATCATAATTTCTCCACGCAGAATGTGGTGCTCGGCCATTCTCATTGTTCTTAGCTTCCTGTATTCCAAATTTAAATACATATGTCAAACAAACAAAAAAAGAAGAAAAGGTAGTATGGACTTCAATTGAGGGAGTAAATATGGGACACAGGGGCCATTGATATTCAACAAAACATAATGGAGGTAATACATAATTTGGTTTCTAGAAAACACAGAATAGAAGTAAATATGGACCGACAGTACCTCTCTACTGAAATTAACAAGAAGTTGAAGACATTAGGGAAAAAGGAACTAAGATGTATAATAGTGTTCATCAGAAAACAAAATTGAAAACAAACAAGAACCGTGGACCATACTCAAAATTCAAATTTAGTCGTTAATAAAAGCTAACATGTATAACTTGCTCCTCTGAAACAGCTTCTACATCTCAACTAAGAAACTTGGGCAAACCGGTAACAGAATTCGCAACATAAATAAAGTAGGTAAGAAGTTGCTGCTGGGAGATTGTGACATACCGCGGAAACAACCTCATAAAGCGGAGTGATAACTTGATCGAGGAATGATACTACACCATCTTTAGAACAGCTATTGGCTGGTTGAGCAATCTGCTGCCTTAGAATTTCATCCATTTCCCTCGCCATCTTTGAGCCAACATTAAAATTCAGATATAAGTACAAGCTTAAAAACAGCACTTCACATTAAAAATACAATCAAATGCTAGAAATAAATTTAATATGAACAGAATGTGTATTCAAAGCAATATAAAAGCAGCAGAACATTAAGTCAAATTATACTAGTGAAAAAGGAAAGAAGGAAAAGATGCCCACAAGCAATAAAATTATTCCAATATACCCACATAGATACAAACAACAAAGCCACGTCATGAACATACCTACCTATATGATATACATCAGTCTAGGGTTCACTTACATGATGAAATATGTAGCACAAGCACTCTGGAAGGAATCTAACGTTGGCAGCTTCACCCCAAATTAGAAAGTACAAAGAAACAAAGAGTATTTTCTTCTCCTTGCTAACAGCATCTAGACTGCACGGGAATTAACAGTCCATAACTCATAATCATCACTGCTCATTAACAAATAACACAAACAAAACAAAAAGGTTAACTAAAAGAAGATGGAAAGACTCACTTGCTCCAAACAGGTTGAATGCACAAGTAGTTGCACCATTTGATGTAGTTATCAAGAGACTTCATAAATACCTTTTGCACTGCAGCTTCGTCCAATTTCTGAAGAAAAATCAAGGTAAAATCTTGATCAAATTATCTAAATGGAAATAATTGCATGTCTTATAAACCTGCCCTTAAACAAAACTATGAGTAGTTGCAGGATCCAATGGAAGCATACAAAATAATTTAGAAGCCACGTAACCCCATCAATAAAAAATCAAGGTTGTATATCCTGCCCCAATAGGCAAATGAGAAATCTAAACTAAAAATTCAATTCAAAAACAAATAGACATCATTTAACAGACGAATGTCTCAGACCTTGAACAGACAAAACAAGAAAAAAATCACTTCTGACATATATATCATAAAAGAAACAACCTTAGCCAAATAACAGGATCATGACCAAGATGATAGTGATCCTGTTGATCCTGAGGCTGGGTCATTTTTGACAGAAGAATAACCATCTTCTTATTCAGTATCGTTAAAAAAATTAAAAATTAGCCATTGTAGCACGATTTAATAGCCCAAAGGCCTGAAGTTGCAAGATTAGGCATCATCACAAAAGATGTTATTTGTCACTATAGATTCACAAAATGCTATTTTCTCCAATTTAGAATTGAACCTTTGCAAAATTGAGAATTAAAGTTAAAAGGGGGAATGGTGAATTATCTTATATCTATTTTGATCAACTATGGGGAGTTATATTTTAGTTTGACTTTGAACTGTAAAAACTTGCAAGACAAGAAAAGACCAAAACACAACTAAAATTAAGAGCATGGCCCGGGTCCGTTGAACACATGCAACATGCAAATTCAACCAAAAAATACACAATAAAAATCATCACAAGAGATGAAACTCCCTTCTAGAGCAATGCGGTTAATAGAAGCAGAGTGCTGGATAACAGGGGTTTTAGGAGCTGAATGGCTCAAGTAACAGATTTGAAAGTCAGTGCTACTACCTCTCCCAAGTCCCAACATAGCAAAATCCAGGACCTCTTAAGTTTCAATCATGAAGCATTCAACAATCATCAAAAGGCCAGCAATAAAACAAACAACATATCAAAATCATAACTTACTGGCTCAGGTTCTTCAGGAATACCAAGTCGAGATTGTTCATTAGCGAGCAGGAGCACTATATGTTCACGTTGGTTAGAAACATTGTCTTTCTGAAAATGAAAAAGTATATGAATCAGATATTTAACAACAAATAATAAATACATCAAACATGAAAAAGTTAACACTGGAAAGACACTTTTAATCCATGATATGTTTAAAGAACAATAACATGAGGGTGCGTAAGAAATTAGAAACAATACCTCAACATGAAAAAATGAAACAAACAAGATATCCGTGGACCAAGAACTTATATTTTAGTTGAACATGGTGGTCTAACAGACCATTTTTACTTTTCACGTGTAAATGATGGTTAACACACAGAATAGAACACATATAAGTCCTACACATTCCTCAAATCTGTAGCCCATAGGCTAAGTAGAAAGAACAACCACCCCAAACAAAACAGAAGGCTAAGTAGAAAGAACAACCACCCCAAACAAAACAGAAGCCAACATATGCTCAACCCAGCATCAAACAGAGCAACATGATCGCCTTACACTTTACTGGCTGGTTAAATATGGACATGTAAACAGAAAGAGGCTGAGAGTTTCTGCATACCCTAAACCGTCCGGGAGGTAATCAGGTTTCACAACCTGAAACTAAGGATAAACAAGCAAGAAACCAGAACAAGGCTGACGACATACAAAGGTAAATCACCAGATAAGCAGAAGCTAAGAAAAATAACCCATCCTAGCCTTCAAAAACGCGGGTATTGCAAACAGATGCCTATATGGGATAGTAAATCCTATCCAGTAATATCTGGCTTAAACTAAAAAACAAAAATCGACAAATTGTTAAAAAAAAAAACAAAAAGGAAACACAATATAATCCATTTCATCATATTAGTACAAACCTGAAATCCAAAAACATAATGCAGAAAATCCATAAGGTCGGGACTCCTTGTATCAGGAATAGAAAAATCGCTAGGCAGTTTTGGCAAGCCCCTAAAGTGCTTTAACGCTGACACGGCTGCCCGTACCTGCCCATATAATTTTGTAGTTTAATAGAATTACAAAAACTACAACTCTAGTATGAGGTCTAAAAAGGGCAAAATATCTAACCTCAGGAAATGTCACAATAGCATTTGTTATGGTAGGAGCATCCAGTGGGAATGGGATAATGTTATATGCAATCAGGTCCTCTGTCATGGCTGCATCTGAATCAATGACCCGTTTCAACTGCTCAAAAGAAATTGCAGCTACATGAGCAGGAGCTAGAATAAGATTATATCACTGCTGAACAACGTACTACAGAACATCATGACAAAATCTTCAACAAATATAAGAGACTGCATTGATAAAATGGAATTAAATACATGGAAATAAATAAAACCGAAGCCAACACAGGTTAAATGCAAATTATATTAACACAACAGCCTAGAGAGATACTACCAATTATGAGTTTGATGTTAAATAGTATGTGCTACCAACACAACACATCGGATGCTTGGAGGTACCAAATTGGGTTCAGAAATTACATCCCGCGGTGAACATTAAACAAAGGCCTTCATACAACTAATTACATCAAGGGTATAACGTGATCTTGGCAACAAGCCCTGACTCATGAGATTAAAAGAAAAGCCTTTTAATTCTCTACCACAATTTCCACTCCTTTCATAAAAAGTAACTCTCAAGAAGCGACAAAAATCAAACTCAAGACCTATCAACCTCCTAACATATATGAACATCTACGGGAATAAACAACTATGATTGTACCACCAACCTCTTCAGGGATTTCTTCCGTCAACTGCTCCAAGACCATCCCTAAAACTCTTAGTGTTGCATAAACCTTCTTCCTCTTCACTGTCTTCCGCTCCAACCTAGATTAAGAAAACATGAGAATAAACAACTTAAAAATAAAGAATAAAAACAAAGGAGATGTGTCTGCAAAGTCAACACAAAAGTTACATAGACTAACCCTATCCATTTAAGAAAGTTATTTTAAAAAATATATAACTCATCATAAGAAGCACAGAGTTATTTCATGACAAATTAGTTATGAAATTAAGAGAGTTAAAGGTTAAACCAACAATAATACATAAAGGTCAAATAAATGCATAACATTGCAACCAACAATTAGATCGCCGCTATTATAACACTTCTAGAATCTAGATGTGGTGAACCAAGAGTAGACATCAATTTCACTTCGTATTCTTTAAAAAGAGAAGCTGGTGAAAATGATCCACACAATAAAAACGTTGACCTAATTCATTTCACTTACAAAATGATGCATGTGACAAAAGAATTAAACACGAAACCAAGCCAACTATAAAATGTATGATTCAAGACTCAAACATGGTCAAAATAGACCCAGTTGCCCAATATACTCATTTCAAGACTCATTTAAGATACATACTCCCCAAGGTTGCCACTAAAAACACCCGACTCCCTCAACATCCTTTCTTCTTCCCGGAGCTTGTCAACATTGTTCTTCTCTCTATAAAGTTTATAGAACTCTTGCAAGCGAGCAATATCTTGGCTCCTATCTATGGCCCCAACCTCTCTTTTGGCTAGCTTTTGCTGAAAATTTGAAGAATGTGTCAGGAATTGCAAGATACATTACATAGAAACATTGAGGATAACAATTTCTACATAAAATGTCTTTATAAAAATGCATTCAATATCCATATAACAACAAACCAGCCACATTTCCAACCAAACCTCATAGACACCAAGATCCATACACAAGCAAGAATTGTAATATTTCATCATAGTTAAGTGGAAGTAAAGTAAATATCACAACAATTAAATTGGAATCATCGTAAGCAAATAAATTTTAAAAAGCCTTTCCACCTATTAACAATTGGTTTCAGGTTGGATACCCATTTTAAAATTTAACATGGCATCAAAGCTAAGCATTGCTTCTATTGATGCAAAGTTGATACCGCATGAGAGGCTTGTAATGCATAAATATAAAGTTCATACCACAAAATAGGAATGTTGTCCCTACATGTAAGGCTGGGTATTGGAGTGAAGAAAATGTAGATTCCACATCCGTTAAATTCGGGGTAACTAGGGCACATAAATATAACAAGGGACTCTCCACGTATTGCCAATTGGTTTTAGCTTAGATGCCGATTTTAAAATTAAACACATCATAAAATAATCACTTTAATTATTCAAGGACCTTTTAACCAACCCTATTTGAAGAATGTGTTGTGAGCCTAAACTTGCATAATGGAATCCAAATGCTAACAGCAACCAATGGAACAAGTGTAACAACGAACAAGCACATTCTAGTCTAAATGCACATACAAAAAATGGATACAGGAGAAACTACTTTTTCTCATTCTTGCTTTGTGAACTATTGAGAAGAGGAAACTAATACTCCCTTTGTCCCATAAAACTTGTCCCTTTTGTGTTTTAAAATTGTCCCTTTAAAAAACTCAACAATTTTTACTAAATAAATTTCCTTTTCTACCCTCTTTTTAGTTTACTAACAAAATAAACTTTAACTTTTTAGGGATAAAATTGTCATTTTAATTACTTTACAATACATCTCTTACACAAACTTTTTCTTCCTAAAACTACGTGAAAAGTCAACAAGAGACAATATTTTTGGGACAGAGGGAGTAGCATTTTTCATATTTGAAATATACCTTGATCACAGACATTAGACCAGTCTTGAATTGTAAAACGCCTCTGCCTTCACTATTAGGGTCCAGATTTTGAGCAAGTGAATAGGCATGTTCACATACTGCAAAAAACAATAAAATTTAGCAAGTCAAAAACATTACAAAGCTTTTAGTGAAGTAAAGACCTATGATATTTCCTTAAAGCAAAATGATAGCTTCACTGTTAAACAAATTCATATGCAGCATAAATAATTCTCATCGGTCACATAAATGAAATAGAGAACTTGCTCATCATATTAACAGAAAAGAGATCAGCTCCTTAGCAGAGAGAAACAAAAAAGAATCATCTCAAATACATATAATATCGATACGTGTACACGTACATGTGTGAAAAGCAGTTACAGTTGTTTTATATCAGCATTTTCCAAGTGTACTTGATTTTTATGCTCAACATGTAAGCTACATCCGTTGGACTCAAACTCACAAGTACAGACTACCTACTAAACTGTGCCAAAGCATATCATCATTTATAACTTAAACCATTAAAGCATCTATTAACTGTAAGAAATATAGCATTCTGCAAGGGTTCAAGTTACATTAGATGTGTTACCAACTTACCATTAACCAACCCTTAATTTTTTAACCAGAACTTGAAACTCTCTAAGGCCATAGTTCATTCACCCCAAAAAAATAGTAACAAAAAGAGAAAAATCCAAGGGTACTAAAAACTCCCACTAAAATTGAGGATTGTATCTTCCTGTCACAAAAGCTTATGTATGGCATGTGACTTCATTAGCCATGCTGCTTGAAAATAATACCACTAATAAAAGTGCTTCATGCGTATTTTATAAATATGCAGTATTCTTGGGACATGAACTTTAGACCTTTTAGATATCATAAAAAAATAAATTAGACATGTCAGAACCAATACCTATGATTTACAATTAGGAACATAAATAAGCAATAAAAATTGGCAGAAATGATGGATCAGATGATAAATAACAAAAGATTCATACAAGGCTATCATACAAACAAAAGAAAAAGAAATAAACATACAAATTCTCGATATGTTAGGTTCTTCATCCTGAATTTCATCTGCAACTCTCAGAATTGTATCTATATCTCTATTGTTCACAAGAGATGAAGGAACGTATCCAGCAATTCCACCAGCAGGCTGACCTACTGTACCCATCCCAAACCTTTCCCTTCTTAATGCCGCGCGTACTAACCTCTCCCATAGCTCTTCCGCTCGAGACATTTCGGTATAGTTAAGTCACACAAACTCTACAACAGCAGATGATATAAACCCAAACATCAAAATTCTGCTCTTGACAGGTTATATATAAAAGTAAATATCAACCAATGCACATCAAGTAAAGAGCTATCTCAGCAGAGAGATGTCACGTGCCAATCACACAATAAATAAAGCAGCATCAAAATAAAGAACGTTGGTCACCTAGCTGCCAAGCCTTGTAGCCCGAACAGGTAAGATTGATACATAAGATTTTTAGGAAACAGGAACAATTAAATGTGGATAAAAAGGAAGCTAGCTAATTATAGCACTGGACGACGTATTAATTTTATGCCCAAAATATCAAACCCTGCTATGTCGCATCCGTTCAGCAGCTTTTTAAGAGACGAATTGAAAACTTCAAGAAATAAACACAGTTAATTCAATATGTAAAAGAAAAATAGCTCAAGATCCAAAATTGTTTTCTACTTTCTATCGACCTGTTTTCTTCGATTTCCCGAGAAACAAACAGATCACGACAAGTTTACATCGGAGGTTAGCTGCGAATGAGAATCGAAAAGAGAAATGGCGTACCAGATAACTGTGAGCAAAACCCTAGAGACCGAGTTGGAACGCGAGTTCAATCTGGGAACTCGGGAGGATTTTGAATAGGAAAATAAAAAGGTTCTAAAATGCGAGATAAAGAGAATAAAAAGGAGACACTGAAATAGAAAGGAAGCTGAAGCTACGGTGGATTTGATTTAAAGATTTTTAAACAATACAAGAGAAGAGTTCAACGAAGTGAATAAATGGAAATTAATTGGCAAAAGGAAAAAGTCGAACCTTTTTACCGGAAACAGCCGGTTGCACACGCTTTTGAATTGTATGAGTGACGCGGTGAAGAAAACTCTGTCACGTGATAACCGATGACTTGGGGATTTAGGGGGTTATCTTTCGTACGTGCCCCTTCGTTTTGTTTTGGGAAAATATTTTAGAAAAAAATTTGATACACATGCCATATAAACTTTAGTTTACACGTACATGTTAATTTTAGGGTTTATGATTTTAGTTTAGGGTTTAAGGTTGTAGTGTTTAGAATTTAAGTTAGCATTTATAGTTTAGGGTTTAGAGTGTGGGGTTTAGTTTTGTAGGGTTAGGAATTTAGGATTTTAGTTTTTATAGTGTAAATACACAGGTTTGTGTAAAATTAATTTTACGCATCCTGTGTATCAAAGTTTTACCCTATATTTTTATTTAATTTTATATTTGTGTGTAATGTTATATTTAAAAATTTTCATGTAATTAGGTTTTTTTTTACAAAAATTAAAAGTTATGTTTTCATTTTTTTTTAATAAGGTACAAACTGAGTGGGTGGAAAGCTAAGACGTTATCGTTAGCAGAGAGAATAACGTTGGCGAAAGCTGTCCTTTTCGTTATCCCCTCGTATATTATACAGACATCAATAATTCTTAGGAAGACATGCTTGGAGCTTGAGAAGGTTTTTGGTCGTTTTATTTGGGGTGGTGTAATACATGGTGTTGGAGTTCACCTAGTGAAATGGGATGATATATGTCGTCCTTTATTGCATGGAGGGCTTGGTTTTCGCAACATGAGGAACCAAAATGATGCGTTTTTGATGAAGCTAGCTTTTCAATTGATCACAAAGAGGAATGCTCTTTGGGTGTGGTTTCTTCGTTCCAAATATAAATGTCATGAATCGGTTTCTCCTCATCTTAGGAATCAGAATTGTTCATCCTTAAGGAAGGGTCTCAGTGTTATTTGTGAGGATGTTTGTACCAATATTAGCTGGAGTATCGATAACGGGCATGATGTTGATTTTTGGTTTGATCATTGGGTGCCGGAGGTTGGTTCTTTAGCCGAACATGTTGTGGGGTTGGACGAGGTTGTTGGTACTAGGACGTGCATGGTTGATATGGTGGCAGGCGATAGGGAGTGGCGATAGGAGCTATTCCAACATTTGTTAACGCCATATGTGCTAATTCGTTTGGCAGCTATCAAAGGGCCAAATACCGTGGTTAGTAGAGATGTAGCGGGTTGGATTCCTACTTCAGACCATTATTTTACAATAAACTCGGCTTATGGCATTTGTACAAATTTTTCATATGGACCTCATAAAGTTGTATGGAAGGTAATTCATACGTTTCGTGGGTTTCAACGGCTCAAGATATTTATGTGGCTTGCTTGTTGTGGTAAATTAATGACAAATAGTGAGCGCGTTCGCCGACACTTCTCCTTGGATAGTTCATGCCCGGATTGTATGGCCGAGTTGGAAGATATGGATCATGTGTTGCGGAAATGCCCATCAGCACTTGTCATTTGGTCGCATTGATTAAACCTAGCCATCTCGTGGAATTTCAGTCTATGAAGATTAAAGAATGGTTTTGGACTAATCTTTCTAAACCCGAGCATTTTGAACGGAATGGAAAGAACTGAGATTTGCTCTTTGGTGCCGTTCTTTGGAACCTATGGCACGGCCGCAACACTGTTGTGTTTCGATCTCCCTTGGAGGACCAAGGATCGTTGCTTGTTCGATGCCGGCGTCTACAAGGAATAACGGTTAAAACCCTGGCATCTGCTCTTGTAGCTTTGACTGGTGGTAGGAGCCATCCACAGTTGCGCTCGAAGTGGTTAAAACCTGCAAGGGGCTGGTATAAAATTAATACAGATGGAGGCAGAAGATTGCAAGATGGTTTTTGCGACGTGTGGAGGGGTAATTCGAGATGCTTATGTTCTTTGGGTATGTGGTTTTGCCAAGTTTGTCAGGGTTGTTCAGTGGTGGAGGCGACATATTTCAAGGATTACTTTGTGCTCGGGATCATCAATTATGGTATGTTATAGTTGAATCGGATAGTATTGAAGCATTGCATATGGTTCAGTCTAATTCTTATGGGCATGGTATGTTTGGGCTAGTTTTGTATATCAAGAAATTGTATAGCCGGGATTGGGTGATATCTTTTACCCATGTTAGACGTAAAGGAAATCAGTTTGCAGATCGTATGGCTCACTTGGTTGTTATGGAGGACTTCGAGGTTCGAGTGTTTGACGAACCTCCAAATATTGTGGAAGGTTTGGTGTTGCTAGAGATGGGTGATCCCGCATAGTTTGTGCGTATATTTGTTTTTCTACGATTCGTCTTAGTTTTGTATCCTGGTTGAGCTTGTCTCTTTCGTATTAATGCAATATTTGCAATGTGTACTATTTTCCTCCAATTAAGCTTATGGAGGTTTTTAACGAGGCACATGGTAAATCCCTTTTTATCAAAAAAAACAAGGTACAAACAAAGATAACATATAAAAAAATAAAAAAAAATTGAATATAATCTTCATTTTTATTAAAAACATCAATTATCAATAGTCTCCAGTCTTGTTTGATAAATAGTTTTAAGTCAAAATTAGATGTTTAAACTATTTTTAGATGCTTGATCAATCAAATCCACTAATTTAGATATTTGGTAAGCAGTGAACTAGAATAACGGATTGGGTGAAATATCCCAAATTGAAAAAGCTTAATTTAGGAATTTTTGGAGTTAGAGATTTAGATGAAATAATTGTAAAGACTCTTTTTTTCCTTGACAATTACAAAAAATCTCTAAATAACATAAATTTGAATAGCTAATAAAATTAAAATTATAAGTTCATAAATAATAAATTATTAAATACATCTAAATTTAATAATTTATAAAACTATATTAAAAATATAATTTCACAAATAAGATAATTGCATTTTGAATTTAATTCTACTAGTACTGAACATCTATTAAAGAGTTCTGAACACCTTTACTCATATTTCAAAAGGCGTATGTTCCTAATATATATACGTCTTTTCTGTGTCAGTCGCGAATCTCTGTAACTCGTTCCGATACGTCGTCATTGATAGGTCTTTTATGAAGAACAGTGTTCCGATAAGCATGAAGTGGAAGTTCCAAAACTGGCTTAAAATTCCGAATCACACTTTACCAACCAAAAAATTAAAATTAAACTTTTAAGATTTTCGGTATGATCCTATTTTTTTAAATATTTTTTTTAATATAGATATATAAATAGTATTATAAATGTCGGGCATCTTTTTCTATTATAAATAGGAGTACCCAAGGTCACTAGTTTCTTACCCTTCAGTAGGTGACTGGTGTATTCAATCATTTGTGGTTTTCTTTTCTACACCATAAATTATCAGAAGTACTACTGGCGATGACTAATACGCAGAGGTTTTATTTTATAGATTCGGGAGGACTATTGTTTTTAGGTTATTCCTGTCGACAAGCAATGGTATTTGAAAGACTATGATTAGCCATTATTTTGGTGATGCACATCAAATGGCAGAGTATTTTTAAAGCCTCCCAAGAAAGGTTATCCAAAATACTATTGTTTGTCGATGTTGGTTCTACTTGGATGTGTGTTGCAACTTGGTCGTTTTCCCTGTAAACGTCGAGTTTCAAACATTTGCACACAGTTTCGCAATTATTTCTTCACACATAAAATGTAACATGTATTTCTATCGATTCCAATTTAAATTTTTCCTTTACATATTGCGAAACCCGCATTAGTACAACAAAGTAAACGTTTAGATTTTTTATAAATGTTTTTATTTTTACATACACGTATTACCTTTTAGTTTTTTTTAATGGTAAAATACTAAATGTACCTTATGTTTGTTTATTGGATAAATGGACAAAAGTAATAAAAATTAAAATCTAAACATATTATACATTTAATATTTTACCGTTTAAAAATTAAATAATCCTATTAATTTTTTAAAATAAAAAATCTCTTATAAATCAAATAATTAAATTAATAATATTATTTCTTAACACATCCACTCTGAAGTAACATACAATCTCATCATATAATCCATGAACACAACATAAATACAATATTCACAAAAAATATAGTTATAACGAAGTAAAAAATTGATCATATTACATAATCAGATCATAATCTGATAGAATATAGGATACAAATGTGGGGTGCTTAGCATAAACAAATCAATAAATGCTTCCAGCTGCACATTATACAACGTTGCTCTATCGACAACAAGCATCGAAATAGTATTGGTGTTGTAAAATGCCATAGGCGTGGCCTAGCCGATTTCATCAATACAACCAACAAGATCAATACTATATTTTTTGTTCCATAACTTTTTCGTGTAGTTTCCTATAGTCTAAATCTCCAACCAAGTCACATCTCGTCTTATTGACATTAGTGCCAGTTTCTCTTCATGCTTGCTGAGATTGACCAACCTAAAAATTTTGAAATTGCATGACTCAAGCACCGTTAACGATTATCAACTCTCAGTTTCTGGGTCAAAGGTAAGTATTCTATACTTGTTATCCCTCTGTGTCAGTCAATACAACCAAACACACAGAGATATTATTGCAAGAATTCTGCTGGAAATACTCGTCGGCTGGTAACTTCAAATCACCCGCGTGATGCCAAGTCCAACCATTTGAATCAAAGATTTTACAACATATAGCTTTAACACCTTTAATGTAATCATAATTGCACTGATCGGAAACCCAAACGACTTTGTACTTCAAGGGCCTTAATTTTAAAACAATCATCTCGGTATTCATTGGCGGATATTCAGGCTATTGAGGTTTAGGGTGTGGATTGAGAAGAAATTGAAATTGCCTTGTTGTGAGTTTACAAATATAATAGTGTTTTGTTAGAACAGCTTTGCAAAACACTAAACATGTATCCACAGCGTCTAAGATGTCGACGTCTCAATGAGGTAAAAATAGAACGTCAATTTCCTATCATTACGACTTGACTGGTCTTCGCTTATAAAACTATAAGAACGACATTTCTCATAGTAGTTGAAACTAAGTAGCCGCATATTGAATTTGTTATTCCAGTATAAGATTCCACAAAGCTAGATTCGTACGTTAGAGCATTACACCGTTTTGACAGCAATCAACATTTCTTCATTGTCTTTAAATCAATTCTTTAAATTATTTCAGTCAACTCGTCAATGGTGAGACCAGAAGATGCCATGGATTCCTTGCAGAAAATGAAATGGGGAAGTTTAAAAGAAAACTGCATGTTCAACCTCTTCAAAATATTTGAGATAACTTCTCGTTTGTGAGACTAGCCCTTTTTTATAAACAAAATTTATTTGTGGTTTATTTAATATCAGAATATTAAACGTCACATAAATGTCGTTTAATACGCAAAATGTCACTTTTCAGCAAGTATCGAACATTTACATATACTATCTCGGACGTTATCATGTGAAATCTAAAATGTAACATACTTACCTACCTATTTTAGTTTAAGTTTTGCTTTAATAGTATCCAAATTGGAAGACAAAGGTTCCTAACTAAACTCAAATTGTGGTTCTCGCCCAATTGTCTTTTCAGTTATATTACGTTCATTCATTACATAATCAATCAATTATAGCGCATAAAGTGTCATGTCAGTACAACGTCGTGTATCGCACTTTTGCAAACAAAGTTTCAAACTTTTCATGGTTACTTAAATTATTACATTTTTTTCTAACTACTTAAGTTTCACTTACGCGTCATAAGATTTGAAACCCTTTTCCACAAATTTAAACCTATTTAAAATTTTTGGAGACCGCCCAAACTGTCTTCTCAGTTTTAATAATTAAACTGTGTCATTTAATGGTGCCCAATAAGGCATCACCAACCATTTTGGAACGCGCCAAAAATTTAAATTGGCGGGTTCAATGTATTTCTAATTTCAAAATGCGCGTATTCCTAATAATATCATCTTTTCACATTCAGTATCACATCTATTATAAATATGAGTCCTTTGAGTCCTTGGTCTCATAACCTAATGAAGCGAGTGTTGTATTCTTTCCTTTTTAGTTTCCTTCTTTACACCATTTTAAGTGTGGTTTATGTTGTTTTAATAATGGAGGTGGCTACTGTGCATAGACTTCATTTTATAGAACCTGGAGGAGTGGTGTTAGTTTTTAGATTTTTCGTGTCGACAAAAAATGGTATTTGAAAGGCTACTAGCCATTATTAGGAATGAACACCAACAGACAGAGTATTTGGCAAACATTACTCTCAACATTTGTCTGATTTTCACTGTTTGTTGGTGTTCATAACTACGTTGAGAGGAGGCGGCAAATGCAGAGCGTTTTGTCGAAGCTATAGATTTGTGTTAGAATTAAGTCGTTTTCCATATATAAGTTATCAAAGTTTGCGACAATGAAGGCAGTTGATGATGAAGTCTACAACAATGTTGTCTTCTATGTGTTCTTGAAAAAAATTGCAAAAATACTAATGAGAGATGGGGATATATCTTATTTTTGCAATTTAATCTGATTGCTTAGCGGCGAAAGTGAATAAAGTTATGTTATCAAAGGAAATTTGAAATGATTTTCACTTTCTTATGAATTGTCTTTCCTTCAATTTTGTGAAATTATTAATTTAATATTCCTAACCAATACATTCTAATATTTACTCATTAATTAAAATATTTTTACCTTAACCAATGGAACCAAATTCAACTTACTTTATATATTTTATAAACAAAGTATTTACATTTAAAACTCATAGTTGCAAATTTAAGAACACAACATTTTATTAAAGTAAACAAAACAAACATAATCACATTACATAATCCTCAACTAAAAAAATATTGTCTTCCATGTCTTCTATGTTTTCTTGCAAAAATATTGAAAAAAGAATAATTATAATGAAAATGATTTGTCTGATTTTTTAATTTAAGTTGATTGGTAAATTTCTAAAATGTTGTTAGTGGTGCATTTTGTTACATTGTTTGGTTTATTTCGTAGAAATGTAAGATTACATGTTTGGTTGATGACATATACGATTGGTTTGAGATAAATTTGACTATATTGCCCTTTTGATATGTATTCATTTTAACAAGTTAAACTTAAATATTATTTTAAAATTATTGATTGTATACTTACCATATTTGGAATAAACTTTTTTTATCATTTTTAAGCAAGATTTAAATAATTAAATGAATAGTAACTTATGTTATATATACGATATTAGGCCAATTGTGTACATGATGTGTATGATTCTTGACATGGTATCTTTCTACATATGATTTGGATATATGATTCTTGACTTGTTTTCCTAACTATTAAGTTTACGTTTCTCTTTATAAGTCGCGAAACCCACATCCAGAAGTTCAAAACTATTTACACAATTTTGTGTTCCCCGACCGTAAATGTCTTTTCAGTTCTACAATTAATAGATGTCATTTAACAACAATATAAAGTTTTGGTAGGGTAGGTTTTACACTAAAAATATTAATAAAAATTGTGACATTCAAGACAGCACATGTTGAGTTTTAGTTTTGAAACTTTACCACAAGTTTCATTTATTTATGTTAAAAACTTAACATTGTCTGAGACACAATACATAAACAGTACAAATTAATCTTTTTTGTCAAGATGTACCCAATGCATTTCAACCCAAAAATATCTTTCTCGCATACCTTGTAAAGCGTTGGAGATTGTTCATGTAAATCAGAGCAACACCCTCACAATCCGGGTGAGGGTCTTCTGGATTTGAAACACGCAGCAATCCCAGTATACACGCAAGAATCTCTACAACTCTGATAGCAGGGCTCCACTATTTATGGAGGATGTCCAGTCTAATACCGCCAACTTCAGTAAAGTTGAGATAGAATAAGTCCACGTCAAATTGAAAAGCAAGCTACATAAACAGATAACCATTATATTTGAAATGCTACAACGTAAAAGAAAATAAACAAGATAAAACAACATTCTTGAAAGGTTTATTATATTACCTTAGGACGTTTCATTAGGTAATTGGGTGGGAAAAATTCTAACTTCAAATCCATGCCATTTGTAATGGTTGTCATCGGGTACAGCCATTTGAAGTCGATAATGAAACGGACAGTCATCGACATCTGCCATTGCTACACAAATTTAAATATAATTATAAACTGTCTAAAAAAATAAAACTTGTATTTCTGCTTCCTACCTGAATCTGTCGTGACTTGCTTCAGTAATTGTTTTAGAAGGTTAAAGAAGATAAAATGTAGGTCCCTTAAAAGACTAATGCACTATTGTTTTGGCTTTAAATGTCATTTAACTCGCAGAAATTGTCATACCCATTTAATACAACGAGTATCAAACGTTTGCAAATACAGACTTGAACTAATCACGTGAAGCCTCATATGTAACATGTTTTTCTAACTATTTTAGTTTAAGTTGTTATATACAAGTTTGCAAACCTGCATCCATAGTTGCGAACTTATTTTTCAATTTTTGCGTTGCAAATGTTAAAATTATTATAATAATATTAAAGGTGACTTAAATGTTAAGTGTGTGACTTTTCGTAATGCGACTAGTATTAAACGTTTACGTCGCGAGTTCGAAACTACAAAACAATAAAAAATAAATTGCCCTTCTGTACAATTGGTGGTAGAGACTGTTCAACAAAATTTTTTCAAAAAAAATTGGGCCGTTGTCGTATCTCTTTTACTCAGTATGAACGAAGATCGACCATTGTATTTTTGAACATCAAACCAAACCTACTTGCATGCATTATGATCTCAATTAATAAGAAAAAATTTAGTTAGTGACACACTAATATTTCTTAAAATTTGAACTTATTATCCATCAAGATGTGGGACCAATGGTCGTTACTAACAAAAAGTTATCCAACAGTTACGAATTGAAGCAGAATATGTTGTCAACCCAAGCGCAAATGGGGACCAAGTCTCGGTAGCATAACTCAGATTAGAAATTTAACAAAACCCAATTTTGTTATACCATAATATAATAGAAATCAATAACTATAATTGAAAATCGAATTAATCTGATGTAATTGTGAAAAGGTAATGGTTTAGAAATGAACTTGACTCATTCCATTATGGTTCATGTTGCTTTCTTTCGTCGAGTAATAGTTGCAGGATGTTTTGATATATTTACCTTTATCTTCATCAATTTTTTATGTTCTTTCATAGCATGTGCATATTTATTCTGTTCTTGTTTGCTTTATTCGTATAGAGATCGTATACTAGTTATATCCTGACACATTATTTAACTCTCTGTAATTGAAAATTAACAAATATGTCAGTAGAAATTACTGGACGATAACCAAGCAAAGTTTGATTATGCATGAAATACCAATGGTAATCATTCACTTACGATATGCTACAGCGAACTAATTTTGGTACTTCACCGTATGCCTCTTATTCATGCAATGACGAACATACTACAGTCCGATCTATCAAGTTCACTGCGATTCTAATCATTTAATGAGTAATTTCATGATAACAATAAAGAAATATGGAAAGCTATATACCCATTTTCTTGTCTCATGACTTTAGGACTTTGAATTTTCAGCAACTCAAATGCCACATTCGGTTTGTCAAACACCTTAATGAAGGCTTCATGGTTAGCAAATTTCGCAAACTTGCGTATCTGAACGATAATGATAACATAGTACAAAGTTCATTTATGCACGTTAATAATATGCAATGCTAACAAGGCGATACGGCAAATGATGTGTTCTTACCATTTTTGTAATTGCTTGCTCCTTAAGCGGACTCGTCGGAGTACCAGACAAACTATATAGTACCCAAACTTCCTGATGTTCCATATGAATGACACACAAGTACCAGTGCAAATTGTCACAATTCATGGGGATGAATACATGGAAATACTATGTCATCAAATTGTTGAAATTTAGCATATCCCAAAACAACTTAACATTTTTCCTTTAATAGATTACGTCTTACAATATCAGTGCCAATGATGTTCACATAATGCATTATTCCCGCATAGAACTCCGCAAACCATGTCGCTGTGCCAGTTGGATTTTGTCTATGAGTACTCTATAATTAATAATGGTTGTTATTTACAATCGACAACAATTTATCAACAAATAAATATGGCATAAACACTGTATAAGATGACAACAACAAAATTCCTCAACAATGCAAGGTATAAAAGCCCGACGTTTACTATTTTCTTTCGGTTCCTTGGAAGTCTCGCACAAGCACACGATATCAATAATCTTGCAATTTTAAAATACATTAATGACCACCTAGAAAAATAGGTTCTAAAATTTTCATATAATTTCAAGCTATACGCGATATTTATTACACTAATTGTATCATCTAGCTATTCATCGGGTCGTAATGTATCCATATTTTTAATACATGCATAAATGTTGTAAAGTGAAATAACCCGATAGATGCATACAAACATTGTATTATGTCTTTGATTTTACATTTCACAATATGACAAAATAAAGTTATACACTTGAAGGCTTACTCTTGCTCCAATGGAGTATTTCATAAATAATAATAGTAGGCTTGTTCCTCTTTACCAAGCCCATTAGGTAGTACAACATATGAAAATGTCTTTGACTGCTTATCTTCAACCTTTCACAAGAAAGATATGATGGTAAGAACGACAATCATAAATTATGTAAACCACAAAAAATTTCATAACCATTAAGGGACAAAATTTAATTCGATGGCTTTAACAGCCAAAATTGTATTATTTCTAATGTACCATTTCATGGGCTTAAGGTCCAATGTTTGATGGTCAATGTTCAATGCACATGACACCCGCCATTTGCTATAATTAGCGTAAATGGTACACACACCCAACAATTACCATTTAGAATGGTAATTATGCGGAATTAATTCCTAATTAACTTTCCAAACTTTGAGAATGCTTATCCTTTGAGAATTAAGGGGATTTTTGACTAACTTGTCTGACAACATGGTTATCCTACAACATAACAGTACACTAGTCAAGCCCAAGCCCATAGGTACTTAAAAAAAACGATCGTTATATAAATTTAGATTTTACCTTTTTCTTCAATGGTGCTGGACAGACAATTTTTTTAATCTAAATCTATGTTGCACCTAACTCCACTTTAGGGTGCTTTGCATTTGGAAAAATGAGTACCAATTTTTGCTGTCTATGTAGGAATACGGCTCTGAACATCTTCTCTCTAAGGTGGCGTCCACATAAAGTTACGGTCAACAACCCTATTAATTTCAGTCACGGTATAGGTTTTATCAAGCTCCATATTCCTTGACATTTTCTGCAAATAACTAGGGGTGTAAATGAACCAAGCTTGAACGAACAAGACTATATTCATGTTCGTTTGTTTATTTTTAAAAGTGTTCATGTTCGGTTTGTGTTCGTTTAAATTTTTAATATCGTGTTCGTTTATTTATTTTTGAAGGTGTTCGTGTTCGTTTGTTTAGTGTTCACGAACGTATTCGTTTAAGTGTTCGTAAACAAGTTCATTTAAGTGCTCCTGAACGTGTTCATTTATTCGTTCACAAACATGTTCGTTTATATGTTCTGAAGTGTTAACTAAATTAATAATAAATAAATAAAAACAAAAGCAACAAAATAAAACTTATATTTTGATATGAACTTCTAAATAAAACATGTTCCTTAGTAAAAAAAAAGTAGCATTTAGATACATCCAAAAGTCTTTTCATCCTATAAACGAGCCTATGAATGAACTTCTAAATGAGCCTATAAACGAGCTGTTCATGAACATAAACGAAGCGAACACACCTTTGTTCGTGTTCGTTCGTTTATTAAACGAACATAAAAATTTTGTTCATGCTCATTATTTAGCTTAATAAATGAACATAAGCGAATGTTATACGAATGGTTCACGAACGGTTCATTGAACGTTCTGTTCATTTACACCCCTACAAAGAACCTTTCATTTCCTCCCACTTTCTTTCATAAGCTCACGATCAACGTCAATTTTGACTTCACAACCTACAATTTTAACTTCAAAATCGTTTATTTTCACTTGAAACCCGTTCATTTCGACATCAATATTGTTCATATTCTCTTCCAAGCGCTGCATGAACCAGGTCATATCGGCCCACACTTCTGCGACGTCTTTAGAAAAGATACTTAATTTCTCTCTCAACATCGTATCATCAACCCCTCTCATACTGTCCAATTTTTTCACCTATAATTTGCTTCTCAATTCCCTTATTCACAACCTATTTTAGCCCATTCACATCGGACATTATTTGCTCCTCACATTTCATTTGCTTCTCAACTCCCGTATTGACAATCTGTTTTAGCTCATTCACCTCGGACATTATTTGTTGAAGCATCTCTGACATCATTTCCTTTGTTGCATCACCATCGTTACATTCTGTAATATCATACTCCGCGCAACCAACCTTGCAAAATAATTAAATATTACAATTTTTACTTCCACAAATAAATGATTAATACAATGACACCTAACGTATTACTTTACGTCTATTCGAAGCTTTCCTGCCTTTGGGTGCTTTGATGACTTCCATAGATTTTTTCACTATAGTTTTAGGTAATGCATGCTTCCAAACAATCATCTTCGGGTTGAAAATATATAATTAATTAACCATGACTACAATTGACATATATATGAATAATAATTCACCGGATACCTTTTGTCTATTTAAAGCTCGCTCGCTCTTCAAGCGGATAGATGCGACCTTTGAATACACCCAGTGCAGAATGCGAGCCTCACCACCATTAGAAGTTGCACTGGCTATGCTATCAAATCCAGACCAATAATCATACAGTCGAACTTGAAGTCCATATTATTCACAACACAACACTAATATGACAAAACTCAATTTTACAGATTTCTCATAACTAATGGTAATTTAACTTTACCTCTAAGATTGCAATATACACTTTTAGGTAAACGTGTATTCCCGGCTTCCATAAATAGCTTATTGCCTCAATAAGCGTATCATAAACATATTTCTCCCAATTCACTTTACCTTGTAAGCAATCATCTCACAACAACTCCAAAGCATCCCTTTCAAAAGCAAAATATACTACATCTCGCTTGATTTGTGCAAAAGTTAAATCTGTGCTGAGGTTATACTTTGCATCGAGTTCTCTACCATTCTCCTTCGACAACACTTTATAAACATTAACACCATCGTTTTCCAGGCCCAATATAGCTTTTACATCTTCAACTGATATAGTAATGTTGTGTCATTCAAACTCAATAACACTACTTCCAACATTAAAACTTTCCATCAATTTCCCACATAGATTCCGCCAAAGAATGCACGATTTTATAAAAACTAAAGACCCAAAATAAATTTCATCAAGAACGGGATCAATCCCCATTGTCTTTATTTTTTTATGAAATTATACAATTGTTTTTTACTACACCTTGTGTCAAAAGCTATATACAGAAGATAAGATAACAACTTTCTACGTCAATCTCAATATAAACTATTATAATCTATCAAGCAAAGTTTGTCTTTATACTACTATTACCTTCTTCGGCTGACATGATTTAAAGTCTTTGTATGCAGCCTTCTCCTTCTGAGTTTCATCAATGTAAGGTTGTTTGTCTTCCTTTGTCATTTTCTCACATTTATTGCCTAACTCTTTCCTAACCTACGAATGTCAAATTCAAATGAACATAACATTTTACATACGCCTATAATAAACATCATAAACCACTAAAATCTAACCTATTAGTCATTTTTCCTCAGCTTGCTTTCTCCTTATACATTCACCTTTACTGTAAATCATGAAAAAAATAAAGGTATACATTCAATCATTCATTCTGAGATGTAATAAGAATACTTCAATATCAGCTTACTAAAACTTAATGTAGGAAAGACGTTTTTTTCATACGGCCTACTACCACATATGACCAACATCTCAGACCCAACTTCCTCACCAGCAACTTCATTATCAACAACTTTATTACCAACTTTAACATTACTATCTTTATCAGAAACTTCTTTACCAACTTCATCATTACCATCTTTATCAGCAACTTCCCCAGCGGCAACCACTTCTTTACCAACTTTATCATTACCATATTTGTCGTTACCATCTTTATCAACAACTTCCTTAGCGACAACCACTTCTTTATAAATTGCATCATTATCACTTTTATCAGTAACTTCTTTAGCAACTTGATCAGCAACTTCATCAAAAACGAGATTTAAATTTGTAGTTGTCATCCTAATAATTAAATCTTCACATGAATCAGTGTAGAAAAAACCCACACACCCATAAAAAACCCAGCCTCATTACAAACAAATCTAACCTTTTTAGGTTTAAAGAGATGGAAATGTTAACATTAAAAAAATGATACATGATAAAATATTCAGTTTCAACAGATTTTTTCCAACAAGAAATACAATTTCATACCAAAATTTCGTAACACAAACCCTATTTTAGGGAGTGTCTAATGAATGGCAAGTTAGTATACTTAGGGTTTTGCTTGTTACCTTAGCAATGGAGATGATTGTACAGGTTCAATTGCAGACTTAAATTCAGGTTTTAATCCTTCAATGACTGAAACGTTTTCCCCAAATTTAGAGGATCTTTAGATTTTAAGTGGGGAAATGAGTCCTAACACTTAAAATCTTATTAAAGAAATAATGGTTTGATTCTCAATTCTAAAGAGCCGAAGGGCTTTAATCGCTACGAGTAGTGAAACGACTATGCACGTATAGTGACCTGCAAAAAACTGGAAATATGAATCGCTAAACTAAAAATATTATAATCATCTACTTTAGGTTGCGAGACGTAGGGGTGTAAACAAGCCGAGTCGAGCTCGAGTAGTGCTGAGCTCGACTCGGCTCATTAAGATTCCGAGCCAAGTTCGAACTCGAGTAATTTTTAATGATCATGAGAAATCTGAGCTCGACTCAGCTCGTTAAGAACTCAATTCGAGTTCGAGCTTGATTCGAGCTCAATCAAGTCAAGTATTGACCGATCTTTGACCGTGTCAGACTCGAGTAGATCACCATTTTTCATTAACATTTAAAGCCCTATCAAGAAAAAACTTTGATACACAAGTTGTGTAAACTCAAGCTTGTTAATTTTAGGGTTTATGATGTTAATTTAGAATTTAGAGGTTTAGGTTGTCGGGTTTAGAATTTTGGATTTAGATTTTAAGGTTTAAGACTTATGTTTAGGGTTTATATTTTAGGGTTTTAAGTTTAGGAATTTAGATTTTAAATTATAAAAAAATAGTACATTGTATTTTCGAGTAGCTCGCGAGCTTTTCGATTCGGGTATCAAGTAGCTCGGCTCGGCTCGGCTCGTTAAGAACTCGAGCTTGAGTTGAGCTTTGACCGAGTCGAGCTCGAGTAGCTCTTGATCTGTCTCGTCTCATTTACAGCCCTAGCGAAACGCATTCATGAATTCCGATACTTAGCGATTCGACCTAATATGTTATCTACTTCCTCCACTTTTACCGTTTCTACGTCTAATTTTATGTATCCAACAAACTATGCCCCAGGTTTCGATATGGATAATTAAGTTCCGAAACACACTAAACAAACAAACATCGTTATAGGGACCTTTAAACATTTCTAGTTTACACATTTTCTACAGGTTCCGGAACGTGTACAAAAGTTTCGATATCAGAAGAAAAAACTATATTGTTACGCATTAACCCTAAAATGTTACTTTCATAGATGAGACTTTCGATCATCGTTATCAAATTCTGAGACGCCTGCAGCCAACGATAATTGTCGCAAACTTTACTAACAATTTTGGTTTATACTTTTAAATACAGGTTCTGGTACATATCACATAGTTCCGATACTAATGCATTATTTTAACTTTTGACGTTGCAACACGGATGTTATCACCAAAAAGTTGCGATACAATTTACTAAGTTCCAAAACTTACCAGCAACAACCTTTTCCCGTTTCTGTATTTTTTTAAATCTAAATTTAACGATGAAAATCAAAAGTTTTCCCATCTAATGACTATAACAACTCGTCGTTTATTAGCCGTATACTAACCTGCCGTTCTTTAGAAATATCATGTAAAGTCAGCCCTATTTTCAAAATTTAGGGCAAAATAGACTTAAGCTCATTTTAATTCAAGAACTTATGAAGATGAGCTAGAGAAAATAATTAATTTTGAAAAAAGTGAACCTTTAAAAATGAGATCAAAATTAGACACTCAAATATTGAGCGCAATAGCCCTTTTGTTTCAAATTGGCAAAGATCAACTTAAGTGAAATTTATGTTTAAAGGACCGCGAAGATTGCGGTGGTACGTGTATACGTTAAGTCCTTTTTGGGCTATTAGGCTTTTGAGATGAACATTTCTCGTATCTAATTTCTATCCCATTTAAGTGGCTCTCTTGACCTCACTAACTCACTATGCCCCATCCTTCCCTCATTTAGGTGTCGATCAGGCACTTGAAGCTTGACGTTACATGAAGAAAGGTTAACCCTTATAGGCGGGATGTGATCTGAAGACAAAATTATCCAACTCAAATATCCACATATGATAGGAATGGTCTTTGTAGGCTTGTAATGTAGGCTATGGTTCACAGTTATGAAAGAAATGATATATAGGCCCAAAATAAGTGTTTAAGGGTGATGAAACCAAAGATCATTTCTTTCTGGTGAAATATCTTCTCTGCACTTGTTGACTGGGATGTGCTCAAATGAAAAACTTTTTTAATTTATTTCTTAGATCGCTCTAGACTGCCAATTTTTGCGTTTTCACCCTATAGTTCATTTTCTTCTCTTGTAGCTTTGGAATGTGTGGCTATGGACCGATTTGCGTCTTGGTTCAGCATTGACGTGCATTTTAAAGGTGATCGATCCACAAAAGTTCATATAAATTTTCAATTAAAACCTTATTCATGTATCGCTTGAATTCTTGAATTGGGGGCATACTCACATAGAGTAATATATTTATTGGGTCGCTCTAGACAGTCTATTTCTAAATTTTTTATCTTAGAGTTTATTTTATCTTCTTGTATAGCTTGAATCTTGAATGCTGATGCGCTTTTTATTTAAATATAATTAAATCTTCAAGTATTTTATTGCACTTTCTGACTTAGTATTTTAATTTTTGACTGCATAACCTTTTTATCGGCAAACTTTCAATTTGGTTTAACCAAGATACGTAGGCAAGCAGTGAAAGAGCTACAACTACCGGCAAACAACTGCGCTGAATCTTTGTTTTTGTTGCTATATATAATCCTTTCATTGATTTGCTTTTAGCTTTGGCTTTGCCTTCTCCGACGACACTTTTAACAAAAACATCCCTTTATAAAATCACCTCGATCTCATAGAACATTTTCTCTCCGTTCTCACATTGCCTCTCTCTGCCTCTCAAAGGTTTGTATCTTTCACTTGCATCAAGTTTTATGCTTTATACCCCAATGGGGGAATCCATACTCAAAATTTGGAAGCTTTCATGGTTTCTGACTTGGGTTTCTTTTCATTTTTCTGGGAAATATGTAAAATGGCTTCATATTTGAAGTTGGGGGGTAGAATATATATGTTTCTTAGAGATAAAAAGTGAAAAAATTTGGGGTTTTATATTTTTAGATAGGTAAAAAAGATGGAAACTTTGATGGGTTAATTTCATATTAATTTGGGTCTTTGAGGAATTTCTTCATATATTTATCGACCAACATTTTTATTCATCGGTTTAATATTTGATTTTGTTGATGGATTTAGATGGATTTTAAGTTTACAATGGATGGAAGAACATTTTAGTTTAGTAGAAAAGCAAAATGAAATGTATTCTTAAAGCACAATATGTGTTATTATACATGTTCTGTATGTGTTTGTTTTGAGTAAGTCCTGATTCCATTTTTTTCTCCCTGCAGATTTTTAGTTTCTGCTGTGAAATATCTGTTTTTGAGAATGGCGGCAACAGCAGCTTCCGGCCTTCAACTAGCTTCAGCAAGACCCTGCATTGCATCTTCTCGCAGGGTATTTAAGGCAGGTGCTGCCAATCTAGATGTCAATTCCAAAGCTGTGTCATGGACTAAGCTGGCAAGTGCTCGCAATTTATCACAATCTTTAGAGCCTTTCCGGCGCGGTTTTGCATCATCTTCCTTGAAGTTTAACAAAGGTTGTGACAAGGGCAATGTCTGAATCTAGTGAAAATAAGCCTGTTTCTGGGTTGCCAATTGACTTGAAAGGTTTGACTTGCTATTTGTAATTCTTCTGCCCTGTGATCTATATTAGTTGCTTATGAAATTTTGCTGTCTGATTTACTTAAACTGATCCAATATATGTCTCCTTTAGTAGAAAAACAATTCGAAAAAGGATGTCTCGACCACATTTCTCCCCTTGATCTTTTTGTTATTGTTGGTTTTCTTTTAGCTTAAATGCTGTTTACCAAACTGGAAGGCTGCTTCCTTAAGGACTTTCACGAAGTTATTTTAATTCTTTAATAGTTTATGGCATTTTTAAAACTAGGAGTGATGCTTTCTGCAGGTAAGAGGGCATTTATTGCTGGGGTAGCTGATGACAATGGATATGGCTGGGCAATAGCGAAATCTCTTGCTGCTGCAGGTGCTGAAATTCTAGTTGGAACATGGGTGCCTGTAAGTAAATTAGATCTTTGTAGACCTTATCCAAGCTTTTGTAGGTCTTGACAAAAATGTGGCATGCTGACAACAATGTTGCCCTTGTAGGCTTTGAACATATTTGAAACCAGCTTGCGACGTGGAAAGTTTGATGAATCACGAGTGTAAGAGCTGGTTATATTTTGCAACATAGTGGATGCTTCCTTGAATTAATGGCTTTTTCTGACAGAAGTTGATATTTCAGATTGCCCGATGGCTCTTTAATGGAGATTACCAAAGTATATCCTCTAGATGCAGTCTTTGACAACCTTGATGATGTACCCGAAGATGTAAGGGATAAGTTTATGACACTCTAGAGAAAATAAATGTTGATAAGTTCAAATATCCTTTTACATCTTTTTATTTGGTTATTACATGCAGATAAAATCAAATAAGCGATATGCAGGATCTTCGAATTGGACTGTTAAGGTATGTACCAAAATACCTTCCAAGTGCATGTCCAGGGACTTTTAGAGCCTGCAATTTTATTTTTGGTAGTAGACTTGAGCTCACATTCGAACCACCTATTGCAGCATAGAAAATTATAGGATTTCTTCTCCCTTTCTATATGTACTTTTGTATACTTAGCAGATGAGATTTATCAGTATGTTATATTAATTCTTACATGTTGCAGGAAGTTGCTGAATCCGTTAAACAGGACTTTGGCAGCATTGACATTCTTGTGCATTCACTGGCTAATGGACCAGAGGTACATCAGTTTTTAGCCTCTAAATGCTAATTGGTTTCAGCTTTATTCTTTATTCTTAACAAACAATTACTTCGTCACAGGTTAGCAAACCTCTGTTGGAGACATCCCGTTATGGATATCTAGCAGCTTTATCCGCTTCTAGTTACTCCTATGTTTCTCTACTCAAGCATTTTCTCCCATTAATGAATCCAGGCATGTCTTTTTGTGGGTTCTAGTTTATCATTAGATTCACTTTACATCTTATGTTGCTCTGTTGTCAAATAGACGACTTAGTGCTCGGAGATGTGTTTCTGAAATAAGCTATTGCTGATACAGGAGGCTCTTCACTTTCTCTTACATACATTGCTTCCGAGCGAATAATACCTGGGTATGTTTGTTATGCCTTGTTTTCTTATTGTTCCAAAAGTGGAGTCAATACTTCTCGTTAGGTGACAGAAGTCTAAAACGATGTGATAATGCACAGATATGGCGGGGGTATGAGTTCTGCTAAAGCCGCCCTAGAAAGTGATACAAGAGTGAGTTCCTCAAGTTGTCTGCATGTTAAATTGATTGTATATTTTGTTCTCCAGAATTTGGCGTAATTATGCATTTCTCCATTCATTTTCAGGTACTTGCTTTTGAAGCAGGAAGAAAACACAAAATTAGAGTCAACACTATATCTGCTGGTATGAAATCACCATTGCTCAAAACTTTTATGAACATTTTGAATATCATAACCTTAAAATTGCTGCCTTTTTCTGATCCATGATCTGTAATTCCAATGCTTTTTTCCTGGATGTTTCCATGCGATAATTCAGTCCTTGAAATATTTCGACAGATTAAAGTTTCTAGAAGACGTTTGATTATTCTTGATACACCTTGTTGTACTTCATATTGATCGTAACTTTAAATAAGGGGAACTCTGTAAGTGTATAGTTGACGGAAATAATTTTGACGGACATTCTCTTACCATGCTCGAGGAATTAACTAGCTTAGTTATTATCATTGCCTTTCCTTTAACTTTTATGCCTCGGCCACATTCGTTTGCCTGGTATACATGCTACATAGTGTAAAAAACAAAGGCTATTTGGACTTGAGAATATACTTGGATATTGTTCATTTTGAATCTAACTCTTCCACAGTAATCTGTAAGTTTCCCTTTTTTCTGGTCTACAGGTCCACTATGAAGTCGTGCTGCAAAAGCAATTGGATTTGTCGATACAATGATTGAATATTCAATTGCCAATGCACCTCTACAAAAAGAACTATCAGCAGGTTATTTTGTGGAACTATAATTTTGCGCAAGTTTTACGCATTTGTTTTCGTGTTTGCTGAATTAAAGAAATTGATGATGAAACAGATGAGGTAGGGAACGCTGCTGCCTTCTTGGCATCTCCGTTGGCTTCAGCCATCACTGGTGCTGTCATATATGTTGATAACGGTCTGAATGCAATGGGTGTTGGAGTTGACAGTCCCATCTTTAAAGACCTCAACATTCCTGGCGACAAGCATTAGGAGTAGCTGCCAGGAGGACATACAACAAACTCGATGCTGAATGTTTCCTGTCTAGGATATTTCGATTAGCAGCCCAATTTCACCAAGAAAATTTAGTGCTCTGCATCTTTTGTTTAGACTTTTCAAGTGTTTTTTGATGGACTTTCTAGCATGACTGATTTGCTGCCAAAGATTGGACTTGGTGAACAATTTTCATTAATGAATCGATTTGCCTTATCACTGTGTTCTCTGCATTTACCATTTTTTGTACCAAGAAAATTTAGTGCTCTGCATCTTTTGTTTAGACTTTTCAAGTGTTTTTTGATGGACTTTCTAGCATGACTGATTTGCTGCCAAAGATTGGACTTGGTGAACAATTTTCACTAATGAATCGATTTTCCTTATCACTGTGTTCTCTGCATTTACCATTTTTTGTACTCTATTCTCAATTATACTCCTTACAGAAAAAATCGTGAATGGATGAATTCATCGTATAGTCCACACGTATCACAGCGATGTTCTAAAAAGTGAATCCAATTTGATTTTTATTAGGAAAAAAAATTGACAATCCAAATTAACCCAAAGTGAACTCTTGTCACGGGAACACATGAAAGATTTAGGAGCACGAAAGAGCTTATGCTAACTTTTACATACACCTGTAATTTGCAGGAAGCAGGACAAATAGTCTCATGGATCCTACTTGGCCGAAAAACCCGAATAAACACGGAGAGGATAAAAAAACAAACAAACAAAATGCGTACTTATAAACTTCTAAATGGTCAGTCATGTGTGAACTAGCATCTAAAAGATTCATGATACAGGCATTTTCCTACCTTAAGAGTTTAAATTAAAGTTACAATAAAACTAATTCCGATGAGCCATATAACTAAAGAGATAAGTCAATTACCTTATCTTGTAGAAGGTCAAAAGGATTCAAACAAGATACAAGCACTCAAAAGGGACGATGTTGTTACTGCTGCTGTTGCTACTGGATATACAAAAGCTACGGCAAAAATCCCATGTCGTTCGGCCCCCTATCTTGCTTTGATGACTATCACTCGTTGGTCGGCCATTTATTGCCATCAGACCCTTCGATCATCCTACCTTCGGCCATCTCATCATACTGCCGGTTTCTCCATGCTCTTTCTTGATCCATTGATTGCCCTTGGGAGAATCGGTGCTCTCCATCTGCTTTTAAGCCAAACAAATAAATAAAAATAACAAATGCCGTTCTTTCTTCACAAATATGGTTATAAAATCTCTTCACTGTTTTGAGCCACATGGCTTTAAATACGTCGAATGCTTTTGAAGTTGCAGGAACAGAAACAAATTGATTAGTTGAATAATGAGACAGACATAAGACAGAAGCTATGAACTGCATGATGTATCCTCCCCTGTTTGAAATTTGTATAATTGCATTCACTATTATAAGAATAGTAACGAGGAGAAAACAATAATTAATTGGAAATTTGTACACCTTTATGCTCAGGAAAATTGAGCATCCAAAAACTACAACCATATTATACAACAGATGATGGTGCATCCTTATTTTTATTATTATCATATCATAATTATATGTAATTAATTATTACCACTTTCATCGTCTGATGCAGCATCAAGCCTCGAAATTGCTTCAACTAGGGCTTGTTCGTGCTCCTACAATGAAAAAATATCCATCATGTTTGCTGCAACAGCTTATGCAGAACAATACCAAAAAATTGATGATACTTACTTTCAGCACTTTCTTTGCTTTCTCAATCTCTACGGGATCAGGATGGCTTGCACCAAAAGCTTTTTCCACCTGTTGAAAATTTACACAGTTAAGAAGAAAAAAAAGGTACACACCATATGAGACAATTGCAGTCTATAGATGGTCTTCCAATAGCAATCATACCTCCTTAATTAGAGTATCTGTATGAAGTATCTCAATATCACCCAAAGTCTTTTTTCCAAGGCCATTTTGCTTAGAAGGAAAATCCTTTTTGGCACCCTTTAAACTCCCCCTACCTCTTCCCGCTCCAGCAGCCCCGCCACCACGAGCCGTGGACTTCTTACCCCCTTGGCCTGGTCCTGTGCGACCACCTCTACGGGTTATTCCAGGATCTTCACCTTCCCATCTAATGTCTTCGGGAGATATCTACCATTATACATATAACAAATCAATGGATGGAAGAAAAGCATAATCCAACGAACTTTTCTAATACTGTATTGTATGATCAAAAAGGACTGAAAATAAAATACCACATTTAGTCTCTTATTGCTCTATGAGCATCACATAATAAAAAACATGTACAGATGGTAAAAGACATCCTAGGAAGTAACAAAAACAATGAAACATTTTATGACTTCAGCATGCAATAATACAAGCCTAAGGCAAGGTTATTACCATGATCATAGACTGGTCACAAATTCATGAAAATCATATGGATCATTGGCTATGCTTGACAATACACTAGAACTCTATGAGATATAAGCCATGACTCAGGAAAAATATGGGTTCAAGAGGCAAGGATGGACAAGCACATAAATTCTGCAATATCTGATAAACAGCATAGAGGTTACTGAGAAACATATGCAACAAGCTTAAGAGTTGATTTGTTTAAAAAGGTATGTAACATGCTAACTGAAGGTAAATCAGTTCATAAAAGCAACAATGTACCGTATGAAATGGCATAAAGATACAACAATTCTACCTCTTTGAGATTGACCCATTCCCAAGTTTCATCTGCCGTATTGATATCATAAACCAAAGCATGTCGCCCCTATCAATATTGAGACATGATTACAAAGAGCTCCATTAATTATCAGCTTAAAGTATTATTAACAATGAAGCATACCTCAACTCGATTATAGTCTGTTATAACGGCCTCATAGAAATGGTTATCTTCAGGCCACCTGGTCCAAACTTTCTTTCCAATTAACAGGTCATATGGTGCTGCTTCGGCAGTTTCATTTGTTGCAAAAGCCCCTGAGAAACCATAGTGTTTGGTAATTATGTAAGTTCTTTGTCCTGTGTGGTCATCGTGTCCATGGTTTGTGCTATTTGACGCTTGATTGGCTGAGTTACTTTGATTGATGGGATCCAGATACCCAGAGAAAGAGTGTTGCAACACCATTGTTAGAGATGCCGAATGTAAGTTCCTGAAGCTGTGTGGCACCATGTCTTATTCGAAGATGCTCGATGAGTGTACGTTTTCGAAGCTGTGTGGCACCGGGTCTCACCCAAAGAGTGTACATTCCCGAAGCTGTGTGGCACGGGGCCTCACTTAGAGTGTATGTTCCTGAAGCTGTGTGGCACCGGGTTTCACTCCAGGTTTGTGGTTATGGATTTATGTGTTTTAGCTTAGATGATCTGGTGAGATCCCGAGTATGGTTGGACTTTGTGGGCCATGAGTGGTGATTGCTTGTTGAGAGGATGTGTTTAGGCAATTAGTGGTAGCGCCACATGTTTATTTATCTCTCCTTATTGCTCGTACTAGCTTGCATGCTTGTGTTTATGATTAGCATGAAGTATAGTAGAGTAAATGTGTACCATTGAGCTTTGCAAGCTCAGCGCTCAGAATTGTTGTTTTCGTGCGTAGGTTGATTTTCGGATCGTGGACTTTGAGGAGCACTATTAGCACGGAATTTCAGCATGTAGAGGTTTTCAGAGTACGATGCTTGTATTTAGTGGGCTATGTATTCATAGGACCTTACGTGGTCGAGTCGGTAATTCTTACTTTTAAAATTGTATTAATCCAGTCAAATGTTTAAATATTTTAAATTAAAGTGGAGCTTTTTTGCAATGATTTAAATTATTTATCTATATTTTCAACCGTTAGCTTTAAATGTTTTGGAAATATCTTGTTTCGGCTAAATCTATTTGCAAAATTTTATGGTTTTGGTTTGAGCTTGAAGGCCCAAATATAACATTCGAGTTTGAGGTGTTATAACTAGTATCGCAATTTAAATACTATAAATCTGAGATAATTATGGGCCCTTGTTAGTATGAAAAAAGAAAGAATTAGGATAGTTAAATTATATTGATAATTAAATTAAAGTTTAAACTTTAAATATTATATGTTTAATTTTGTATTATTTTAAGTCGTTATTTTACAATATATTTATCACTAATCTAAAAATATGGAAAACTTCGTTTTACATGTCTCCCTCGTGGAAGACTTTAGAAACAATATGATTTTATAATTGAAAGAGACTTAAATCTGTAAAAGCTAATTTATAATTAATGCATAATCCTTGAACGGAAAAATGTTGGCCCTCATGTGGCACATTGTTGATAATTGCTGAATTGAATTTTCAATGAACTTTGAAAAAGATTTTTATTATACTTTTTTATTTAATTTATTGATCTATTAATTTAAATTAAATATTATAAAGATAATTATTAGAGATGGTCTTCTTAATCTAATTTATTATATTTACAACATCAAGATTTGAATTTCATTAGACTTATCCTAACTAATTAGTTTAAATCAACTAATCCTATTATTTTTGGGATAATTTTACAATAAATGCCTTGTACCGCAATGTACCACTATTCATATCTACCGTAATGTACCATTAACTGTTTTAATTAGTTTTAAAATCTTAGGGACCGAAAGTGTTATTATCCCCTGTTAGATATTTTTTAAAATAATTTTATATTACTTTTTAGATTTTATTTTATTTCTAATTCAAAACATAATTAAATTTTTATTACTATAATGATTCTTACATCCACTTTAATTTAAGGGTAAAGTTCACAAATGATCACTAAACTTTGATCGATTATTCAATTTGGTAATCAAACTTCTAATTGCTTCAATGTTACCATTAAACTTTTAGTTTTGTTTCGTTGAAAAAGTGATGTGGCTGTTAAAATATTTTGTATAATAACACACTTAGTCATTCACGTTTACACATTCAAACAATTTAGTCATAATTAAAAAGAAATAATAAATTTAGGATAAAGTTCACAAATAGTAACTAAACTTGTTATCAGCAGTTAAAATATTTTGTATAATAACATATTTAGTCCTTTATGTTTAAACATTCAAACAATTTAGTTCTAATTTGAAAAAAAAAATTTAACCCTCATTATTTAAACCCTAAACCATTGGTGCAAGTGCAAGTGATGCTGGACGTATTGGTTGCTTGGTTCTTCCAAAAGCATGTGCTGAAGTTGGTTCTTATTCCATCATCCTACCTTTGCAACTGATATTTGTTTACTTTCTGTTGAGAAGCCTTGTTGCATATCAGTTAAAAACGAGAATGAAATGCAGGCTTATTTTCCTCCCATATCTCAACCAGAGGGCCTTCCCCTAAGAACTCAAGATGTAAAGGGAAAAGAACGGACGTTTCAGTTCAAATTCTGGCCTAATATTTTTTTAGTGTCACGGGGCTAGACTGCTACTAGCAAACCGCGCGGCCTTAGTCGCTTTCTCGGTCGAAATAACGGCTAAGTCTCCTGAATATCTACTCTGAAAGATCAAACTCCTTCGAAGTCCTCGAACGCAAAATCATTCTCAGCAAAAGCTAAACAAGAGAGATTGACAACAAAATAACGAAGAACACTTAAGAACGCGAAGAACGCTACAAAGAGAAATGAGTTAGAGTGAATGCTGACTTGTATTCAATCTGAAGTGAAGTAGTGTGTAAATGAGTGGGGTGAACCTCTATTTATAGTTGAAGCCCCCTACATCTAACGGTTCAGTTTAAATTACATCAACGGTCAAGATGAGAGCCTCTATCTTATCTACAACATTTGAATTTCAAATAAGAGATAATGTGAGAATTATCCTCAATTATCTTTAATTAATAAAAGATAATTTACTATGGTAATTACTATGTCTTATCCAATTCACCATGGTTGACGGGCCAGCTTTCCTGGGTCATATGGTAAGCCCAAAACACGACAAAGATAACCTCGGACTGCCATGATCGCACTTGTCTCGGTTGCGGGCTTGCGGTCTGTGACATTAGCATAACAATGTTCGTATGTTTGGCTGTTCTGGTGCACTTGGCTCATCCTATCAATTTAATATCCGTGAATTTTTTCATATATAATAGAAGAAAATCTAGTATCCATTATAGTCTAAGTAAGACGTATTAATAGTAAAGTTCATCCCAATTTTCAGTAACTTTTTATGCATGTTTTTTCACATCCAGTTTTTGGCAAGAGGAGTATCTTTGTTGTCCGTTCAACCGGGGGTGACCGTATGCCTTTATTTTTAAACCCTAGTCTGAAGGTTAACGCGAAAAAATTTAATATCACAACGCTTTCGCAGGAGGAAAATTTGGTTCTTTTTCCATGAGCAAGTCCGAACTTATAAGGGTGCTTTCCTCTGCATTTCCATTTTTTCATGTCTCTGTTCAGTTCCTTTAGAATATTTAGTGACATAGAATCTGAAAAATAACTCATCCAAATTTCAAAAATCATAAATTTCACACTCATAATGATCTGTCACAAGTTATACTGAAGGCTCATATGTCTGTTCCACTGGAAATTTTGGAAAGATCGGCTCTATTTCATTCAATAAAGCAACTTGTTTTGTCTACAAGCATTTTGTCTTCTGTTACTGTGTTGAAAGAGTCTATCTGCTTCTCAACTAAATTGTTAGAAAGTACAAACATAGAGGGCTAAATGTGTTATTATACAAGATATTTTAACAGCCACGTCACTCTTTTAGCAGTTGTTAACGAGTCAGTGGCCAAATTGAAACAAAACTAAAAGTTTAATGGTAACATTGAAGCAATTAAAAGTTTGCTTACCAAATTGAATAATTGATCAAAGTTTAGTGACCATTTGTGAACTTTACCCTTAAATTAAAGTAAATGTAACAATTAATATAGTAATAAAAGTTTAATTATTTTTTGAATTAAAAAAAGAAGATTTGAAAAAAAAAAATATAAAAAATTATTTTTTAATATTTTATTCTAAAAATAATAATAACACTTTCGGTCCTTAGAATTTCAAAACTAATTAAAACATTTAATGATATATTACGGTACATATGAATGGTGGTACATTGCGGTATATGACATTTACTGTAGAATTAACTTTATTTTTGAAGAGTTATTCTTTCAACTTAGGGAACTCAATTTGTTTGTGGTTCACTCACAACTCAATCGGTATCGTTCTATGATATTTAAATAAAGAGAAAAATAAACTAAAATAAAGAATAAATATGAAAATTCAAATTTGCTTGTGGTGGTTCCTCATAACTTTGTCCTAATTAATTTTATTTTAATTTAATAATTTTTAGGGATATGATCCAGTTACACAGTGTAAGAGTTTTAACTATTACACGTTTTTTTGGATCATAGGATGGGTGAAATGGATAGATGAGATTAACGGTAAGTTATGTGAAGATTATCACTCGAAAAAATAAAGAGTTAATCTCAGTCATCCATTTAACCCATCTAATGATCCTAAAAATGTGTAAAACTATGATTTTTACATTTTGTGTAGGTGTATTCTATCCCTATTTTTTATATTATTATTGAGTAGGTCTAAATTGATAACATCATTAGTAATTACCCTTAAAGTGATGGTAGGAGTTTTTTTTTTACAAATCCTAAACCTAAGCCTAATCCTACCTAGAGGTAGTGGTGGAGTCAAGATTTTCATATAGTGGGGTCAGAATAGATTTGAGGTACGAGTATTCCTATACCACTACAATATAAATATTATTGAAACTATACTCAAACAAATCAAGTGGGGTCAATTCTATTATTTTTATGAAAAATATTATATTAACTCATTGAAAACACCATATAACTCTTTGAAAATCTCATACCACAACAAATCAAGTGGGTCAATTGACCCCCTAAACTACATGTGGCTCCACCACTATCTAGAGGGGAGGGGAAGGGGAGTGTTCTTAGTAGGTGTAGAACCCATGACCTAAGGGAAATGAGGGAACAAAGATGAGCAATTTAGTCAACATGCCAAATATGCTTGCTCATAGGAGGTTTCTTTTTCTTTTCTTTTCTTTTCTTTTGAATAGAAGCCGCTAGTTTTATTAAACGAAAAAATACTCAAAATTACAATAAGAGTTTACAACTATCATCATAAACTAAATATATAATTTGGATATTTTTCGAAAACTATTCACTTTAGATTATACAAGTAATTTGTAATCAAATAACACATTAATTAAATTTATTATTGATTGAACATCACTAATTAAATTTACACGTCACATTGACTGTATAATCAAATAACAGTAAAAAGAAATATTTACATTTTGTAATAACAAACGCTATCATATATTTAAATCTATTAATATTGTTTTTTGAAAAGACTAGTAAATACTCATCTTGATTAATATAATATTTTCATTGATACTTAAACAATGTACCGGCAACAACACACATTGCACACCGATAGTAATGGTGCATACAGTAGCACTACAGACACTAAAATCTTACAACAATGGCACATAATTTAAACCAAATAGGGACACGACAAAAGGTCCATTATTCACATACAAATAGTAAAAAAAATATTGACATTACTCATAATTGAGTGACCTAAATATAACTTTTAATAATTAAGTGATTCAAATATAACTTTACTTATAATTCAGTGACCTCTATTGTAGTTTACCCTATTTTTTTTTTGAACAAATAACAAATACTTTCTAGTATGAGCAAGAGATCAATCTCAACAACTTCATTAAAGGTTAAACACATAAAGAAATTGAAAACATTGGGCTTTTTTGTACAGGTCAGCGAGGCAATTTGACTTTAATCGTAAGCTAATTAATGGAGTGCTGTTTATCTTCAAAGCTTAGTTACAGTCATTTCAATGGCCACCCAACGAACTCTTGCAATGCCTTTCCCTCTCCTTTCCTTTCTGTTCTTGCTACCCTTTTTGAGCGACGCTCAATCCATCGTCGGTAATATAACAACCGGCGCTTCTCTTACCGCCGCCGAAAACAACAATTCTTCATGGATTTCACCGTCCGGCGACTTCGCCTTCGGTTTCCACCGACTAAACACCAACCAAAACCTCTTCTTGCTCGCCATTTGGTACAACAAAATCCCAGAAAAAACTCTGGTTTGGTACGCCAATGGCGAAAGCCCTGCACCCAGTGGATCAAAGTTACAACTTTATGCCGATAAAGGGCTTGTACTTAGTTCCCCCCAAGGTGAACAGCTATGGAGTTCAGAGATCAGAGATGGAGCTCTCGTTAATGGCGGTTTAATGGATGATACTGGGAATTTCATGGTTTTTGGAAACAATTCCACCACGCTTTGGGAAAGCTTTAAATTTCCTGTTGATACTATTTTGCCGACGCAGGTTTTGGATAAAGGAATGGTGGTTTCAGCTAAGCAATCGGAGACAAGTTTTGCCGTGGGGAAATTCCGATTGGTTTTTCAATCTGATGGTAATCTTGTTTTAACGACAATAAATTTGCCTAGTGAACATCTTAATGAGCCTTATTTTGCAACCGGTACGGCTGCCGGTGTTTCATCGAGTCCTGGTGTCCAGTTTGTTTTCAATGAAACAGGGTACTTGTTTGTTTCTCGAGAAAATGGGGAAATTCAACTTTTAACACAAAGAATAACAGTCTCGGCTAAAGACTTTTATTTCCGAGCAACCCTTGGTTCTGATGGGGTTTTCGCGTTGTATTCGCATCCTAAATCGGCTTCGAATGGCGGGGATGCGAAATGGACTAGTTTATGGTTTGTGCCGGATAATATCTGCACGGCGATGTTGGTCACTACTAGTAGTGGTGTGTGTGGTTTCAATAGTATTTGCAGTCTCGAGGCGGACGGAAGGCCGAAATGTTCGTGTCCAAAGGGCTATACGTCGATGAATTCGAACAACGAATTCAGTGATTGTAGGCCGAATTTCACTCTCAGCTGTGATGTTGAACATCCAGGAGTGCCTGTTGAGGACTTGTATGACTTTGAAGTGCTTATAAATGTGGACTGGCCATTAGCTGATTATGCACTCTTGGAGCCTTTTACTGAAAACCAATGCCGGAATTCTTGCTTGCATGATTGTATGTGCTCGGTCGCGATCTTTCGACTCGGCGATAAGTGTTGGAAGAAAAAGCTGCCGTTGTCGAACGGACGAGTCGATCCCGGTCTTGATGGAGGAAAGGCTCTTCTAAAAGTTCAAAAAAGGTGCTTATAATTACCCGTTGTAATAACTAATTTTATCGGACCATTTAAACCTTGTATTATATCATTATCATATATTACTATTGTATTATTATTTAAACATTAAATAAATAAATAAGAGTATATATTAATAAATGCCAAATATTATAAATATATAAATTCCATATTATATTATAAAGTCCATTACATTAAATACACTATACCCCTTTTATTATTAAACACCCCAACCCAATTCATTGGCCTTAAAGCCTTTGCGCTGCATCATCATAACCGTCAGATTTATGATAGGCAGATGGTCCAAGTCATGTGTGGAGCTACTTAGATATCTCAAAATTTTTTAAAAATTGCATTTTATTATAATTTGTATATAAAAAATATAAAAATAAAAAAAATAACAGAATTTTATAAATAAAATGACACATCTTTATAAATAATTAACTTTTCTTAAATATTATTATATATCACATTAAAAAAACAGGTTGAAGAAAGGATGATATGTGTTGTATATTTTGATTATAAAAAATATTTAAATCGAGTAATACCTATGTATGTATTATATTTAAAAAATATGAAGAAATTTATATTTTATAAACTTGATTCAAATTTTTTTGAATAAATTATAATTGTTTACAAATAAATTTGAATAAAAACTCGAACAGTTCGATTCATTTTTTTAAATAAAATTTGTATTACAACATAGTATTAGTCAATTCGACTAACTTAAATTTTTTTATTCGACTCGACCGGATCTAATGATTCTTATCCTCTGTCACGATATCTCTTTAGGTTCAATTTTCCATCCACCTATTTCAAGTATTGGTTGAAGGATTTTATTCAGGTGAACTATTGAAATCAATGCATCATTTATTTATTTATTATTAGATTATTTTTTAAGTTATTTATTATTAGAAACTTAACCTATAAAAGGGGTGTAATTTGATCCTAGCTTATTCTTGAAATAACAAATCGCCTAAGTTAGGTTGTACTAGCATAAATATTATGGTTCATATTTTTTAAAATAATATAGATTATAACTTTTAATGTACAAATAATTTTAATATATAAAATTGTTAAAAAAAAACAGTCACAAATTTTGAATTTATTTTACATACTTTATGAAAATAGTTAAACAGAGCCGAAGCTGCCCCGATTTTTATCTAATAGTAATTTTAGTCTTTGATAGTTTGAATATTTATCAATTTAAATTTCCATTAATTTTAAAATTAGACTAAAAACTCCGCCATTATTTAATTTCCTTGTTTCCCACGCAGCGAAAGAAGATAGTGACATGAACATTAACATACCAACCACATGGAAGTGTCATAATAGCCATGGAAGCTGAAATTTTAAGCAAAGCTAACCCATTGTTGCAGCTTAAAATGGGGAGGGGTCATCCTATTTTCCTTTTTTCATCTCTTTCCTTTGCCTCAAAATCTTTCCTTTCCTCCTGCATCAAATTACATTTCTTCGAACACGACACGAGCACATACGAATATGTCAAAATCTATATATAATACGGATCCTCGACATCGGGATATTTCATAAATATGGTATTTAATGCTTTATTTTTCTTGAATGATTCCTGTCTCTGCCTTTGATCACTGCCTCAACTCAACAACATTTTGGTGTGACATTGTCTCCTGCAAAACAGGTCTGGTTTTTGGTCTCATCTTTTAATTCCTATTCAATGCTCTGTACTGTACTGAATATATACATTAATACATGCCTACATACATACATATATATATATATACATACATACATACATACATATATATTAGCTTGTCTACCAAACAATATTAAATGAAAGAGCAAAAGCTTTAGAGTAAACCATTGAACACATTGAAAAGCTTAGATTTTTTTTTCATGAATTGTTCCACACAGGCTTTGAATGGTGTTTTCATGGAGAAAAAAGACAGAGAAGCTATGTGGAAAATGGATGATTATGAAGTGATTGAACAGATTGGGAGAGGAGCTTTTGGGGCTGCATTTCTTGTTCTTCATAAAGCTGAGAAAAATAAGTAAGATATATTACTCAAAATTCACTGTTAGTTTCCTTTATTTTATCTTTTCAATTATCAGTGTTGGACACAAATCCAGATAGGAATACGAAGATATTTATGAATATTGAAGAATGATCCATAATTAAACATACCCGTATAAACAAACTTGATATGTTAAAATATACAGTTTCACATCAGTTTTGATGTTTACTCTTTTTTAAGACAGGTTGTATTTTGGCTAAACAAACAGCGTACAGCACATCAAGAGGTTTACTCTTTTTTTAGACTTATTTTCAGCACAACATGTTTTTGTACACTGATTTCTCTTGCATTATCTCATGCTTAGTGGGGTTTTTTTTGGTATACCTGTATCCGATGACTGATTATTCTGGATCGGATATTGCATAGGGATATTAAAGGAGCGACCATCTAAACTCAGTTTGTTCTATTCACAATATCATTATTTAAATCTAGACTTGTTTGAGGGAGTAAGTTGGTAGACCAATTAGTAGTTTTTTTAGATTTGTTATTATTTCTATTACAGATGAATCTGATAGCAAAGCTTAACAATCCATATATTGTGGAGCACAAAGATGGATGGGTGGAAAAGATTCTTTTTTTTCACTTTTATTTATCTATTTTAGGATGGTTTGATTATTATTTTAAAAGATGGAATTATAATTGACATTAACTTTGTTTTCCTAAAAAAATATTATTTTTACAGGAATCTTATGTCTGCATTGTGACAAGTTATTGTGAAGGAGGAGACATGTAAGTTTGCTTATCATACATACATACATACATACATTAGCATGTTTATGTATGGTAATATACAAATTTGTAACTGCAGGGCTGATATTATAAAGAAAAGTAGAGGAACATACTTTCCAGAAAAGGTATGCAGGGATTCTCACCATATCCCTTCTTCTAAGTTAAGACCATTATTGCGAAAAATAAGTGGTCTGCACCATGAAACTGTTATTGTGGAAAATATTATGTCTGCAATGACTGTAGCATAAAACATCGCGATAAAATACTGAAAACACAGCTGCAACCCCAATTTAAATCCCTGGTTCTTACTATTTAGTGCTCTCCACTCTCACCATATCCATTTGTGTTTCTTCTTCAGAAGCTTTGCAAATGGCTGACACAACTGTTGCTGGCAGTGGACTACCTCCATTCCAACCGTGTCCTTCACAGGGATCTCAAAGTATATATATCTCAAATTACATTTTCTGTTAAGACATTACTGTTCTGTTCTGCTAACTTTGTCTTTAAATTTCCAGTGCTCCAACATTTTCCTTACAGAACACAACGACATTCGGTTAGGTTGGAAACTAAAACTTGTTTTCTCTTCTTCTTTATGTTTCACTTCCATTGACATGCAAACTGAACACTCATTCATTTATATATATATAATTATGTTAAAGGTGACTTTGGACTAGCAAAACTACTAAACCAAGAAGATCTCACTTCAACTGTAATGCCCCTGCATTTCTCTCCTCTTGTCTGATTTGTCTGTTTTTTTTTTGAAGAATCTGAATCTGAAACTAAAGAAAATGTTGATTTGTTGACCCTTTGTTTTGTTTGCTAAATTTTATTAGTTTAAGGTATCTAAGTTTGAGGATTAGATCATAGCTGATATAAGTACAATGTTACTTCTATTCTACACAGGTTGTGGGCACTCCAAACTACATGTGTCCTGAGCTTCTTGCAGATATCCCATATGGCTACAAATCAGATATATGGTCCCTAGGTGATATACATAAATCCAACATACTTCTATATTTATACTCGAACTCGGATGTGAATGTTTAATTTTATATAATTTTCCTTGTATCTGGAATGATCTTTGGAGTGTTATATCCCATATACTCTTGGAGGAACTTCAAGAAAAAAAGAAGAGTCAAAGTAACGTATGTATATGTATGTATTTTTAGAACCATGAGCCTAGTGCTTGACATACTTGGAACTGCAATATTCTTACAGGCTGCTGCATGTTCGAAATAGCAGCCCATCAACCTGCATTCAGAGCACCTGTAAGCATTGATCTAATCTGTAATTTTAAAAATTCATTGTTCTTCAGACAAAAACATCAAACTAAAGTTTCGGTTGCCGATAAATTTTTCAAACAGGATATGGCAGGATTAGTCAATAAAATCAATAGATCTACCATTTCTCCACTTCCACCACTGTATTCATCTGCACTGTAAGTATAGCATATCAGTTTCAGCATAAACTTCCAACTTTAAGTTATCAACTAATACAATGAAATCTCCCTATCTGCAGGAAGCAATTGATAAGAACGATGCTACGAAAGAACCCGGAACACCGACCGACCGTAAGTTCGACTTTCCGATATCGTTATTTCCCATGACATGTTCTGAATTACTTACTGCATTTTAACTGTTCTTTCAGGCTGCTGAGCTTTTGAGGCATCCACATTTACAGCCATATCTTGCTCAATGCCAGAATCTATCTCCCATTTTTCTCCCCATAAAATCCAAAGTAAGAAGCATCAAGGGGAGGCCTAAAGGAAGCCCTTTGCCCAACAAATATGTCTCTGGGACTCCACAAGGGAAAGGACAAGTCCATCAAAGGAATTAAGAGCTTTCCATGAAGGCAAAACCGATGTGTTTACAGTACATCCTCTGCTCGCAAACGATTCCAGCAGCTCGAGAATAATCTTGGATTGTACATCAAGTCAAAAAAGCACGGCGAGAATCGTTTCAACCGATTGAAGAAGCTGGTAAGAAAGGTAAGCATGATAATGAAAGCCATTGCAAGGGATTGGCAATGTTGGATTCCAAAGGCAACAAAGGATTTCGAGTTAATACAAGCATCGAAACTAAATGGAGATTTCAACCTGAAAACCAATTTAAAACAATTGAGAATCCGAAAGAAAGATCCATAATAAGTACATTAACGATGCTGCACGATTATGAAAGAAAGATCAAACAAGATCCCCTGAGCCTACAAAGAGCTGAAGCATTGGAATCCCTGCTGGAGATCTGTGCAAGTTTACTTAAACAACAAAGACTTGAGGAACTTGCAGGTGTGCTAAGGCCATTCGGGGAAGAAGCCGTTTCATCGAGGGAGACGGCGATTTGGTTGACAAAGAGCTTGATGAATGCTAAAAACAAAATCCCAACAGACCATAGGAAATGATTTCATGTTTTAACAAATACAGCAACAGGTAACTTGATGATGATTTTGGATCCGACATAGATTCATATGTAGTTTTTTTAGTTCTTAGTTTTGCTTCACATGTTCCTTATGCAACATTGTTTCTCTTGTGGTGCTTACATTGCAATGATTAATAGATTTGTACTGACTGATGGATTTTAGAAACCATTTGTGCTGTAAATTGTTGTTTATAAACTATGGGGATGGCTTTTAAACTTTTAAAAAATTAATTTTAACTATTTTTTAACTTTTAAATTGATCCTAAATTAAATCAATCAAGTCCTTTTTTTTTAACAATTAAATATTGGAGAAAAAGGGGAATTTTATTTCTATGATATCTTGAGTTCTACCATGTTGTATTTAAAAAATTTTCAAAAAGAATATTTTATAAATTTTATAAGCTTGTTAGATCTTCTAGAACATTTAAATAAAATAATAAATTTTGAAAAATTTCAAGTGGCTCGTATGAATGAAGTTATCATGGATCGAAAAAAATTGCTCGGGATAATAATGGTAAAATTAGTCAAAAGGCTTAATTGATTTAATTTCTTGGTTCAAAGGCTTAATTGATCAAATTTCTTAATTTAAAGACTTAATTAAGTGCAAAAAAAAAAATCAAGGCTTCATTGATTTTTTTTAAAGTTCAAGGGCTTCTGAGACCTTAAATCATTGTTATTTATAAATTATGGGGATGGATTAATTGGACTAGACATTCTTAAACTATTCCTTAAATTTTAAATTGATCATATACTTTAAACGTTTTAATTCAATTTTCAAATCATCAGTATCGTATCAATATTATTTTTTTAGCTTTTTTAGCTGGGATAAAATGGTAAAGCATTGTGATTAAATTTTAAATTTGAAAGTGCATGAACAATTTACAAACAAAAGGTTAAAATAAATAACTCTGCTAATTTTTGTGGACAATATTCGACGTTTTAATGTGTCATATCTAAATTTTATCTGAGGTAGGTGTATATAATTTGATATATGTGTGTTAAATATACATTATGTTAAATTTAAACCGACATTTAATGGCTAAATTAATGATTAAGTTTATATATTTTTTTGAATAATTTGATGTGATTACATGATAGTATATATTATTTAATCTCAACCATTTGAAAACACACACATTATTCAAATAAACTGGTCGAATATAAATCTTTTAAAAATAACAACACTTTTTTCCATTAAAATCAATTAATAAATTCGAACACAAAACACCTGTCAATTGTAAAAGTCTAATTTACATATTTTGGCCACATTATAATGAGAATTAATCCAACAACTATATATTGCATGCTATTATTATTATTATATTATAATTATGGCGTCTAACCTATTAACAAAGATTATTATCCATGGATATTTTTGAGGTGCCCTATCTCTATAAAATTTAATATTTAGTTTTTTAAAAATCTTAATAATGTTCTTGTAAAAGAATTAAAATTTTAATATTTTTAATTAATTTATTTTAAAATTTTAAAAAATTCTCATTAAAATTTTCAAAAAAAATAATTAAACCCATAACATTTAAAAAACAATTCAAATTAAATCTTTATTTTATTTTTGAAAATTTTCATATAGACATTTATAATTTTTGAAATTTTTACCCGTTTCTTTTTTACAGTATAGCATTCCTATCCTTTCATGGCCATAATTATGGTCTCTACTTCCAATATTCAAGCAATTGCATAAAAAAACAAACAATTGCTGAAACAAAAGAAAAAATGCATGAAAACAATTGGTTGAAGCATGGAATATGTTGTAGAGCAAGAAAATGGTGGTTTAAGCTTAACAAATAGCATGATCCAAATAGCTAAATAGCTCCCTATTTCTTCAACCTCTCTATCAATCCATCTCTTTCTTTTTCAGCAATTATTCCTTATTTTTTTCTTTATCAATCCTGTTTTTGGGCGTTGGGTTTTGTCATTTTCAGTCCAAAATCCAAAACCCTCCCAGAATTATCCATCTCCACTCTCAATATCGACCCCTTTTTGGCTGTGGAACTCGAGAAATTGAGAGAAACATTCCATGGATTCTCAGGTTATGGTGGCGCTTGCTCTCTCTCTTGTTGGTGGATTAAGTACTTCTCTAGGTCAGTTTACAAGTCTTCTTTTCTTTCATCTATATTCCCCATGATTCCATCCCCTATTTTTATAAGCTGTAGCTGTTTTTTATCAGTAAAACATTAATTGTTTCATTTTTTTTATGTACGTGGTTCTGGGTACTTTTAACTGTGTTTTTGGGTAAATTTCTTCCATGTGAGATAGCAATTTTCTTCATTTTTTGACGTCTATTCATCACAGCTAAAGTTCTCTAAAGCTTGTTTCTTGGATTTTATCTATACAAAAAATGTGATGGACTTGTGCTAAAGTTCCAATCCTTCGAAATCATAATATGAATTACCATTGTTGGCATTGTGGGTGTATCGTTTAACAAGAAAATTTGAGGATAAGAAGAATTTCCAATTTTAATAGTGGTAGTTTATATAAAGTTTTAAATCCCAAACAAGTTAAGACATGCTTTTATTTTATGTTATTCGGGCTTAGGTGTGAGTGTCAGATACAAATATGTTTGAAAAAATGAAGCTGGAGTACTATAGCTTTTTATGTTATATCTTCATAGAGATTTCGAAAGTGACATTTACTGGTCTTGGACTCTTGTGTTGTATGATGAGAAAGAATGTTAGAGACTAGAGAAAATGTTAGAGACTATAAAAACCCTGTTTAAATTCCTAACCCTAAACTTAACCCTAGAAAACTAAACCCCACACTCTAAACCCTAAATTCTAAACACCAACCTTAAATTTTACATCCTACAACCTAAACCCCTAAACCTTAAACCCTAAACTAAAATCCTAACCCCTAAAACTTAAAGTGTATCAAAGTTTTTTTTCAGTCTATAAACCCTGTTTATTGCAGGGAACCTTGCCGTCTTGTGTTAAATGGAGAAAGGAAATGATAAGTGATTGTGGTTACAACTTACATGTGGCATTAGCCTCTAGCCTTTGTAGTTAGTTGCCTGTTCGGATTAAAAGCCTCCGATATCTTATAGAAAAGGTGGTGGCTTGTTGTGCTCAACTGCTGCTTTTGGTTAGAAAGTATAGGAATGATTTTTGCTTGAAATAGTTATGAAGAAAGCACGCCGTTGCATCTCTACTACCCCTTTTGTCACCTCCGGCTCCACTAATGGCTTTGATTTTATTGTTGAAGGTAGTCTTAAATTGCTTATTGTTGGGTACTTGGTCTCAAACTTGTTTAGTTTACAACATAATGTTGTTGTACTGAAAAGTTTTGTATATAAACCTAATGCATAAAGCACAAAACAATATGTTATTATCTTGAAATGTATTACATCATTTTTTCCCATTGTTTCCTTTTCTTCATTACTTATTTGTTCATTTACATACAATTAACGGTATGAAACTATTTCCGGAAAAGGTTTGCGATTTATTCTAACGGATTGTCTTCCATTTTGGAACAGGTGCTCTTTTCCTAATTCTTAATCAAGCTCCCAATTTGAAAATGCTTGGGCTTTTACAGGTAATGCTATAAGTTCTGGTCCCAAAGAAGAAAGATGAAACCCTTCATCCAAATATCAGTTACTAAGTGATATTTTTCTAATGGGTATTTTTAATGCTAAAATTTCCAATGTTAAATTTCAACTGTTGGATTCTTTGAGTACTAACTTTTGCATAATACTAACAATTAAATATTGAATGGATTTTTTCCATTTTATTTTCAAAGTAGATTGATGCTCTTTTTAACGATTGAAAGATTTTAATTTGTTAACAGATAAAAGGCTTTTTAACTATTTTAAAGGTTTTATGATTAAAAAGATACTTTTACTAGCATAGGATAGTGTAGTCAAAGATTTGGTTATGAGATTTAATAAAGATTAAAGGAGTTTTTTAATGAGGCCCCCCTTTTATAAAAAAAAAACAGTCTAGCCTGGAAACATTAATTTTGTCCTAGCTATGTAACATTTTCAATAAAATTAAGTGATTTCCAAAATAACTTAATCAAACTCACTGAGGGGGAAACCATCTTGTTTAGCAAAGAATTAGTTGTTAAAAGGATGGTACCCATGAATATTTTTGGTATGATTTTTATTTGCATTAGTTGCCTATTTTCCCCATTTGTCTTTGTAAGCTTTATTTTCTCAAAGTTAATAAAAAGTTGTCCAGTTTATATTTATTTAATCCAAGGATGCTAGGCAACATTTTAAAGAAATAGATAGATTATATGCTGATATTGTCTAATGCCTTGGTGTCTCCTTCATGCAGGGGTTTTGCTGCAGGTCTAATGTTGAGCATATCGTTCCTTGATTTAGCTCATAATGCTATGAACTCAATTGGGTTCTTGAAAGGCAACCTTTGGGTTAGCTGTATCTCATCAGTTTCATTCTAATTGTCATGCACAGCCTTTCTAGTTCATGATTCATTTATGTTTTCTCAGTATCTAATATTTCTTTCTGCAACAATGCAGTTTTTTGCTGGTGTTATCTTCTTTGCTGTGGTTGCCAATTTTATACCCGAGCCAACTCTACCTCAAAGTTCTGAGGTGAAAGGCAAAAAGGTTTGGATGATTTTTATGTGTTATATTACTGAATGATTGTTCAATTTTTTTTTTCATGTGATGCATCTTTATCTAAACCACAAATTATTGAAATATTGGTTGACTGTTTGATAATGCATTGGAGAGCAGAAAAGTGGTGATAAAGGGGGCAAAGATATGATGAAAAAGCATCGACGGCAGGTTTTTTTCAGTGGAATTATTACAGCAATAGGTAAAGCTGTCTTGTAGTGGAATTTGGTTCTTTTTTTTTTTGGGGGGGGGGGGAGGGTATTTGTTTACAAACCAAATATTTTTTTTGAACAACCAAGTATTTTTAATATCTCGTTTTAATTTTTTTGAAAATTTGAAAAATGTTTTAATATTTCGTTTTTATTTGTCCAAAATTTAAATGTTTGAATATTTCATTCTCCTCTCTCCTAGAATATTCAGACAATAATAATTAATCTAGGATGGGAGATTTTGCATCTTGATTATTTTTGGACCATTTTTTTGGTTTTGCTTATTGCCTTTTTCCTAACCGCAAGAAGTGCTTATACCAGTTTGACTGACCAAGCTTTTCTTGATGGCAGTTTTTCTTGGATCCATGAAGGTGGGTAGTCCCAACCTGCATTATCATGAAAGCAATCATTGTTTTCAAATAGTTGTTAGAAATGATTGTTTTCATTATAATGCACCTTTATTATTCGATGATTTTTCAATGATACTAGATTATTGATGTGCAAGGATGGTGATTGAACAATTCTTTATTTTAGATTTCATTTATAGCAATTAAGAACAACTATTCCTTCACTTTCTCGCTTGCTTTTTTGGGAGTGGGATCGGTTCTTGAGCCTACTAATGGATCTCTTATTCTTGCCTAATGTTTGTCATATAGGGACTTCGTGTTGGTCTTAATTTGGCTTTGGCCATTGCTTTGCACAACATCCCAGAGGTACAAATTCTCATAATATATATATATCGAATTTGATCAAAATAATCAAATTTAAATAATCAAAATAAGTTGTTTTTTCATAATACATGTTTATATATCGAATTTAGTATTTTAGGATAAAAATGAGCATTTTGGTTGATTTATGATTGTATTATGACTGACTTATCAACAACGTAAGCGAGGTTTATATCCCATAACTGACAAAAAATAATTAATAGTAAGTATTTTGTTTCTTGAAACTTCTTTGTGTTCATTTTATAGGGTGTTGCTGTTGCCCTTCCAGTTTACTTTGCAACACAAAGGTGAGAATTTTTATTGAGATGCTCTCGAAATACTGGTCCATTGGACAATCACATGGTGTGGACGCTAACCGTTGTGACTTGTGAGATTGTTGGTTGAGCTATTTGTTATTCCATTTTTAACTACGCAAATGAACTAGAACTTATCGGAATGATGAAGCTGTTAACTGGTTTGTTTGTATTATTTGTCAGCAAGTGGCAGGCATTCAAATTGGCAGCGCTCTCTGTTTTGCGGAGCCACTCGGTGTTGTAATTGTTGGTAAGCTAACCGCCTTTTCTCAAAGTAGCGCAAAAAGATTAAAAAATTGTTAAATAATAGAAGTAAAACATAAATCTAAGAAGGTTTTCTTTTGAATGAGTTTAATGCTTATACTTTACCGGAATTGTAGACATTCGTTATAAGTTGCAATAAAGTGAACCTGCTGGAGCTACCTAGAGTAAAAACGCTGCCTGGGAAAGTTTATTTTGGTCTAACATAGTCTCCATTTAGGTCTGAATAGAACCTTACTGTTGTAGTTCATGGTGAATTTAGAGCTTATTTGCTTACAAGATTTTCTTCTCTATCGATGTCAGATTATCTCACCTTGTTCATTTGTCTTTTCTTGTAGCACAGCTTATCTGTTCCCGAGCAGCTTAAGTCCCAAAATTCTCGAGGGCTTGTTAGGATCAGGTTTGTGGTACCATCGATCGCACTTGGATCCGATTCTGGAAAAAGAATCTAGTTTCCCATGCTCTATGTTATCATCTAATGAAAATCTCACTCTAAATCTATGTCAAAATTTCAGTTGGTGGGGTGATGGCCTTCCTAACATTGCATGAAATGCTGCCATTGACATTCGATTACGCAGGGCAGAAGCAAGCTGTCAAGGCTGTTTTCTTCGGAATGGCTTTCATGTCTGCAAGGTAATAAAATCTATATCAAAACAGTTTGATGTTTCAAGAAACAGTGCAAAAGCTTCTAATTTTCATTTCTTAGCTCATTTAGACATGCAATTCGATTCTTGTTGTCACATTGAATGGCTAATGATGCACAAAGCTTCTAATTTTCATTCCAGTTAGTTTCAAACTTTAACATATCTCTTCGACGGTTTTGTGTGCAGCCTATACTTTCTCGAACTAAGCTTGCCCAAGGAGATCAGCTTGTAGTCTGTTTCCAATGAACATATCGACAAAATTGTTGTAAACTTCCAAAACCAAGATGTCTTATTTTGCATACTGATGTTGATTGCGTTATCCAATCTTTTAGCAAAATGTACATAATATCAATTTGTTCCTTTAACAATTGAGAAGGGAGGGGCAAAAATACTTAGACTGTTCAACTTTCCTTATAAACCTCAGTTATTTCTTTATAAACGTTCAATTTCAGAGTTGTGATATCTGACTTTTACTGGATCTTGCACCTCTAACTGGCACTTATTTATGTTTATTAGATTTGTCTGTTGGTCAGATTACTTATTGTCCCAGTAGGCTCGGATTAAACTAGCACGGAATTAGACAAGGGGTTTTGTAATCCAAGTCGATTGCTATCATACTTTGTCAGGACGATAAGCATGTCAGGCATGGCTCTTTGAAGTTGCTAAGTAGGGATAGCAATGGAGGCAACAGGGAGACAGTCAGGATCTACCACCATTCTGTTACTGGCAGTTGAATCTACGTCTACCTACCCTGGATGTTAAAATTTGAAAATCACTCACGTCCATAGAGTTTGAATATGTCCACTTAGTCTTGTCCTGCCTCGCTATTTATTAGTTATTTATAATAAACTTGAACAAGCATCCAACATAGTTGGAACTACTAATTCTATCCGAAGTTGGGTTTATTTAGGCTAGCCAAGGGCAAAGTGAAGCCTCTTGGAAAACCTGTCATTAAAAGCATATTCGAGACGCAAAAGGCCGAAAGGCGAGTCCATTCGGACGCCAATCCCATATCCATATCCCACTCCACGTTTATTCCTTGCTCCCGCTGGATTCCCTACAAACACACCAAACATTTAACATAACTGGAACATTTTATCATCGTAACTTTTCTACTTGTCTTTTTCTACCGAAACAAGGAAAAAAATTAGCGTCTCGTATAAGATAAATGAACCAGAAATAGAATTTACCGGGCACATTGGGGCCGGACCATAGATCGTGTCCATAATCGGCAAAAATAACTCCTTGCACAGGCCCCAGCTACATGAGCAAATAAATCGAATTATAAACTCCCAAAACCAAGTAGAATCAAGGTGAAAAGGTGTAAAACACGACCATGCATAATTGTCATAGTAACTTGAGCAAAAATAAGAGGCAGAAATGTTAAACACCTACCAACTTTAAAGAAACTTCACTGGTGCCGACTACATAAGATTGACCGGAGCCTACGGCACCTTCTTTATAACCTCTCACGCTGTTTGTTCCCCCAATGACAAATGCATCATGAGGAGGAAAATTACCCACCACATGCCCACCCGACAATCTAGTATGCAAAAACAGAACAAGTCAGCAAACTATGATTATCTCTCCTTGATAATTTTGTTTTTCAAGGAGAAACATTAAAGTTCGGAATCAAACCAAGCAACTTTGGAGGACTTGAAAGTTTAGAAAACAAATTTAAAGAAATTGAGTTCACAAGCACAAAAAAGTACATCATACACTACAAGCATAATACCTTAGAAGAAGGCGAGCAGGGCCGAGTTTAACACTTTTACTTGCATGAGCATTCACTCTGTTGAAGTACAGCCAGTCGTGCATGATGGGAAGTCCTTGTTCCATGTTAATTGTAAACTGCAAAGGTAACAGAAATGAGGCCCATCCATATAATAAGTGATGGAAAACCACTGGGTGCAGATGCAAACCATGGAGGATCCTTTGCTACCAGAACCGGTATAGGTGCTCTCCAATTTGGCCAGTAACATATTGTCATACAGCTTACCACTACATTAAGAAAGGGGATTTCACAGAAGATTAAAAGCAAATTAAACCATAAAAAGCATTAACAACGGCAAATTAATGCAGAGTGATCCAGGTTACAGAAGTTATACAACAAGCATCACAGGTACATACCTTGCCGTAAGTGGGCTGCCATAGAAGTCTTTAATAATTGGATTTCCTTTTTCATCACGAGCACCACCTCGCTAAAATATTAAGATCAAATATCGACTTCGGATTCAGAATGAAAACTAAATTTAAGGCACTACTTTTCACAAACTGTGTTTTGAAGAAAACTGAAAGCGGATACCTAGCTGACAAGAAAAAGCAAACTATCAAATGAAGTAACATGCTGTACCTGAAAAAAGAGCCCAGCCGTTCCACTCCATTTGGGCCTGAGTGGTCGACTAAACTCTACACCAGCTGTTACACGGCCAATGCCCAGACTGGTATTATCTTGTTGGCTACCATGAACAAGTGTCCCAGAGGTCCTTGAATTCTAACAAAAGCAAAATAGCTCAGATGATAACCAATCTTTCAATCACACAAAACACAAATTCAAAACCCACCTGGACAGTTACTGTTCTAGATGTTCGCTTGTCATTTCCTTCAATCCATGGGTCTATGTAGTTAATGCGGAATGTAGAGTCATTTTGGCCCTTCTCTAAGGAAACATTAAGCTTTTGGTTTTTTCCAAGAAAATTTTTCTCAGAGTACGCAAAACTGTAAATAGGAAATAACAGAGTATGAGACAAGATAAACAGCCTATCACATGCCATGACATATATACAGCAAATATAAATTCCTCTCCCTTTTATCTCAATAACAATTGGGGGAAATGAGAAAAGCTGAAAGTTCATAGTGACAAAACTAGACCATATATGCACAGTAGCATATCTGAAAGCATGCACCGAGAAACAGGAATAGAATAAGAAACCAAGATGATAAAAAATATAAATGGAACGAAAAAGCATCTAATAATCATTGTAAATATGATTTTCTCCTTCAGTACTGGACTCCCCTGGTTCTGAAACATGCAACCCCAGGCCCAGAAAAGCAACTACTATGCAAATAACGGCTTGACAAGAAAAATGAAACAACTGTCCACAAGAATGAAAAACAAAGGAAATGACCACAGACACTCAAGACCAATGCAAGGCCAGTTATTTCTCAGCATACTATGGACCCACAGAACCCAAATGTTAGTTCATTTTTTCACTCAAATTTATTCCTGAAAACAAAATTCTGCTTAAGTTTGCAGAGTAATAAATTTAATGGTTCTGATATGAGTGATGGAAAAAATTAACCAGTGTGAATTACATTCAATAATTGAACTTGCTCCCCAAAGCATGGAAAGACATTCACATAGATAAAATACATCAATCATCTGCACTAGTCTCAATGGACCCCTGATGGAGAAAAATGAATGGATAAAAATCAGCAAGAAATGAAGCATGTGGCATTACCTTCCAAAGAGTCCTGATAAGGGGTCACTTGTGATCCTACAAAATTGAAAATCACTTGAAAAATGTTCATTTAGCTATACCATAGTATAATAAGCATGAACTTTGGTAACTAAATTAGGTGAGGGTAGAAGCTAGGGCATGTACTATTGCAATTCAACAGGTCTTACCCACTTGATATTCCAGCACCAGCAGAAAAACGACCAGTTGGACGTTCAACAACATTCATTATCAAATCAACCTTACCATCTACAATTTTGCATAATCAAAACAATAATGGACAAGTAAATACAAAGAAAAGTGCTCAAAATATTAACACAAAATCACCATAATAGTATTTATTGTTAATGTTAGACCATATGATAATATGACTAAGTTTAGGGTAATGCTGAGGACCTCACCCTAAACACAATTATTGCATAATATTTACAGTTAATCTTAATCCATGATAATATTTCAGAACAAAATTCCATAGAGACAGACTATTTGTTATAGCATTATTATGTGTTTGAAATTCAGCTTCAAATCAGGTAAGGTCCTCAGAATGAAACATTGACTAAAAACTCAGAATGAGATTGCACATCAAATACATTTTCCAGAAATTAGCTTAAACATTTTGTCAGCCAGCTGAGCATGCCTCATAATACAACTTGCAGTATTTGCATGCATGTTTTTTACAAGATATACTTACTCACCTCCAGTTGGTTGAGGAAGGATACTGGCATTTCCCAGACCCATAGTTGACACAATATCCACATCCCTTTTTCCTTGAAGAATACTATACACCTGTAAGATTATAATACAAATGAAGCAATCCCAGCTATTCGGGACAAATTATTCTTTCCATGGCCATACGATAGGATTAGAATAGACAATTCCTGATGATTCATCATCAATTAAATGTTAATTATGTACAAATAGCTAGATCTAGAGTCACACCTGCCCCTTCTTGGTTGTGAGTTGCCTAAGTATTGTATCAGGCTTTGTCTTTCCCTTAGTTGGTTCAACACTGAGACAACACCAAAGCATTTCTGTCATATATCCTAACACTAATAAATTCAAAAGTTTGACATGCATGTTTGTGAAAGCACCTATTTAAATAAATGCACACCCAAGTGCGGGTAATGCAAATTGAAGGCAGGTTCTTACGTCTTTCGATCAAGGAAACGTACAGATATATCATTGACCTCTGCTTCTGCAACTTTTAACCTAATAATACCTCCAGGAAAAATATCAACTCAGAAACCTAAAAGGTCAGCAAACAGTTTTTTGAACATGATTATATTTAAAGATCAATTAAGAAAACATTTGCATCTCCAGATCAAAGAATACAAAGCACTAACCAAACCATAAAAGACCACGGTCCATATACCATCCATTGATGGAACTAATCACTTCATCTAAGCGCTTAAGATTTATCACTTTTCCTGCACAACAACTTGACACCATAAGTTAAAATAATGGTCTACTATGACCAAAATTAGAAAGCAGTTCATTAAGAGGGTAATAAAAACATATATACATCCATACTTAACAATGCAAAGGGAAAACCTACCATGCCTGTCACGAAAAGCATCCTCGAGAAACTTTGATGGCAGAACATTGGCTCCTTCACAAATCAATGCATGAAAGTCTTGGTTTGGTTCAACCTTATGCCGCAAGAACCCAATTTTAATAAAATCAATTCTATACATGACTAAGATATAGGTTTGTATTGCTCAAAAACAGAAACAATATGACAATGAAAATAAACTATGACAGGTGAAAGACCAACCAAAACAAACATTGTTCCATTTCCATATGGTATCTCATTGTATGAAATTTTCCTAACAACATTCTATCATGAGCTTTGCTTTTCTGAAGACAGACGCCAACAAAAACAGAAGGAAGGGAACACAATGCAGGCAATTTTCAATTGATACAGATGCTTTCTACTTCAAGTAAAAAAGTAGCTGAGATACTAAAAACATTCAAAAACTCTAATTAAAACGAAATGTCTTTAGATAACATACTTGAAACACCAATTTGATATCGTCCCGCGAGTCAACGGCCACAGGCGTACACGAGGAGAAGTAGCCGGTATCAATGATCCGGTCCACATCTTCCTGGACCTCCCGGGTCGTTCAATGCCGAGTTGGCTCCGCAAGCTTTCAATGCGGTAAGAGCTTCCATTTCGAGGTCTTTCGTCTCCAACTCCCCTCCATCTTTATTCCTAACCAGAACCTTGCTCACCAGGACTCTTTCCTCCTTAACTCGACCTGCCGTTGCCAAATGCCCGTCGTGAGTCGACTCTGTCGAATCCGGTTGAGTCAGCGACAACGAGGCGGAATTTAGTAGAGGCGATGGCGATCTACCGATGCTGTGTTTCTCGGACGCGAGAGACAGCGATGCAGAGCAGAATAAGGGAGAAGTTATGACATTCGAGCGTGATCCTAACTCGGACTGAGTTGACACAGTGCATAATAGAGTCGAGTGGTCTTTGACATAGATGGAACGATTCCTGAGCGAGTCAATGAGTTGAAAGGCCAGGTGATGAGTTCCGGCGAGCTGAGAGGCTAGAGTTTGTGATGGAGAAAGGAAGGAAGAAGGGAGAGGGATTTTGAGAGAAGAAGAAGTGAACGAAACGGCATCGTTTTGATGCATTTGCGGATGCAGAAACTGGAGATTTTGTGAAATGAAATTTGGAAGCAAAAATAAACATGACTGATGACTGATCGGGAAATAATTTTGGGTTTGAACTTTGATGGTAAAATTGCCATACAAGTCCTTGTACTATAGAAAAGAATGCTTATTGATCTCTGTACATTTTTAACCATCCTGGGATGAACTTTAATTAATTGATATATGATTTATTTCAAATATAAATTTAACATTTTTAAATGATCAACTGGAATTTAAGAAAATGGTGTCGTATCTAATATAACTTTATAGAAGCTCGCAGCAATAAATACAGTATATGATTGTTTGATTAAAAGTATAAATAGTCATTAAACTCAACAAATTGATATTTTTTATCACCGAAATTTCATAAGTTATAAAATAATTATTAAATTTATGAAACTGTTATAAAATGATTATTGCATGTTAAAAATAATAATAAATTTTATTAAGTTTAAAAATTATTTTATAACGGTTCGATAAATTTTAATGATCATTTTATAATAGTTTAAAAAAATTCAGTGACCGAAAAAATTATTTTAACTTAATTTAGTGATCATTTGAATGCTTGAAAAAAATATTCAATACACAACTCTTGTTGTTTTAGGAATGGAGATTTAGTTTAGGATTTAGAGTGTATGGTTAGTGATTTAAATTTTGTTTTTTTTAAAGTAAATATTCAAATTTGTAAAAAAAAAGGTAAACTACACAGATGGCCACTTAATTATAGAGTTGGGCAAATATACCACATAACTATTTAAGTGGTTCCAATGTAGCCCCTGCCATTAAAAAACAAAGAGGTTGATGTAGCTGTTAAATAAAATTGATATAATTATTTTGTGACATGTGTCACCACACGTGTATTCAAATTTGTAAAAAAAAAGGTAAACTACACAGACGGCCATTCAATTATAGAGTTGGGCAAATATACCACATAACTATTTAAGTGGTTCCAATGTAGCCCCTGCCATTAAAAAACAAAGAGGTTGATGTAGCTGTTAAATAAAATTGATATAATTATTTTGTGACATGTGTCACCACACGTGTCACCTAATTGGAGAAAAAACTAAATACAAGCAAATTGGCTTTAAGGGGAATTGAACCTGGGAATGCTCAATGTAAGGGGCATGGCTTTGCCACTAGGTGAAGCCTAATTTTGTGATATGGAATACAAACACTTAATATATCTCTTAATTGATTTTTTATGTCAGGGAAAAGCAAATAAATGTGGATTAAAGGAATTCGAACATGACACAGTTAGAATGTATAAAAACATCTAAACCATAAATCTAATAATTAAATTAAAGTAAAAATATTTTGTATATATTTTAAATTATAGTTAGTGTAAGATTTAAAATAAAAATAGTTTTAAGATTTTTGTATTTTTAAACTAAATTTAATATATTTTCTTTTCCAAATTTATTTTTATAATTTTACATATATAATAGTTGAATTGATTTTTTTATTTAATTAATAATTTATTAAAATTATTATATATATATATATGAAATTATATTAAAATTTTAAGATTATATTAAATTCATTTAGCAAATTCAAATGAATTGATATAATTTTCAATTATAATTTCACATAATTCAAATGAAAATATATTAAAAATTCAAAATTTTAAAAATACCAATTCATTTGAATTATGTTTGTGGTTACTATATATATAGTAATTTAATATAATTTTAAATTGTGTACTAACTATAATTTAAAATGTATACAAAATATTGTTAACTTTAATTTAATTATTAAATTAATTTTATTGGTTTAAATGTTTTTATGCATTATAAGTATGTTGTGTTTGAATCCCTTAATTCATATTTATTTGCTTTTTCCTGACATAAATAACTAACTAAAACATGTATTACATATTTGTATTCTATTCCACAAAAGTGTGCTTTGCCAATGCCACTTCCACCTAGTTTGCCATGTTTGATTTCCCTTAAAGTTAATTTGCTTGCATTTATATTCCTTCTCCAATTGACACGTGTTACCACCTAATTAAATAATTAATTTATTTTTATTAAATTAAAATTAAGACCAAATTGATAGATTGTGTAAATAATGGGGACCAAATGTGTAATTATATTAATTTTATTTAACAACCATGTCAACTTCTCCGTTTTTTTTAACAGTAGGTGGCTACATTGGAACCACTTAAATAGTTATGTGGTATTTTTGCCAAAATTGAAATTATAGTGGTCAAATTGACACCAATCCCATAGTTAAGTGGTCATATGTGTAGTTTACCCAAAAAATTACAGTTCCAAAATAAATGTCTTGGTTCGAACCATAATGGATCTCTCTTGTATCCTGTGTTTAAATAGCTTATTTCTAACTTTCTTAGTATAGTGATGAATCATTAGTTCCTAAAACTATCTTTCTCTCGTATCCTGTGTTTAATGCATCTATGTCCTGTTTATAAATTCGTGTTTGGTTTTGAGATGGGTTCTTTGCAAACCGGTGCAGTTCATTGCCTGCGAGGGTAACGAGTTCGACACTCGGTCCTGTTACAATGATATCTAAATCTAGTGGTATCGGATTTCGTCGATGTTGCAGCATTTATCGGTTATAAACTAGTTCTTGAAGCAGAATCGTTCTTCGTTGCTCGATGTTGATGTCAGGTTTTATGTAGGATCAGATCATACATCGAGGCAAAAATCTGCTAACATGGATGATTTAGTTGCCATAGGCACCAATGTTGCATAGTGTTATAGCCAAAATGATGGCAGAATGTATCCTGTTGTTTTTGGTCCGATATCGGATCGTTCTCCCCGCAGTCATTACTTGGTCGGGAAGGTTGATCCCCGGGGTTATCAGTATTTCTCCTGAAAACAAGATTCCAAAAGGCATAGATGAATTTGAACTCACATTGCGATTCAGTATATCGGTTCTCGCGGTTGCTTGCCCGTGCACACTAGGACTAGCAACACCTTCAGCAGTCGTGGTTGCCACTTGCTACAGGGAAGGAGATGCACTCGACAAGGCACATAAGGTAAAACCATTAACGAGCAACTGGCTCAAACATGCATCTTGGTCGCGCCATTGATGGAAAGGTTGCTGAAGCTAGGGGTGACCAATATGGTGAAGCCGGGCAGCCGAGCATGTCATATTGTGTCTTCACTCATCTTCACTCAATGGGCATCTCAAGCATCATGGTAACGGGTGATAACCGGTCTACTGTAACTTCCATAGTTAAGTCGATGTAGGCATCGGTGCTGGTACTGATGAAGCAACCGAAGCAACCGATGCAATTCTCATCGAAAGTGGAAGATTTAGTTAAAGCAATAGACATGTCCACAAAGACCATTTCCTGCATTTGGCATAGCTATCTCTCGGCACTTGGTTACAATATTCTCGGCGTGCCGGTCACTTCCGGAATCTTATACCCTTTCACCGAAAGCCAGTCACTGCGTTGGCTAGCCGATGCGTGCATGGTCACCGCCTCTATTACCGTACTTTTTTCTTCTATTTTGTTACAGCCCTATAGGAAGCCTTTAGTAGTTAGTTCAAGGTACAGAAGGCCAAACTCGATATCGGGAAAGCATAGTCCATTAGATATTATATCTAAACTATACATTTTTTTCCGAACAGGTCCCTAATGTATTTTTGGGACGTTGTGCCCCTTAACTAAAAATCGTTATCCTGTTTGGCCCTTCCGTTAGACGACGTTAAAAAATTTCTCACGGGCCAATCAGAATGCTCCACGTGTCATTTAATTAAAAAAATAAACTGACTTAAATAAAAGAGGTGAATTGCACATTAGGTATGCTAATTTTTTTTTGTTCATTTTAGTCTCGAACTGTTCATCTTCTTCCTCGAGTTGTTCATCTTCTTTCCATGATGCTTGGCCAATCTCAATGCAAGAATTATCCGGCTTTGTTCTAATCGTGAAATGCCAGCATCTCTCTCAATCCGCTGCTGTATTTGTACTGTCTGTAAAAGGAACAAAAACATGTATAAGTGATCCAGGTGCCATGCTAATCGCTAATATTCGAAAAACTGTCGCACAAAAAAAAAAACCCCAATGGATCCAAACCAAGCATTTTTCAGATGTGACTACGAAGAAAGAAATCAGGATTCAGCCCATACAATAGTTGTAATGCCATGTTATCAACCAAATTTGAGCATATATTTGTAATGCTACTCCAAATCCTAATAAACAACAGAATCCACAAAACTAAAGCATGTTCATTTCGGATAAAGCTCAAACATTTTCTCCAGAATCCACAAAAAAAACAAAGCAAATTGATTTCCATACAAGATAAGTAAACAAACCAACACAAAGAAAACAACCAACAAAATTGAATTTACTTTTCTTTTTTCTGGGTTTCCTTTCAAGTCCTCAACAAAGAAACAGAAATTTAAGTAACAATTTGCAAGACTAGAAGCAAACATTGGAAATTCAATTCGCAGAAAAGAATTATAGCTCCTTTCATTTCGTGATATAAAGCCATTTTCACAATCATCCGTATACCAATTTTAGAAATTAATTTAACGCTAAGCAACCAAAACTAGTAAAGAAATCGAAAAGAAAGCGAGTTACAAACTGACATGGAAAAATTCGAGCTAGTCCTCGAGATTCTCGAGAGCGGTTCTGATAGCATTAAGACTCTTGGCCTCTTGAATTGCGGAGTCACCATCGTCGATTCTAAAGTCCTTGACGAAAACAAAGCCGGTCCTGTTATCGTCGCCGACGACGGCATCGTTGAAGAGCTTCTTCTTGTCGGAATTTCTGAGAGCTTTGATGGAATTAAGGAAGTGAGCTCGCGAAATGGAGTGAATGGCGTCGCTAAGCTTCTCGTGTAAGTCCCAAATTTTCTCGAGAACCGCCTCGATTTCCTCGATCTCCATATCCCATTTCATTTCAGATGAGAGGGTAAAAGCCAGACAATCACAATCCAATAGACAAAAACAACACGAATCAGGACTAAAATGAACAAAAAAATAAAATTTGGCATACCTAATGTGCAATTCACTCATTTTATTTAAGTCATATTATTTTTCGATAAGATAACATGTGACGTGTTCTGATTGGCCAGTAAAAATTTTTAAACAACTTCTAATGAAGGTACCAAACGAAATAACAATTTTAGTTAAAGAGCCCAACATCTCAAAAAATATTTTAAAGGCCTGTTTGGGAAAAAAAATATATAATTTAGAAGACAAATGAGTCTTTAAATCTAATTTCAAATATGTATATTTCAATTAAAATGAAGAGTCGAACAAAATAGATTAAATATTCGTAACCATTTAAAACTCACTCAAATAATCATATTTTTGGCTGATACATGTATTTTATCGATGAATGTTGTCCATTTTGGTACAACGCCTAGTCGCCTACTCTCGGGACGGACTGCATATAAGGTAAGAGGCGCAATTGCTCCCAAATTTAATGGGCTAATTATATTTTAGGCCTGAATAGTTTTGAAGTCACTATAATTAAACTATTGTTTCTCTCAAAATATTATAATTTAATTATATTTTAGGATCCTGTAATCTAAAAATAATAAAATTAAATATTGATCCTCGTTTTTCAGGTTTAATTATTTTTAAGGTTTTTTAATTTTAAAATTTACAAAATTGAATCTAAGTCCCCTTAATTTTCTGATTTAACTATTTTTAAAACTTTATCTTTTAAATTTAATCAGTCTGTCCCTCATAGTCTAATCTTAATTCCTAGTTCTGTTCCTATTTACATTAGACGAACTTCTACACACCCTAATAAAAAAATATTGAGCGCTTAAACATCATAATCTCACATCTCCTATATATTACATCAATTATAATTCAAACCGAACCAAACTTAATAACTGCATAATATTTTTCTATCATCATTTTGCTTATGGAATTCATGACACAGCATGCTTTTAAGAAAATTATTACAGCAATCACGAATCAACACTTTTCGTGGTTTAATGTTTAATATTTAATATTATTTAGTAATTCCTATCATTACATTGAAATTACATGTCGGGTTCCAAGATGAAGAACATCATATTAAACAATAAAAAAAACTCAGCAGTTAAACAACGTAGTTGAGACATTTCAGACAAGGCACTTATTTGCACTCGAGCCATAGACAGCATGTTGTCGAAGCCATCTTCATCAATAATGGTGGAACTTTCTATATTATTAGGATGATAAAATTATCCGACCCCATTAAATCCCGACTTAATAGGAATAAATTTTTAAAAAAATAAATTTTAGAGTATGTCATAATCAAGTTAGAATTTTAAAATTTTGATTGGAGTCAGGGCGATCAAAAACTTGTCCCGTTACCATCCTATAAATTATGGAGTATATCAACATTGTTTTTTTTACATATATTTTAGGGTTAAATACATATTTGATCTTAAACTTGTACACTTTTATCATTTTAATATTTAAAGGTTTTCTTATTACAAAGTGGTACGATTAATTTCCGTTTTAGCCGTTTCGGTATTATTACAAAGTGGGACAAATTGATGTTTAATCCGTTAAAAGTGTTCGTGAGCAAGAGCAATTTGGTCTCAACTCCTAATAAAATGATGATTACGTCGTCTTAGTTCGGTTTTATTAAGAGTTGAAACCAACCTCTTTTTTAACACATTTTTTTTGAGTTTTTGCAGTGGTTGATTTTAACATGTGCAATAAAAATGATTGTACAAACTCTCAAATAAGAAATGTCTCAAAATAAATTAATTTAAATACTTATAAAATCAAATATTGATATATAAATAAGATACAAAATCGAATACGAATATTAAAAAAAAATGAAAAACGGTTTGTCTTGGCTTTGACATATTGAGATATAAAGAAAAAGTGCAACAAAAAAAAAAACAAAAAACAAAAAAGAATCATTGTGGCTTGCTTGCACGCTAGGTTATGTGTAGTGTTTCTCTCTTTTTACCCCTCCCACATGCCTCACATACTTTCATCCCCTATTTGTATTTGTTTTATTTTTATTATATTATGTCACTTAATTTTTTTAACCACCGATACTCGATTAAAAATTTGAGTTTGAGTACTTGTGTATATAATATGTGTCTTGTTAAAGGGTTAAAAAAGTATGAGCAGTTTCTACCATATAATGATACCAGTTTATTCAAAAAAACTTTTAACAATATAATGTCAGCTGACAGAATATTAGTTCAATTGACAACCTATTAGAGGACATGCATTTAAGTGTGCTTAAACTTGTATTATCCTCTAATTATATATAAAAAATTATAATAATTTAACTAAATATTATATTAAAAAATATATTATCATCTGATTCATAAAGTTGTACACTATCGAAACATTAAATATTAATCATATTTATAATCATAGATATAATCTTATTCCTTATACACCTTAATACTCACATATTGTTTACCTTTACATGTTTCAGGTACAATAAATCAATAATGATTAAAAAATTTAAAATTAATATTGCAATTGCTATTTAAATACATTGATTTTGACAACAACCAATTAGTCTAACTGGATGAGATGTTAATTCTTTTAAGTAAGGCTAAGGATTCGAATATTAACGTTGTAAATGAAAAAAACTGAACTGAAAGGATCGCCTCTATATGGAGCCTCTACAAAATTCAATTTAAATTAATCGATCAATAAATCAGATATTAGTGCTTAAACAAAAAAAATGCATTGATTTTGATTCTATAGGTGAGAAAAGTTATGGGTCAACAAAATTATTGGCATGCATATGCATAGAGAGAGGGTAACTTTATTTTTGTGGGGCGGCCTATTTTTGCTTGCTTGGTCAATAACAGATGAAGATGCCATCTTCCTTTGGCAAAATCAAAATTTTTAATAAAAAATATATAACATATTATTTTTATTGAAGTAACTTCAAAAGACTTTATTTCATATTAATTATATTAGTTTGATTCAAAAAAATAAAATTTAATGTAATCATTCTTAAGTAAATCAAATTTTGTATAAATATATTTAATGTTTTAAGAATTTATTACTATTTTGGCCAAATTTAAAAACCAAAAGTGTTTAATCAAGTCAAGTTTAAATTATTCAAGTTCATTTCAAGTCAAGCTCAAACTCGGATAACATTGTTTGATCAAATTATTAGATGATAAATTTTAAATTAAATTCGAATTTAAACTCCTCACTTTTCCGAACTCAACTCGATTTCAATCTTGCCAAGCCTTTGCATGTTTGGGTTGTTTATTTCTTTTCAATATTTTCTTATTATATTTTGTCAAACTCTAATATCTTTTTTAGCTTCGGGTGTAATCTAATGGTAGTATTTGTTTATTATTAGCTCTTTAATAAGACACAAACCTTATAGACAAATTACTTGAACTCAAATCTTATACGAAATAAAAACATTTTTTTCATTTAACCACTCGAAAGACTCGTTCACAGTCTAATCTTCGATCGATTGATATAAAATCACTTCTCTTTACAAATTACGAAAATCACTAAATAAAAAATGAGCAACCGAAAAATTAATCGTTTTGATCCGATCCGATCCAATCCGTATTATTGCTCTAACATTAGGTTATTGGTTCCCAACAAACCTCAACTGAAACCAGCTTCCTCAAAGAGAGCCTATGAGAAGGTTTAGGTGAATCTATGTTATTTTTTTCCAACCAAATCATATGTTTTCATATGTCTGCCTGACACCAACGATCTTTAGGTTGTCATTTGCCAAATTGGTTCCATTTTGGTTAACCCGATAGTTCAAAATTCAAAGTAATTTATTTAAATCGACTCATCGATGTTGTTTGGTTATACTTATATCGAATTTCGATTAAATTTAAAGTTGAGTTATATAATTTTTTTAAATGTAATACAAAATTTTCCGAAAAGTTTTTTTTATGAAAAATTATTTGGTATGCATGTGTAAAATTTAGACTATAAAATGTTGTTTATTTCAATTCTAACTCTTAAACTAAACCCAAACTATATAACCTAAAAGCTAAATTAAAAAAATATATTTTGATACATGAGTCGTGCAAGTTTACATGTGTCTGTCAATTTTAGAGTTTAGATGTCTTTTTTTTTTGTTAAAAGGAATAGACGTTGTATTTCTTAAATAATGAATTGAATACAACGAAAAGCATATGCGTGAGCCTTGTTAAAAAACCTCCCTAAACCTAAATAGAGGAAAAAGAATGCACACGTCTAAGCAAAGAACACAACAATGGAGCACCCAAACCAAGCCAAACATAATACAACATATAAGAAAGTATTTAACAATGAGCAACTAAAAAGATTAAGGCATAGCAGTCTCACAAATTGAAACCTGCACTTTTGGCATGGAAACAACCACTCAATTCATGCCTGACCAGGTTTCGGGCCTTGTAACCAACCTTCGATGAACACCAGTAGCAGCAAACTAAAAGTCCCACCCCAGGCAACGTGAGATTTTGGAGCAATGAAATCCATCAAAGCAATATCATTCTGCTGCATCACCCAGCGCCCCACAGGCAATCCTCTAACTTTCCACATAATGATCAAGCACCGACTCCTACCCTTAGGTGAGCAGTATGGCGATTGATCCCGAATTTAGCAAGATTGTCTGCAGCGGAGTTTAGGTTCCTATCCACGAAATTAATATCCCTGCATTCATCAAGACAAGACTGCACCGAATTTTTAAAAACGGTAGGGGCACTGAGTGACCTTCTAATCCAGTACACTACATTAGTTGAATCAGACTCTAAAATCAGATGATAATCTTTAGACCACCTTGAGTTTACAAATAAAGAAATGGCCTCTTTTACTGCTAGTAGCTCAGTTGAAGCAGGGTCTGATACACCGATTGGTCTTGAGAATTCAACAAGTATGACTCCTAAATGGTTCCTTAGCAATCTTCCAATGCCCCATTGACCAAGTACCCCTTGCACTGCCCCATCGGTATTGAATTTGAGTTGCCCATTAAGGGAGGCCGACCAAGCTTCATCCTTTACCACTATTTTAACAGCCTAGGGTAAGGACCAAGCCGTATGGTTCAAAATAAAATCGTTGATACTTAAATTAGATTCCGACCATTTTGCACGAACCCACCAGCCAATTCTCAAAAAAATTGTATCAAACACTACATTTTCATCTAGAGTCTTACTCTTGAACACGACCTCATTCCTAAAGAGCGACAATGATCAAGAAATGGCACATAATGCAATGAACCAAAGAGGTTGTAGATTAAATGAAGGGGAGCCATCAAACCAAAATTCTAAAAACAACCATATGGTGAACAAACTGAACATTCCACAAATTATTCCATCTATTCCAGATTTTTCACGCAAATGTACATGAAAAGAATAAATGACTAGTAGTCTTCTCCTTAATGCCATGGAACATAAAGCACAATTGATATTCCGAATGCTTGAAACTCCCCTTTTAACCAATTCTGTCTTCGTAGAGACTCGATCTTGGAGGATTTTCCAAATGAAGCACTCTACATTGAAAGGGATCAAACCAGTTCAGACTTTTCTCCAACAGTGATCAATAGGTCGATTACAGCTACAAATATATGAAACAATTTTTTTACCGAATAGAGGCCAGCCGAGGAAACTGACCATCTAATGCATTCTGACTGTAGGCTTCCCAATCTGCACTCTTCAATGGTGCGTAGAAAAAAATCCCGCACTTCTACCTCCCAGTCAAATAACGGTCTCCTTAGTTTAATCTCGCCAGACATTATTTTCCCATAAACCAAATTCAATAATTTTCCCAGATTTATTCAAAGCAAGTGCATAAATGCGGGGAAATAATGATTTAAGGCAAGATTTACTAACCTATTTGGAGTCCCAAAAATTCAGTGTTTTCCCGTCGCCTACACAGAACAGAATGTTTAAGACGAAAGGATCCAAATCAGCAAACGATAGTTTGAGGGGCTTTATAATGTCTTTCCAGATCCACGATTTATTGTGGGCGACGACATTTGTTGGCAGGAGATCATCACACCATATTCATATTTTGACTTTATAATCTTCCTCCAAAAATCTCCAACTCCGTTTCATATCTTCATACTCATTTATACAGCAAGCCACTATTTTTAATTCTGAAATCAGTCTGCCCCAATCCTCCAAGATGTTTTGAAAGGCATAAAGTTTCCCAACAGATCCACTGAATTTTTCTCTCTTCCATATCGCTCCAAATGAATCGACAGGCCATTCTATTTAGTTTTTGAGACACAGAGACCGACATCCGAAAAAGATATAAATAATATATTGACAAGTTAGCTAGTATCGATTTAACTAAAGTCACTCTACCTTCAAAGGACAAGAACTGTGCTTTTCAAGGTGATAGTTTGTTCTTAAATTTCTCCAGGACTGGATTCCAGAGGGTAGGGGAGTTTCTCGGGCAAGCCCAAGTAAGATGTCGGGAGCTTCCCAATCGAGCAATTTAACACGCTCGCCCAAGAATGAAACACATAATCAACAATAAATCAGAGCAGATTTTTTCAAATTCAATTTCAATCCCGATGCTAATTCAAAACACCGTAAAATTCTTTTGATGTTGCGTATTTGTGAAAAGCTAGCCCCGCAGAAAATAATTAAATCATCCGCAAACTGAAAATGTGTCACTTCAATTCCATCCGACCCCACCTTTACACCATCAAAGAACCCTTTTTTTGCTGCATTTGTAAGGACGAAGCAGAGACCCTCGGCTACTATATTGAATAGAAGGGGTGAGAGGGGACAACCTTGTCTCAGTCCTCTTTTGATCACGAACCTCTCAGTATGTGACCCGTTTACAAGAATTGAAATCGAGGCTGTTGAGATGCATTGGCTGATCCAATATCTCCACTTCAATCCAAATCCCAACTTCTGAAGCAACAAGTCCAGGAAGTCCCAATTGACTGTGTCATACGCTTTTCAAAAATCCGCCTTGAAAATCATCCCTTCCAAATCACGCCTTTTGACATAATCCAACACTTCATTCGCTGCCAATGAACAATCCAAAATTTGGCTACCAATGAATAATCCAACACTTCATTCGCTACCTTTTATAAAGGCGAATTGGTTCGCATAAATAACTTCTTCCATGCAGCCGGACAACCTATTTGCCAGAAGTTTTGCCAGTAACTTGTAGACTCCTCTCACTAGGCTGATCGGACGAATTCATCCAAATTTTCCGGTGCGAAGACTTTTGGGATCAAAGAGATGAACGAATGATTTAAACTAATATCCCACGGTTTACCCTCCCAAAATCTTGAAGGAAATGCATCACGACAGGTTTGAGTTCAGACCAATATTTCTTGAAGAAACATAATTGAACCCGTCCAGCCCTGGAGCCTTGTTCGAGTTAGCCGAATTAACGACATCCCACACTTCCTCTTCGGACCATCCATCTGCCAGTGTAAGAACTTATCGAATTAAATTCACACTCTAGGCCCTCCAATTTTAAAGTGGGCTCTCCATTGTAAGTCTTTTGGAAGTGATCTTTTACCGCAGATCTAATATCCTCCAAAACCACACCACCTACATTGATCCTAACCTTTTATTTAGGGTTGTAGTTTATTGTTTATATTTTACTATTTATAATTTAAGGTTTAAGTTAATAATTTAAGGGTAGACATTTATAATTTAGGGTTTATAGTTATGAGTCTAGATTTTAGATTTTATAGTTTAAATAATGAATGTTTTGTAAAAAAATATTAAACTTTTTACTATTCAACTCAACAAACTATTGTAAAATTAAAGTAGTTATTTTCCCTTCATGATTGGTAACATAGTCCAAAACTTCGGAAATAATTAGATTCGCTCGTTGGAACAAATATCATCTGTTTTTCACCTAATTTGAGGACTTATAAAACAAATTGGAAAACTCTTTTTTTATATATATTAAAAAAAAGGTCTGAAGCGTGTGTTATGAAATCCGTGAATACAGGAAAGGTGTGTGTAACATTAGATTTGTGTGCAAGTGATGCCACATTTTGTGGTTTCAAAATGTGACCAAATATTTTTAACTGTCAACTCGATTTATTTTAAAATCGGGCTTTTAGTTCAGTTTAATAATTTTGGTTCGAATACAAATCAAACTTGTTATACATAAACAAATGTTTTTAAATTTTATTCTATTTAAATTATTATTTATTTGATTATAAACAAAGACGGAGTTATGATCAAATATTGTGAGGAGCTAAGGACCATTTGAGTGTTCCAGTGTAATAATTGGAAGGGACAAATGCCTTATTTGACTAGTATTTAAACTAAAAGGACCTAAAATGTTTGTAATATTTACAAATAGTAATTTCGAAATTTTGAGTTCTTCACTCATTTTAAACAAGTGACCCGAATTTGACCAACTTGGACACAAATAACCAAAAAATCGAGAGATGGATACAAAATCTAAACAAACTCAAATTAAATTTTATCAATTCAGTTTAGTATTTACAAAATTAAACAAAAAATTATATTATACTTGATAATATTTACCTTTTTAAATATAAACAAAAAATCGAATCAATTCAGATAATATATATATATATATATATATTTAAGTTTTTAAATCGAAAATGAGATTAAACTGAATAGGCTTATAAGTATAAAAAGTAAAATTGAAATTCTTTGTCAAAAAAAAGTAAAATTGAAATTAAAAATATAACTCGAATCAACATGAATACAATTTACGATAATAACATTTATGATCTTCAGACCTCTTCTCATCCATAAATCGAAAGATTATGAGTTTTTAAATTAACTTAATCCTATATTCTATTGTATATTGTACTAAAAATAATACGAATAGAACTAAATATCCGTGTATTAAAAAAATGGTACAGATCTTGGGGTTGTAAAATTAATGGGAAAAAGTGGGAAAATCCAAGGGAAAGCATAAAACTACCTTATCTTATACCGCGAAACACGCTATCATTTCCCTCTCCATCTAATTCCAACGGCTTCGCGTGTTTCTCAAACTACTACTACTAATTAATAATAATAAACAATATAACATTTTTTTGTAATTATTAATATAAGAGTCCTTAATTAATTAATTTAAATTAAATATTGTACAGTCTTATAAAAAGAACGTAGCTTCCAACTCAATTATTTTATTTATAATATATATTATGATTCGAACTATTCACATTATTTGAAAGACAACAATTTATTTCACTGAATCAACTACTAATTTATAAAATAATAATAATAATTTAGTATCGTAATAATAAAAGGTTTAATTTTATAAACAAAATTAGAGAGCGTCTGTGTGTACCATTTATTTGTTTTTTATTTTTCTAAATAACAATCAATTTTTAATAATAATTAAAGACATTTGACGAAAGTTTAACTTGCTAATGAAATAAAAATCTTTGTTTTAAATAATTATTTAAAATCAGTTAAAACTTAGTTACTCATGAATTTAAATAACTAAATAGTTATTTTTTTTGAACATAATAACTAAATAATTATTTAAAATTGCAATAATAAAAATAGAAGTTGTTTGTTTAAAATTAAAAGCGATAAATGTCGGCTCTTTAATTTCCTTTTATTTCCCAAAGAATCAACTCTCATTATTCACTTTTCTTTTTTCATTTTGTATTTTTAGGTTAACTACACTAGACGTCCTCAAAGTATGATCTATGTTGTAAATTGGTTCTTAAATTTTAAAGCATTTTAATTTAATCTTTAAAGTATTAGTATCGTATCAACCATATCATTTTTTTCCACTTAGCTATTACATTTCGCACTAAATTCCAATTAAAATTCGAAGTGAAACATATTTTTTTTAACAAATTTAAATTTTAATCCTAATTCTACTTGGAATGGAGAGGAATGGTGACTCTAAAGAAAGAATGAGTGCTTCTAGTGGGTCTATAACCCATACCTAAGGGAATATGAGAAAACAAAGATGAGCAGCTTGACCAACTGACCAAATATGCTTGCTCAAGTGAAACATGTTTTAAATGCGTATATTAAATTATAAAGGCAAAATGACAAAAGATGCTCCCTACGTTTCCATATTTTGTCATTTGGCACCTTATTCTTTTTTTTTTGGAGCAAACAACCCCTAACGTTTTAGTTTGGTCCAATTATGCCCCTATTGGATAGAAACTGCCAGTAAACTGACGTTCAACGGCTGATGTTGACTGGACTTGCCACGTGTTAAGATCTGCTGACGTGTTAGCATCATATTCACTACGTGTCAACATCATATTCGCCACGTGTCATCATCCGATTTGGCCACATATCAGCATGATAGTCAGCCACGTGTCACCATAAAGAAGGGTATAACAAAATAAATTTTTTAAAAAACATGACGCGGCATATGCCACGTTAGCAGATCTTAACGCGTGGCAAGTCTAGTCAGAATTAGCCGTTGACTGTTAGTTGACTGGCAGTTTCCATCCAACAAGAGCATATTTAGACCAAATTGAAACGTTGGGTTGTTTGCTCTAAAAAAGAATAGGGAACCAAATAACAAAACATGCAAACATTGAGGGCATATTTTGTCATTTTGCCAATTTAAACACATATACTTACTACTCAAATATCTTTGATCTAATAGATACATGCGAGGGGTAGGCAAAATCCTCGGCCTCGAAAAATGAAAAAAAAATTATAATTTCATCCTTTCAAAACTGTAAAGTTATAAGCTAATGCAACGATGGAATTGCTCTTCTCCTCCCAAAAATTAGAATTTTAGTTTATCTTTCAAAATTGTAAAATTATAAGCCAATGCAACTATTGAATTGCATTTTGACTCTAAAAAAGTATAATTCGATTTCAAACCCTTCATTTTCTTCTGGCTTTGCACCTGCTTGGATTGAACATTTAATGAAAAAGGAAATAGCCCTCTTAAATTATAACAACATAATGTGTTCTTTTGTTTTGCAACTATTGAATTGCATTTTGTTTTATCAGTTTATTCATGTATTTATGATTCGATTCGAATGTTTTAAATATATTTTATGTCATATTCGAATTAAACTTTAATACCTAAATTTACATCTAGGCTAATAGAAGAACTTAATTGATAAAATATCAATTACTTTGAAGATCCGAGTAGAACCTTTTGAAGCTTAGTGACCAATTTGGAATCTGAGAAATAATATGGGGATGTTTAGTGGTATTAATCTTTTTCTAATTTTAAATCTTTTATAGCGTTATATATTTCAGTAGCTTCTACCTCCCTCTCTCTCTCTCTCTCTCTCATCTTTCAATTTTCCCGAGAAAATCTCGCATTTTCTCACCCGAGAGAGAACCGGAAAATCGTATAGTGAGGTGGTATTCTTAAGCTTTCAGAGTGAAAAATCAACTGGAAAAGTAAGTTTATCTCGAGATTTACTCATTGATCGGCTTAGACTAAGTTCCAACGGTAAGGCTTCTTCTCTTTTCTTCCTCATTTTCCTGCATCTTCTCGGCAGCCAAATGTTGAAATTAATCAATTTGTTTTACACGTTGCATTTACTTTGAAGATTTGCTAACACATAGCACGTTTTTGTCGTAGTGACCGAATCTCACCGTTTCACATCACTTGTTCTTTTAGAGAATTAAATTTTGCATATATTTTAATTTTGTCTTTCTTTATTACATTTGTGTAGGAACCTTTCTCGAATGCTAGAGGACTAAATTCGCTAAAAGCTTGTGAAAATTTTGAGATCAGGTCTGCATTTGATTCCTCCTCCTCTCGCCTGTTTCCATTACGCATTGCAATTTTGAGATGTGAATTTGAAGGCTTTTGGTGTTTTTCTTTTTAGCTAGATTAGTTGGGTTTTTGAAAATGAGTTGGAATCCAAACATGGAAGTTCAATACATCAACAATACCTACCCTTGTAATAGTGCTGGCAGCTTTATGGAATATTTCGAAGGTCTTACATATCAACATGTCAATTTCATTTTTGACGGTGCTTCCCATCTTCAGGTACCATTTTTTTTTATCAAATTTATCCCTTTTTTTGCTGAAATGATTTCTTTGATTTTCTGGATAAGTTTATCGAAATTGATCCATTGGTTCATTGTGGTGTCTGATTCTTAGCTTGCTGCATTTGGATCATAGCCTTTGTATTGTATAGTAGATGTTTTATTGTAAATGAATTGCTGCAGTTGGTCACATCCAAAAATGAATTTTCCATCCGCAGGAGAGTGTGTACCCATCGATGACTTCAAGCTTTTACAAGTTTGGATTATCTGATTTTGGCAATAATATTTCATATTATGATCATAGTCATAGTTACGATGTGGGTAACCATGAACTGTGCGTTGAAGAATATAGAAGGGCATCAGAGAATTCCTCATCAATGAGCAATGAACAGACTGCAGCAATGAATGTGGAATGGGAAGGAAATGCAAATACAACATCTCGAGAAACCCCCGTAGATTGTAAGTTTTCAGTTCTGCTTTGGTGATGTCTATATTGTAACTTGTTGCAGTATACAATTCAGCCAAATATTATGTCAATAGCATATTTTAACGTGGTTTAACTGTCAAAATAAGGATTCAATACATTCATATGATTATTTGTGTGAAGAATTGCGAATGCTGAAATACGAATTAGGATCGTTTGACATCTTAAGAATAACAACCAGACAACCTGATCAAGTCCTTCATATTTCCTTATCAAAGGCTCTCTCTAGCAGCTACAAAATTTTCAAAGCTGTTCAAAGAGTGTTTTTCCTTGGTGATAGTTTTTGGCTTTTTACCAAGATGGACAGCATAGAATTGGGCTGTATTTCAGTTTTAAGGTTTCATTTCCCCCTTTAGATCATGAAGTAAAGTCCTTGGTATCACCAATCTGGTCATTAAGTGATCATCAAACCTGGTAATGCAACAATAATTGAGACCTTCTCATTTGCAATGAGATAGGTTCTTCAGGTTCTTTTTAACATTTTTTAAGTACTGCGACCGTGTAACAACATTCTCTTGATATCTAGTATTCCTACCTGGAGGAATTGGTTGTTTCAGGTGGGCACTTCTTAGCTGCCATATTTTAATCTAGCCATATTTGAATGTTGCAATATAACAGTGGTCATGATCCTTACCACAATGTGTTCCATCACTGAGAAACCATTAATAAGATCAGGCCCACTGCCACTCAAGTGGTCAAGGCTTTCTGTATTCTCAATCTCGAGCATATTCCTTGCCTTCATTCCCTACAGAGAGACAGCTACTTTTCCACTTACAGAAACACTGATCTTAACTTGGGTCTTCTGTAGGTAAACTGAGATTGATTGACCTGAAGATCTCAGGCTTCATCCAATTGAAATTTTGGCTTGTTTACTAAAACTTGATTCTTGAATTTTTGAGCTTTTGTTGCAATCTGAGTTCAAATACTTCCAAGTTTTGTATGTCTTAACTTTCATGCCAACCTAGCTAAATTGATTCTTCAACAGAATTGACAGCCACTTATGAGTATGCTCTCTGGTGCATGTCTTTTATTATGTGGTGAATAGTTGTTCCAAGAATTGATCGACTGAGATGAAGTTATGTGGCATACCAGAATTAGTTGGTATGATTTATTAAAACAGAAGTTGGTTGGAGCTTTATTAATATTTTTTTCTTCTAATTATGTAATTAATCGCAACTTTTCATTTCCATTTGGTAGGATAGCACCTACTTTTACTTAACTTTATTTATGTGGGATTTTTTTTGAAAAGTTTTCCTTGTACCAATGTTCCCCTCCCTCCTACGTTATAGGTCCACGGAGGCAACAGAATTCTCATGATTATCAGGTCTCCCTCCCCCTCTCTCTTGTTTTCTTTACACTTGTGCATAACTCTATCTTTGCACAGTGCATGAATTTTCATTCAGATCCATGGTTCAAAAACTTAATGTTTCAAAACTTTGTTAAATTATGCAGGTTGTTTGGCAAGATGGTGTGGATCCTGACAACATGACTTATGAGGTTAGACAAAAAGCTTCCTAATTTTTTTCTTGCTTAATATTGGAATCACTTAACATCCCTTACATTCGATCAATTCTGTAGAAAGTTGGAATACTGTTTGTTCATATATTTTTTAATTCGACAGTCACCTTTTCTTAGTTATCCCTGATTGGTTGTTCTTCTGAGCAAAGAATTTCTTCCCTCCAAAGGGTTATTTTGATCCATACAATTCAAAATTTCGTGCATACCAGCTAGGCAGCTAGAATTAATGCATTACTTGGGGGAAAGTATGGAAGTGGTCCGGATGAGAGAACCAAGTTATGGTCTGGTGTTCTAGCTGAAATTGTTACTTAATTTGGATGGGTTAAAACGCTATAGTTAAGTCCTTATATCTTCTACAGTAATGCAGCAGTAAACATCTTTAGGATTAAATTATCTTTGTAACCCTAGTGTAAATATTCTGTAAAAACATTACAGCCACAACTTATCATTATTATTTTCTTTGAATTAAAAGAGAACTAGAGGTTTCTTTCAACCCTAAGTTTATCTTGAGTTTCGTCTTCTTTCCTACTCGTTTTTCTTTTGATTACTGTTGTTTTTCTTCTTCACCACATACTCAGCAAATATATATTGAATAAAACTTTATCAGTCACTCCAATACATTTCTCAGAAAATTTGAGTTGTATATCTGTGAATTTTTACCCTTTTCTTTATTTTTGATTAATCATTTCTGATTATATTTCACTTTAGGAATTACTTGAATTAGGGGAGACTGTTGGAACTCAAAGTCGAGGTCTTTCCCAAGAACTTATCTCTTTGCTTCCAGTTTCAAAATACAAGTGCAGCTTATTCTCAAGGAAGAAATCAAGGAATGAGAGGTACGTCATCTGCTTTCTTTAAAATATCTGTTAAAATTTGATTTCGTTTACTCACTGCTGATCATGTCCTTCAACAGACTTTTAATTTGCAATACACAACCCTAGTTCTTTTTAGGTTTTTTTTGATGTATTACTTTGCTGGCTTTTTAGCAGTTGCTTTTCATCTACCATAAATCTATCGCGATTTAAAATTTGTCACTGGTTTCCTCTTTCCATGAATCAACTGTCTCGTATAATTTTGTTGGTTCTTGTAAAGTGGTTTCAACTGTACTTGTTGATCTTCTTAAATAGAGCATTGAGAAGCTTGAAAATGTTTGGTAATTACAATAATTGATTCAATTTACTTGATATGATGCTTTGAGAGTGTCCACCGGTCTATTTGCTTTCAAGGCTAACTAAACTTTCAGGTCGAAAGAGAGGTAAAAACCGGACTCTAATTATATTATTATTGGTAAGACCAACTAGGATACTAATAGGACATTCTGATCCGCAGACATCAGCAGTGAGATTTGATCTATGAGTAGCATTTTCAAAATTGCATCTCTGATGCCATTATATAGAAACATTAGTAAGGTCGGTATGTATAGGTAGGATAATGACCCAGCTTTTAATCTACTCGCCATTGGGATTTTAGGCCCCGAGTCAAATATTTAATGAAAACACCCATTTACTTAATGGGGTTGTCTAATAAATATAAAATGGTTTAATGTATTGAAATTAGTGGTGGATGGTTGACCAACATCAAATTAATGCAATAATAATATTATTTTATTGAAATCCTCTTAGGATTACCTTGCAAGTGGTTCTAGTGAGTTGGTGAAAAAGAAAGATAAGAACCGGAATGCATGACCGTCCTCTTTGTTAAGTCCTTCCACTGTGGGCGCATCGAGATTTCGGCTTGTTTTATTTTCGATTTCCTCATTCTTTTCCCCTATAAAGCATTGTGCTAGTGAATCTTATTCTTACCACTGTTATTATTATTTTGGACTAGATGCGTAATTTGCCAAATGGAATACAAAAGAGGCGAGAAACGGATTACCCTGCCTTGCAAACATGTCTACCATGCCAGTTGCGGTAACCGATGGCTTAGCATCAACAAGGTAAGCCATTGATTGTTCCTTTTTCGATCGAATTCGTGATATATGTCGGAAGAGGGGGAAAACAAAAACATTTAACTTTATTTACATTAAGTAGCATTTTTATAAGCTGCTGACTGCGGTTTTATATATCCAGGCTTGCCCCATATGTTACACCGAGGTGTTCGGCGACGCACCAAAACATTGACGAATTAATCGCGATGAACATAAAGAAAGCATTCGTACGGTTTTTTTCCATTAATTGTCTCAGGTTTGGGTATTTTCCTCTGATACGAAGATGTTTTATTTAGTTCTTTACTTTCTTAAACAGGAGAAGAGTTTATTAGGTTTTGCAATGAAAGGTCTGAACATTGTAGAGAATATGTGGTTATGTTAACTAGAAAGTCTAGAGATTGTATAGAGTTCTCAGTTATGCTTCCAATTTTTCATTATCTTTGTTTCCCTCAAGTTTTACACGTTTTTTGGACCATTGGATGAGTTGGATGAGTGAAAATGAATGATTGAAATTAACGTAAGAAATGAGAAGTTTTTTACATAAAAATAAGTAGATTATTTTTTATTTTAAAATGTTAATCTCAACCATTAAATTCAGCTATCCAAAAAAAATGAAACTAGTGTAAACTGTATTTTTTTTTTAAGTTTTACAATTTTTTTAATTGTTGTATAAATGAAAATGAATGATTAAGAGTAACAATGATTTAATCATTCTATTTTAATTTAGTATAATTTGATCCTATAATTTTTATTATTGTTTTTGAACTGCCGCCATTAAAATGACCAACATGATAGCTTTTTTACCGTTAATGTTAGGGGTGTTCAAACAGTTAGTTCGGTTAATCGATCGAACCGAATTTTCAAAATTTCATTAACCGAAATTTTTTCTTATTAACCGTTAACCGAGCCTAATTTTTTTTCAAAATTCTTAACCGAACCGAAAAAAGTTAGGTTAAATCGGCCGAAATTTGTTATAAAATTTTGGGTAAATTACACAAATGGCCACTAAACTATGTTAAAATACTCTTTTTAGCCACTAAACTTTCAAAAGTTATAAAATAACCATTAAACTTATTGAACGATCATTAATTTATTGCACATTATAAATTATTGATAAATATTGAAAATTTTAATGATTATTTTTTAATAATTTAATGATATTTTGTGCTAATTTGATAAAGTTTAATGACCATTTTATAATTTTTAAAAGTTCAGTGATAAAAAATAAATATATAATATATAAAATATAAAAATTATGAGTAATTCGGTTAATTAACCTATTTCGAACCGAATTAACCGATAACCGAAAAAAATTTTGGTTCGTTTGGTTAACCGAAATTTTGAACACCTCTAGTTAATATAGTTTGGATAACTTTTCTATTAGTCAGAAAAATGATAAGATATCAATAGTTATAAAAAAATGTAATTTTTTTTACGGTAGATGTAGTTCGAATAATTTTCTTATATGGTATAAGCAGATGAGTCTATATGAACGACACACATCACTTCACAAAAGATGAGTAAACTATATTCATGACCACTGAACTATTTCCTCGATTCTATTTTGATTACTAATCTCTTAATTTTATCAACCAGATACTTAACTATTAGAATGATATTAATCAAGTCACTAATTGCTAAAAAGTAGTGAAGATACTTAACTATTTTGATCACTGATCTTTTTATATAATTACATATTTAACTTTCAATATTTACTTATTATATCAATCAGTTAAAACACAAGGAAGGATAATTGATTAAATTCAAACCAAATTTCATGTTCTACTCCTCGAACATTCTTTGAAATAACATTCTTTGAAAAAATCTCCTCCACTCCACAACTATCGACAATTGGACTTTCAAGTTGGAGCTTTATGTTTTAACCAATGCCCAAATAATCCGTACTTTTCATTATTCTATTTTCTCTTCTTTAAAGTACACTAATTTTGTCCTCATTATCAACTTAGTTCTAATTTGTAACTATACAAATTTATTTTACTCCAACATTGACATTTTTGTTAATTTTTAACGGTTAATGAATTGATTGATATCATTTCAATAGTGAAGTGGTTTGATTGACAAAATTGAAAGATTAGTGATCAAATAGAATCAAGACAATAATTCAATGGTCATGGGTGTAGTTTACCAATTTTTTGTGTATAGTGTTAATAGTGTCATTCATTCTAGAATTTTACTGGCATAAAATGTTTTAACCCTTTTTACCCCAAGGTAAACTATCTAGTCAATGTTTGACTTTTATGATATTATGATCTAGATAAATACCATATCCAAAATATAGGGTGAACGAAGAACGTCAAATTTTATTATATTATACATGAATTAAAGATTTAGCTTTTATATTTTAATTTAGCCAGTTTTAAAATTTTAGTTTTGACTTAAAACAATAAATTATTAATATGACTTAAATTACAAAGTTTAAGTTAATAGGTTTAATAACTCAACTAAAAAAATTAAATTTTAGTTTAAATATTAAATTTGTAATTTAAATCTGACCTAACAGGAAAGGAGATCAAAAGGCTCCTAACCGATCCACAAGTCTAGATCCAATGATTTTGAATGACAGTACGAAGGTCATGGATTATAGATTTTAAAGCTAAGTCTATCGAACACAACAACATGAAGCCAACTATATATATATATATGATCTTTAAGTAGTGCAGTCTTTATGTAAAATATTCAATATTGCGTCAGATGACGAACTCTAGATTGTTCACGTGGCCACATCGGCGACATTCTCAAGACTATTGCCAACTATATATAATGAATCCCCTTAAAATCCAATAACCCTAATTACTCGAACTCGACTCTATTATTATTATATCATCACTTAGGGGTTATTAATTGTATATGTTGAAATTTAAGCAGCCTTGTTGTTTTGGGGAGGGAACTTGGTGAATTCAAGGAAGATGTGAACAACAATGATGACAGTTCCAATAATGGTGGCTGAAATGGTGTATCTCCACCCAGTTGACAGCGTCTGAAAATAAATCCAACCTCCGACTGAAAATAAAATGAAGAACATCGTAGTAACCTACAACAAAATTTCCAATAAATTAGCAAATATATAATAATAATAATAATTTTATTTTCAGAGAATAATAATGTATTGGTTTCGTATGATAAATCTTACTATCAATTGGCTTCATTGAACGACGAGACTCTGGGATTTCATCTTCCTCGAATGTGCCGGTTGCTGCAAATTGGTCTAGCAGTGCATCCTGGTGTGCATGCAATATTTAGCGACACAACTGAATGATAAGTAGAGATAGACGGAGGGGTGTTTGGGTGCGATCATATCTCTCATAATTTTAAATTTTCATATAATTTAAGTATTTTTTTATCAACTATCTAATTTTTCACATGTAAAATTTGTAATTCCGCATCTTTAAAACTATGATAAAACTTCCTAAAAGTTTACACCTTTGACATAAAATCTTGCTTTCATAATAAACATCAACTTTTTTTCATTCAATAGATAGATAGATAGATCAATAATACTTTTAGGGTCTATGAACACCATCCGCTTTTCCACTAGAACCACTTGTCGAATTCGATATATAGATATATCTTGAAATTAGTCATTGAGAATTACAGTGGTCAGTTTAGTTTAGATCTTCTAATTGAATTGATATTAGATCGGATCAATATGATACATGTTGATTTGGGTTTTACATTCCGAGTCATTCAAGTTTGGACCATTAGGAGTTTGAGTCAATTTCAGATTTAAATTGTTTCAAGTTGTTCGAATTTGAGACTTGGATTTTGGGGTCGGATCAATCTAAATTCTAATCACGACTTTGTAATTGGGTCATTTTGAATTGTACGAGTTTAAATTGTCGACTTTTTATAATCAGTTTGTATAAAAATTAGATTTGAGTTGAGATAGAAGGTTATTGGAGGTGTACCTTGGCAATGAACCTATTTCTACACCATTGAGCGATGCCTTCATCTGATTCCGGCAGATCCTTGGTGGAGTATCGCTTTATATGCACTTTCACCTGTATATAAACTAACTCGTATTATAATATTATAAAAACCGTTTAAATTAAAATCAATCGATATTATAACATTATAAATAATTATAATTAAATTTGTACAGAAATTCAAAAACTCGACTCCATTAAAAAATTTAAATAAAGTTTAAATCGTAAAATATGACTTGTAAACTCGATTAACTCAAAAAAATTTTACTCGATTCGATTAAACGCTCAGCCTAGTAGTATAAACGTTATACAGTGAATGTAAAAAAAAGTAATGTCTGTTGAGTTAAAACCAATAAAAAATCATAGGTCCGCTATATTGTCGGATGTGATTAATGATTGATTAATAAATAGTCTTTTCCTAAAAAAAAAGTAAATCTATGAAGAATTATACGTCTGTCATGTAAAGTCTAAGATTCCAATATTATAAGATGGAGAAATAAATTCGATTCGATTCGACTTCGAGAACATTTACAAAATATGGAGAAGCTAATGAAGAAACCTTACCTTGCAAGGCTGCATCTTTAGGAATGTGAGGAGAGTGGGGAAGTAGGGTTGGTTTTTGGGAACGGCAATGGTAACATCATAAATTGCTGGAACAAAGGATCTCAAACTTTGAACGGCTGTAACTATGCCCTGAATTATTTTTTTAAAAAAAATAAACAATAATAATTTTAAAAAATAAACAAATATATATAGTGATAGAATCAAGTTACACATTGTAAAAGTTAAACTTTTACACGTTTTTTGGATTGTTGAATGAGTAAAACGGATGGCTGAGATTAACAGTGAGTTATGTGAAGATTACCACTTAAAAAAAAATGTGTTAATCTCAATCATCTATTTCACCGATGAAAACATGGTTAGGAATGGGGTAGCCTTTGAAAGAGGCAAAAGCTTGAGCTTGAGATAGTTTATCAGGCGTCAAACGTGTTCCCTCCACGAATATAGTCATCCAAAACGGCACCGGCAAATCCTTTATAGCTTCGAATTTTGACTGCATGCAATTTCATTGAATCAAAATTCTTTAGAGACTTGGTTTAAGGTGTAAGGTTTAGGATGTAAGGTTTAGAATTTATGGGTTAGGGTTTAGAGTTTATGGGTTAAGGTTTAGCTTTTAGAGTAATATATTAAGGATTTAGGTTTTAAGATATAAACCCTAAATTCTATTCACAATCACTAAATTCTAAACTATTATACCTAAACCCTACACCCTAAACTAAGTCTCTAAACCCTAAAACCAAGGTCTTGTAAAAACTTTTAGTTTCCACCGCCAGTGTATTGGATATAAATCATATATATATATATATGAGCTAAGGTGAAATTTAACGAAAAAGTTTGGAGATTAACATATATATTTTTTTAAATAGAAATTAAACTAAAATTAAAAAAAAATCATGAGAGGCTTAGTGAGAATTTTAAAAATTATAAGTGGAGATTTAATTAAAAACATTCAAAAAAATTAAAAGTTTAATAAGATTTTTTTTAAAAATTGAGAGGTCATATTAAAATTTTTAAAAATTATAAAGGATCAAATTTTAATTTTTACAATTTTGTGGGGTGATAGCCCCACTAGTCTCTGCTACCTTCTGCCATTGTATATAGGTACGATCATCTTACACTTCGTAAATTTTACATTTTGTAAGGTAAATGAGTAGCCGAGATTTAACGGTAATAAATGAAGAGATTTTTATAGAGAAAATAGAATGAGTTAGTTCAGACATCTATTTCTCTTATCTAACAGTCCAAAAAATTATAAAACAAAATGAGTTAATTTTATGTTATGTAAGTGAATCTTAATCATCCATTTATCATCCTCCAACGATCCAAAACATGACATATAAGAAAATTCCGCCCCGAATATAATTTGAAAAGACGAGTAAATTAACTTGAGTTTGCTTTCATCCTTGGCCCAATTTCTATCCGCAAAAATGAATTCAAAAAACCATGCTGTCCAGCCAAACACCTGTCATTTTAAAGGAAATAAAATACCTCTTATTTTTCTACCGTTAATTTTAATCATTCACTTTTATTCGAATAACAATTTTAAAAAATATAAAACTAAATAATTTTAAACTATATAAACAATTGTGTCTGGGTATATTAAACTAAAGTTAAAAACTCACATGAAGGTATTGCGTTGTTTTCTTTACGATTGACAGTGCACTACGAAAACAACCCACACGCTACCAATAAATATTAAATTCATATTAATTATAATTATATAATATATATAAAAATTCAAGTAATTTCTATTAAAAAAATCAAGAAATTTAAATTATATACAATTAAATTACCTGAGCTAAAACCCATGTAATACACGTATCGGAATCAGAAACATGATTAGGCATAACAATTGCATGTTCCTTACCTGCAAATTTCTAAATTTGTACATATTGATATTTTTATTGTTATAATATATAAAAGATGTAAATTCGAACATATTTAAGTATACGTTGACTTTTAATTCATGAGTGAGGAAGTCTGAGTAGTTAAAAATATATTGATATATTAAAAATAAAAATAATAATTTTATATCATGTTTATATTATGGGTAAGTATTTGTGTATGTACTTCTTAACAGAGACAAAGCCAAAAATTTAGGTTGTATTGTCAAAATTTGAGAGTTAACTCATATTTTATTAAAAGCAGGAGGAGTCAAATGGTGGGCAATTTTAAATCAATATCCCTTTTTTATTATTTAATTGGAAGAATGATCCCATTTAGGGTTATTTGGAAAATTGACCTTCAAATTATTCACGTAAGATGAACTCGCTTTTCGTAGGACAAGAGTTTGAAACTCGCTTTCTACAAAACATGTGTTTCGTATTGAGTTAGTAAAAAAGGAAAAAAATTAATTTACCCCATTTTTAACATGGAACTCGCTTTCTATAGGACGCGAGTTTAAAATTTATTTTTTGTAGGACACAAATTTGCCTTATGTGGACTGACAGAGATCATTTTTTTAAATAATCTTAGATGTGGTCATTCTTCTAATTAAATAATAAAAAAATATTGATTTAAAATTTCCCAAATGATAGGTGTCGTTTTCTTTAAAAGATCTCATTTATTTCTTAAACAGGTATCGATTTCCCTTTTATATATATTTCAAAAAATTTTGAGATGTCGACTGACACTCTATCGTCTCAACTACCTCTATCAACAAGGACGAGTCAAAATTTGAAATTAAGGGTAAAACATAAATATTTAAAAACGAGATAAATTTATAAATAAATAATTTTTAATATATATAAGGGGACAAAAGTAAAATACGAGAGTGTATATATATATAATTGCATTACCCATCAGCTTAAAAGTTTTGATATCTGTATGCAGTTTAACCTGTAACAATAAATTAAAAAACTTAGACTATATAAATTATTAAATAAATAAATAATCTGCAAACAATATATAATTAAAATACATAATTAAGGATAATATATATTTTAAGATGAAAAATTTTGAGAAAAAAACCCTCAACGCCAGACCACCACTCCACCATCCAAACAGCCTCCAACAATAACAACTCCGTAATTGCGCCGTTGATTCGCCGGAATTTACTTTTCGACACCGACCGGATTGTAACATAGCAGGACACCTGAAAATTGCATATATATACGGTTTGCAGCTATGGAAATTACTCGATAATTGCAGGTAATATTTGTGAACGACATGAGAAAGGGAAATTGATTTTACTTGGATGAGATTTACGAGGATTCCGGTAAAAATGAATATTCCGAATAAAGGAATCCCGCCAACAATGCCGCCGCTTTCCATTGCCTCTCTGCTGTTAAACTCGGAGCGAACTAATTATTTGGTACTCATGAGAGGTAAACAAGAAGGCAAGCGTAGGTTAATATATAGAGATTTTTGAAATGATGTTTAATATAAAAATAATTGTCCAAATTATACATTTTTTTGTTTTAAGTACATAATTTTATTTTTGTAAAAATATGCGTGTAGGGTTTCAAACCGAAAAGATTATGAACTTTTAATTTAATGTGTGATATAACATATAAATTTTAATTTCATGTAATCAATAAATGAAATTTTAATTTTCATTTTAATTTTCATTTATTATAAGCATTATTATAAACATATTACTCTTTTATGATTACTTATTGCATAAACAAATAAGAGTTAATTGCATTATACGTCTTCAAATTACAGCTCTCATTTTAAATTGATCCCTAAATATTTAGACATTTCAATATCATCCACAAACTATGAAACTCATTCTAAATTGACTCTTAAACTTTTGAACATTCTAGTTTCACCCTTAAATTACGTATCTCATTCTAAACTGGTCCCCATACCTTTAATCATTATAATTTCATCACCAAATTATCAATATGTGCTAACCAAATTCAGTGCTAATAAAACTGTTATAAAAATTGTTAATTGTCATGTAAACACCGATGTGTATTATGTAATAATATGATGTGATGTAAATAATAATTTGAGGGTGATATTGGAACATTTAAAAGTTTGTGGGACCAATTTAGAATGACAAGTCGTAATTTGAGGATAAAACTGAAACGTTCAAAAGTTTGAAGACTAATTTAGGATTGAGTCATAATTTTAGAATAAAATTAAAATATTTAAAAATTTAAAAATCAAATTAAAACAAAAAGTCATAATTTAGAAACGTGTGATACTAACTCAACAAAGAATTATTTCACTATTTTTCATTCCTTCACCGGGTTAGCGTATATGTTGACTCAGTTTGCAAAGTTTGAAGTTATGGTTGAGTATTTGTGTTTTGAATTTCACACGGCGTAAATTATGCTACGTTTTCTAAATTTTAGTATGATTTAAATCGATCTAAATCATATTATGTGTGGTTCTTTTTCAGATTTACTTTCGAGTATATTCTGATTATTAATTCAATTATATTGTGTAACGATTAATATTAATTTCAATTTGTTCAGATATATATTATTTACATTTGTGATTATACTTTGTACTTGTAATCAAAAGAAATTTATATGCTTTAATTATACTATCGACTTTCTATTATGCTGAATTTTGAGATTAATCTTTTTAATTTTAGTTTGGTATAATTCAATCCATTTACTTTAGGGATAACAATAGGACTGGTTTTTAGCCACCCTGGTCCGACCCAAAATTTAAATTTCCCGACTTGACCTTAGTTTAATATATTTTAACGGCAGTAGTAAAAATAGATCAATTTAATAAGTTTAATGATTTAATTAATAAATTATCGACTTTGATGATCAAAATAAGTATTTTTAAATAGTTCGATGGTCACCGGTTAGTTTACCCTATATATTAATAACAACATTAGATATCATTGTAAATAGGATCGCATTGAATTTTTTTTATTGTTATCCGATCACATACTCAGAAGCCGCAATCGTATGAAAGCAGTATTGCCCATTGGGCCAAAATATGTATTAACCATTTTTTTGATGTAAACCGACCGGTGAATGCCTCAATCGTAAGTCTAAGGGTCGAACACAAAGCAATAGTTTTCTTTTATTAAACAAAGCTGGGGGCGAAGATTTGTGGGATTAAGCTAGAAAAAGAGTTTGTTTAAAGAACGGCGGCCATGGCAGCAGCGCAACACCACCACCACCACCCGGCAACGCTGGAGGAAGTCCGTACGCTTTGGATAGGGGACCTTCAGTTTTGGGTCGACGAGTCCTATCTCAACTCTTGCTTTGCTCATACCGGCGAGGTTCCCCATTCTTACTCTTGCCTCTCTTATATATGCGCAAAATTTTTGTTTATTCCTCCAAAAAAAAATTTGTAGGTTTATGTTCTTTTTGGGCATTTGAATAGATTTTGGTTGTTCGTTGTTGCTTAATTTGATTTGACGACTGTAGTTCGTAGCGGGAACTTTTCTAGGCTGTTGGTTTTCGTTAATTTTGAATTAATAAGATGTAAGGTACACAGGGATGTTCATGCCGGTGAAGTATTAAGTTTTGTTCTGTTATTGAAATTAAATTTCACATAGTTTTAATGGGAAATTTATAATTTGAGAGAATATCATGTCAAAAATTGAGTTCTATGGAGAATTCTGTCAAACTAATATCAAATCAGTAGGGGCTATAGTTTGTGAATACTCCGGTGGTTTTCGAGCATTGGTTGTGAACATTGACATTCATATGCTAAAGTTTCATAATGTAGTTGCTTTTTTTAATTAAAAAAAAAACTAAATTGTTGTTTGATGTTTCCTTTGAAATGAACCATTATTTCTGCTATATGCAGCTAGTCTCTATAAAAATTATACGCAACAAGATCACTGGCCTTCCCGAGGGTTATGGATTTGTGGAGTTTGTTTCTCATGCGGCAGCAGAAAGGATACTGCAGACTTACAATGGGACACCGATGCCTGGAACTGAACAAATGTTCAGGTTAAATTGGGCTTCATTTGGCGCTGGAGAGAGACATAACGATCCTGGCCCTGAGCATTCTATTTTTGTAGGGGATTTGGCACCTGATGTTACGGATTATCTATTGCAAGAGACCTTTCGAGCTCACTATCAATCTGTTCGGGGTGCCAAGGTTGTGACTGATCCAAATCAGTGTTTAAAAAGGCGACTCCGAGGCGCGCCTAGGCGATGAGGCGAGTACAAATCGCCCATTTATGTCTAGGCGAGGCGATTTTAATGAAGCGCACAGAGGCGTTCATGAGGCGCAAAAGGCGTCGAGGCAGTGAAAGGCGACGCCTTGTTTAAAATCAGAAAAAAGAACCTAAAAACAGAGTATGTTGAAGAAGAAGAAGAAAAGTAGGAAATTGATGAGTAAATGCAATGGAGGGAGAGGAGGAGAAAGAGAAGCAAGAGAAATTTGGAAAAATGAAAAACCAGAGAAAACTCAGATCTCTGTCGAAGAAGAAGAGAAGAAAGGGTGAGTGCTTCACGCGTGGGCGCACTTCTGACACAACTTTTAACACGTTTCTTTTTATTTACTATTAACAAATAAAAAATAATAATTTATTAAAAAAATAAAAAGAAATGAGAATGGAATAATCAGAGTAGAAAAATTTAGAAAGTTATAGACTAATTGTAGTTAACCCTCAGTATTGGCCATAGTAAGTTGACTCTTTTTATGGCCCAAAATGTATAGTTTAAACTAGTAGTATATTATTTCTTCTCTCTCACTGCATTAACATTAGTTATTTCTATAAATTTTAACCCATATTCTTTGGTTTGGTTAAAAAGATGAATAAGAAAATAAAATATTTTAAGTAAATTATTTTTTAACTATAATATTTATTATTTGAATAAATTTAATAATTATTTTGTAACTTTTATAAGTTCAATCATAATTAACATTGAAAGAATGCAAGAATGGTATTTAGGTGATAAATTTATCTGTACTTGGTCAATATATCTTTAATTATAAAAAATTACGCCTCACTTCAGTAAGGCGCGCGCCTTGTGCCTCGGCTCTAGGACCCTTATCGCCTTGCGCCATTTTATACATTGATCCAAATACTGGACGCTCCAAGGGATATGGATTTGTTAAATTTTCGTATGAGAACGAGAGAAATCGTGCCATGACTGAGATGAATGGTGTCTATTGCTCAACTAGAGCCATGCGCATTAGTGCAGCAACACCAAAGAACACTGGCTTTCAGCAGCAGTATGCTGTGGCAAAAGGTTTTATTCGGTTCCTTAACTTTGACCTAAAGAAAACCCTAGCCAAATTAATTTATTCATTTTATGCCCTACAAAATCATGTTGTGCTTATGTAGTTGTGTTTTATCTGTTGCCCTCATGTGGCTGCCCTTTACTATCCATTTACCATTTTGAATACAAAGGTGCATTGCAGAAAAGAGACGTAACTTGATTAATTTAGAATTGACTTCTAGGCATTCATATTAAAATCTCAAATGTAATCCTTTTTCTGAGGTGGTGTGGAAAAGAAATTAATATTATTTCGTACACCTTGTCGATCACACCCCTGATTTGTTGCTTTGATAATATTGTCTGACCATATTTCTATTCTTTCAATGTTTTTATCAATAGAATAAAAAGTCATACAACTTGTTTAGAATTCTGAGTCTTTGTGCAGCTCTATTGCTGGTTCCATGGCATTTTAAATTTATTTTTTCATATTACCCCTGTTTGTTAGCTTAGTTGTGATGCAAACATGATGTATGTCAACATGCATACTTGTTTGCTATGTTGCTTCGACTCTTTGTTTTTCTTGAAGTACCCTTGTCAGACAAACTCTATAGAGATATGACCCTCCAAATACATGAAACTTTGAATAAATTGAACATACCCGTGTCGATACATATCCATATCCAACACACTCCTGCGCTTGAGTAATATAGTTTTGTCTGAGGTGGGTGGGCTAGGAACTTCAGTAACTGTGACTATATCTGCAAGTAATTGTTCTTTGGTCTATATCTACGTTACATATTAGATACATGTAAAATAGACACATGCATATATGAAGGCAAGGAATTCTAAACAGCACTTACCCATGGTTTTTCTGCAGCTGTATATCCAGCTATGGTTTACCCAACAACTGTGCCGTTGCTTCCAAGAGATAATGACAATACGAATACCACTGTAAGTGAGGCACACATAAGTTGTTTCAGATTATTTCTTTCTCGTTGACTTAACAATACTTTCTTTTGTAGATATTTGTTGGCAACTTGGATCCAAATGTCACTGAAGAGGAATTGAAGCAATTCTTCTTGCCATTAGGAGAAATTGTGTGTGTCAAGATCCCTGCCACCAAAGGATGCGGTTATATACAGTTCGCAAACAGGTAAAGATCAAGTGAACTGTGATTATACTAGTAACTTCTGGAAGTGTTCTGCGCTTGGTAGATTTTAAGGGTGGATGTCCGTGTTCAATCAATTGTTTTTGAGCTGATTTTAGTTCATGAACCCTTTATCTTGTTGACTTGTCATGTAGGTGACCTATCAATGTTTTTTCCCCTTAGACAAGAGTTACATAAAAAATAATGGAGGGAGATTAATGAATTAGCAGTATAAAGTGGTCATGTGTCACTGCCTTCCTCTTATTGTCGTTTTTATGTGATTCATTTGTTTTAATTGTCTTCGCATTATCCGATCTTTTGTCAAATACTTTTTAACATACTATATCTTTTCTGCAGAAATTCTGCTGAAGAAGCTATACGGAGGATGCAGGGGCAAGTGATTGGTCAACAAGTTGTCCAAATTTCTTGGGGTAGGATCCCTACAGCAAATCAGGTGATATTTCTTATATATCAAATTCACGCTCCGATTGAATATGGCTAAATGATATTAGCATTTTCATGGTCCATAGCATCGATTTTGGTTTGAAATAAAAAAGGTAAAGAAGCTGATATGGATCCACTACACAACAAAGTCTTAACTACTTGGCATACACAACCCCCATGATCTATACAACTACCAGTTATGCCATGTTTCCATTATTCCCTATTTTTTAGGACTTTAACTCTGTTTTCCAACAAATAACAGTCTAGACTATTTATTATAAATAGGCTAGGATTTGTTCTTAGTTTTAGGATTATTGATTATTGTTATTTGAAATTTCTAGTTTATTGGTTGTATTAGTGTTAAGATTCTTCACTACTACTTCTAATTAAACATTATTTTTCTATTTTCATCATTTCTTTTCCTTTGAAATTTGGCTCCTATCATTTTGGTATTCGAGCCAGGTTCGATCTGAAATAGCGAAAACTCTCAACACCGCTTCCCAACGCCAACCACTCAATCCTTCAAACAATACAAACATTTTCACCTCACAACCCAAAACCCCTAATATTGATCCAATTGCACTACAACTTGCTGCAATTGTTTCTCGACTTGATGACATTGATAATCTACGAGTTGAAGTGGAAGATCTTAAAGCTCAAATCATGGGAGCATTACAATTGGAATCCATTCCAAAATTACTTAACAAAGGCAAGATCAAGGTAGACTTTGCTAGTACAAGAGAGCGTCGACGATCTGCTTGGTCTGAAGTGGAAGAAAATGTTGTTGACAATCCATTAACTGATCTTACCAAGAAAAATGCATTCCGATGGTCAACTACAACTGACAAGGCTTTCCAACAACTCAAAAGTGTTCCAATTTCAGCCCCTGTCTTACGCTTGCTAGAATTCAATCAACCATTCACTGTTGAATGCGATGCTTCAATTGACAGAATAGAATTTTTTGCTTTAGCCATTCCAGTATCATTTGACTTCCCTGATTTGCAAACTATTATTCAGATAGTCAATTGGTTTTTGGAAGCCTATTTGCGTCAATTTCTTTCATTTCGACTTGGGACAAGTCGAGTTTTCAAGGGGAAAGCACTGATATGGATCCACTACCCAACAAAGTCTTAACTACTTGGCATACACAACCCCCATGATCTATACAACTACCAGTTCTGCCATGTTTCCAGTATTCCCTATTTTTTAGGACTTTAACTCTGTTTTCCAACAAATAACAGTCCATACTATTTATTATAAATATGCTAGGATTTGTTCTTAGTTTTAGGATTAAGATTATTGATTATTGTTAATTGAAATTTCTAGTTTATTAGTTGTATTAGTGTTAAGATTCTTCATTACTTCTAATTAATCATTATTTTTCTGTTTTCATCATTTCTTCTCCTTTGAAATTTGGCTCCTATCAGAAGCTGTCACCTTTTCTTTTTGCAAAAAAGAGAGGATAAAATGGACCGTCAATGAATTTATATAGTAAAAGTTCAATTGTTGTCACACACACAATATTTGTGAGAACTGCCATTTTCCATGTGGATGTAGATTTAGATGAATATAGTGTTTGTGGTGAACCTTCTTTTGTAGCTAGTAAATTTACTTTGCTTAATGGTTTGTGGCATTACTTATTTTAGGACCTACCGGGTAGCTGGGGCACACAAACCGATCCTAATCAATGGAGCGGTTATTATGGTTACGGACAAGGCTATGATGCTTATTCTTATGGGGCTACCCAGGATCCCTCACTCTATGCATATGGTGCATATGCTAGCTATACACAATATCCTCAACAGGCAAGAGATTCTAGACATATTTGCATCTAAAATTACTGTTAGAATCAGAGAACATTTTAGAGTGTTTCTCTGTTAAATCTTATTTTAAAAATGTTGTACAAGAGTACTCCTTTTATAGGCTTTACAAGTAGTTAACTTAGAGTAGTCTACCTAAGAGATATAACTCTTATCCTTTAATGAGATAGAGTTTATCTAGATTTTGACTTTTAAATTCAAACTATTAGATGAGATAAGATAAGATTACAACATTTAATTTACATCCAATATCCTACAATTACCATCATTATTTTTGTCTCATAAAATGCTACTATATTGTACAGATATTTAGAAAAACTTTGCACTGTAGCTCACTAGCATTCATTATTTTCCGAATTTGACCATGTAGGTAATAACAATAGGAACAAGAATACTGCTTTTTTTTTTACAAGTATCATCTAAGATTATTAAAAATCAAGAGAATCTCCCCCCATTTACGTTATTGAGTTTGGAAAAGCTATGCACCTGCCAATAAGGTTGGAGTATATAATGTTAAATGCAGTTACTGATCTGAATACGCCCTTAAGAAAACGAGGAATTTTCTTTAGCTAGCCGAATGCAGTTAGAAACGTTTCTGTAGTTTGAATGAAGCCTCAGTTCTCTTAAAATTGATTTCCAGGTTGAAGGGCCTCAAGACATGGCAGCTATGGCAGGCGCTGTCCCACCGGTAGAACAAAGGGAGGAACCATATGATCCTCTGGCAACACCTGACGTCGCTAAGTAAAGTTTCTTTCCTCCTTTTCTGTAATAAAACATGGGTTAACTGTTTCCCGGATAATTAATTCAAGTCTATGATTGTCATTGCTAGGTTAAACGCGGCCTACCTCTCTGTTCATGGAAGTGCCATACTAGGCCATCCCTTATGGTAGAGAACCTCCTCCATTACGCCGCAAACTTAATTCCCAACTTTCCCGTATCTTATTTTATGATGTTATGTCGGAATCATCATTCTTGGACTGTTGTAGTGCCCTCACCATACATGGACATGGGAGAAAAGCTGTGTTTTTAGGGTGAATTGAAACTCAAAGTTATTGTTTGATTAAATATGGCGTTTATTCTTTTATCATAGAGAACGATGCAACTTTGCATACTAATAGTAGTAGGTTTAGTCAACTTTGCATAATAATAGTAGTAGGTTTAGTCAAAACTTTTAAATTCAACCATTAATTTTCACATCCAAACTTAAGATTTTACAGTACATATCTTTATTATGTGTCAACGTCTTATTGGTTAAAATAATTTTTTATTAATAATAATAACAAACAACAACAGACTGTTTTATCAGTAACCAAAATATAAATCAGAAAAATACAGTTATACAACAAGGCTGTGTGATTGAAAACAGCTATAATTTTAAATATAAGAAATGAATGTAGGCTCATAAATACTTGGTCAACCATGGAAGATCCTTGCTATCTTTCAGTGCAAAAGCAACATAATCACTGCCACACAACAATATAATGAAATCATACTCTAATTGATTTTCAATGAGTTTGCCACAGAACTAACCTACCATTGCTTGTGCAGATACATGAAACAGTCATTGCCAACTGCAATATGGAGAAAAAAAAGTCAAACCATTGATCAACTAAGAACAGCAGTGACAGAATACATTAAAAAAAAACTTTTCAAATGTAGTTTCCCCCATCCCTGTCTTGTACAGTTCATAAACCATTGCAGTTAAGAAGATTTTGCTCAGTTTGGAACAATTTTTCATTACCTGCAAAAAGTAAAAAAAGTTACATGAAGGGTCCTCAAATATAATGTCTGTTACCATTAATAGACAAGAAACTTACTTGGACATGAGGTGCCTGGAACATTTCCTGAATGGCCGCATCAACATCAGCCATAGTAACAAGTTCTTTCCCTGGAGAATGGTAAACCATAATATTAGCCATTCATCTAGAAGAAAAGTTGTGCAGCTGCAGTATGCTACCAAAAAGCAGAAAAAAAAAATCATTGAAATATCAGGCAGTAAAACACTAATGATTGCATATGGTCCTGTAAATCTAGCATGCTAAACTATCACCTTTTTATAAATATTAGAATCTGAAAAACAAATAATTGACGTTTTGCTAATAAATATTCCAATATAAATGTGAAGGTCTCAACTGTCACTAGCACAACTCCACGTCTTCATATGATGAACTGTCAAATAATCATGTCCATAGGCATGAATCCAACACCACAGCAATGGCTTATTACCTTTAGAAGAATTGCCAGTTGAAATTTGATTCTTCACTTGATAATCTGCTATTTCTGCTGCACGTCTGCATATCTGTAAAGCACGGCGTGCATCCCCTGAAATAGCAGCTACCTGAAACATGCATATAAACTTTAACATCAAATTTGCACTAGTGGTAAGAATACTTTTAGCATTAATTTTAGAAGATGAAAATAAAGAATGAAACCCAATATTCACGGTAACCTTTCTTGAAGCAAATTCTACAGCTTGCTTTTCAAACGCATCAAGTCCTTTCAAACGACTTGATATGATTTCTTGTAGCTGCTGATAATTGTACGGACCAAAACAATGTCTTTGAATACCCATTCGGCTTGAAATGCGAGGAAGTAATTTCTCTGGAAGATCCATTGTATTTGCTATTCCTGAATCCAGAGATAAATAATTCATTTCAAACTGTTATTCTAGTCATCGCCACTGTCAATTACTACAGGCCACAGAGTATCAAATCCCCTATCATGAAATAAGAAAAACTGTACCTATCGCAATTAACTTGGAATTTGGTTTGGTAGCCAGTCAAGAATGTTGTATAGTACCTGTAATTGAGAGAAAGGCAAAGTTATGGAGTTGCAACCTTTTTCAATTAAAATGAATAAATAGAAAATAAGTGTTAGCTTGTATCATAAAATGCACAAATTACCGACTGGTTTCTGGTCACAAGAAGACCAAGTTCATCAATAAGTAGAATACAAGGTCCGTCATCCTCCTTTGCCATTTTCTTTCCATCTGAAAACAGCTCGTTCAGTAATTGCAGAGCTTTTTTCCAACCAACCCTATATCCAGTTAATGCTTCATATATAACCTATAAGAACATAGAATGTAAATATAAAAAAGGCAACCATCAACACATTTGTACAAAGGTCTACATAACTCCGTAGTTAGTATATTCTATATTACCGTGTAAATATTCTCTGGTGCTGCTAACTTTAGACCATTAACCTCCACAAAACAGTAAGGTCTTATGCTTCCTGCATCAACTTCCGACTTTATGTTCTTCATTACTGCCAAAACACTCATGGTCTGCAAATGCATGTGGAGGGAGGGGGGGGGGGAGAAGACCAATTAAGTAAGTCACCTATTCGGGCAAGCCTCAACAACAGAGAATATCAGCAAATTTGGAATGATAAAGAAAATTTTGTTGAGCACAAAGTCAATGGACTATACTTTCTCTGTTCCAGGAACACCATGAATATAAAGGCAACGTCCAAGGCACTGATCATCACATATTGCACCTTTTATAAATGTTGTTATCTCCTCCATTTCTCTGCACCATGACATATTTCGTATTCAATGTCTCGTAAGAAAAGTAAAAAATGAATAAGATGGCTAACAGGTTTCACATACTTATTCCTACAGGGTAAAGACTTTGGCAATGTTGCCAACAAAAGTGTTGCTTTTGCCCTTTCCAGATCAGTCTGCTTGTGGCACCTCACATGCTCTGGGATCTTTTTTGTCCCTACTTTTTGAAGACCAAAGAAACGGCCCTTCTGAGAGTTCTGTATCAATCAAATAATTGTTTAAGAACCTCAGCAGCTGCCAAGTACAAAGATAAGGAAGTGAAATAACTAAAGAAAATCCCTACTGCAGCCAATTGATTAGTTGTGGATGGTCTAGCTTGTGCATTCCTTGCATTTTCCTCTTCATATTCCATATCTTCATCGGTTTCAGAGTCAGCTTCCTTGCAAGAATTCCAGTCTTCATCACTGCTGGCACATTCACCATCCTACACACAGACAACATACCGATTAATTTTAACACAATAACAGCTATATTTTAGTAAAGCAAAGCCACTTTAACAAAAAATCAGATTTCTAGACTGCTTACTGCTTCATCGTTGTCAATTTCAGCCAGACGCTTGAAACTGTGCCATTGAATATCATATTCATATTCGCATAAGAAAACATCGTCCCCTTCATCAGTGGCCTTGGCATATTCTTTGGGGCTCATTACATTACAATGCCTAATGATAGATTCCATCTGTAATGTCAAATGTTAGATTCCATCTTTAAGAAAAAGAGGATGATCTCTTTGATTTAATTAAAACGTAAAAGCCTGCAACAATATATTTTTTAAATTATATTTCCCTAAATTTAATTGCAGATTCTTTCTTACTTTAAGCAGTGTAAGATGTCAAACCATCCACACCTTTCTACATATACAGCCTAGATGATCATTTCTTCAATAATAATAAATTAACATTAACAATTCAAACAGATATTATCCATAACCTCTACGTCAGCAAAAACATTTGTTCGAAGCTCCCTTCTCAAGTTGTGAGGTTGCCTTCGCTTGCAGTCTCTTCTGGTATCGTATACCATCGCCCTCGGAACCAATAGCTACCATCTACATCTTTCCACAAACTGCAAACTCCAACAAATCAAAATAACATAAAATAAATCATCTTGTTTATATGACATACATGATAAACCATAATGATAAAATGCAATCTGTTTGTAACCAAACCTCTCAATACGGACAGCCCACAAATCACCGGCAAGCAGCTTTTCCCTTAAAGTTCTAGCCCTCTTCTTCCCCTCTGGAGGCTTTGGAAACTCAACATTTTCCCCCATCTTCCGAGCCTTGCAAAAGCCGCTAACCCAATCGCCCTTGGGAACCTCTTTCAATGGCGGCTTCTAGCACTTCAAGTGAAATCCACCTAGACAATAATCACATTCAATCATCACACCCCTCCCTGCCTTGAAACAAACTCTACACTCCTCCATTTCAGGCACCTCATCTTCCGAGCTTGCATCTTCTCTCTTCTTCAAATAAACATCATCACCCACCGCGAACTCACCCCCATCATACACCACTTTCTTATAATAAACCCTCTTCTTTTTTTTCTCCCCCTCCATCGACTTCTTCGAACTCGTCGATGTCGACATGGCTCTCGTTGCAACACTTTTGTCTTTCCCTTTTTTTCTCTTCTTCATCTCCGCTGCCGCAGGCAAAACAGGAGAAAACGTAACCTCGGCCTCATTATTTCCCCCATCCAATGTACCCAAGTCCAGGATTTCTCCATCCTCATTGTTATGCTTACATTTCGGAATTCTCAGCGTCTTTAAACTCTCCTTACTCGATCCCCTTTTCCTCTTCTTACTCTCGGACGCCTCTGGCGACACCGGAGAAAAAGTAGCCTCAACCTCTTCATTCCGCTTACCCAATTTACCCAACTCCAGGATTTCCCTATCCTCCTCGTTGAGCGTACCTTTCGAGGGCTTTTTCGGCGTCTTCACACTCTTAACATTACATTCTTCAATTGCTTCGACGGCTTTCCGAGGCCTGTTCAGATCAGTGATCTGGTCTATGATTTTCGAAGCGAAAGGATGGAGAGATCGACGTGAAGATCTACGAAGAGGGGGTTGGGGCGTTTGAGGGAAGAGATGCATTGAAGGAGTAACTGATTGTTGTGATTTGACATCGTTGGGCGATTGTTTGGGCTTTTGGGGGGATTGGAAATGTTTTCTTGGAGTTTCGGTCGGCATCGGTGTGTGAGTTTGTGTGTGTTTCCAAAGAAGGTGAAAATGGTGGCGAATTTCGTTTCAGGGTCTTGCAGAGAAAGGAAAGATTTTGCAGAGAGAGGATTTGCAGGGAAAGTGGCGGTCGTTTTAGAGCTTCAATGAAGTGGCGGGAAATCTTCTGTTTCCCTCCAATTTCATTGTGCATTTTCATCGTTGAAACGGTGCGTTTTACTGATCGGCTTTGCTTTGGAATATCCGTTATAATTAATTTATTATTGTTGTTTACAAAATTAAAAAGGGGTAAAGTGCAAGTTTAGTTACCCAGCTTTCAAGGTATTCCTTTTTTGACTGTCTAACTATAAAAATATTAATTTGATCACTAAATTTCCAAATTGTTCTTATTTAGGTCACTTGAACGTAAATCTTCAATGGCAACCAGGGGCAGAGCCAAGAATTTTTGTTTACGATGTTAAATTTAAAGTGTTAACTCATATTTTATTATATATGGATGGAATCAAATGATAAGTGCCAATTTTCATTAAAAAAACTCAATTATTTTTTAAATCGAGGACAATCTCTTTCTAAAACGGTGTCAATCAACTTATTTTGTTATTTTTCATATAAAATATACACTAGAAAATCTTATTTTTAATATAAAATATTAAGGTAAAACTTTGATACACAGGCTGTATAAAATTAATTTTACACAAGCCTGTGTATTTACACTATAAAACTAAAATCCTAAATTTCTAACCCTAGCCCTAAAAACTTTAAACCCAAAAAGGACATGTAAACTTTAATTTATATGTGTATCAAAGTTTTTTCTAAAATATTATTTATCCCATTTACCCAACTCTCTCATCCAATGATGGCAACACCACAACATTGTATTTTTGGACTCTCAAAACTAATAAAACTCGAATACAACCTTAAATCTTATTTTATTTCGATATGCAATCTCCACCCTCTTATCAAAATAAAATAAAAATGTATTGCTTGTCTCCTCCTAGACTTCCCCACCAGTTAGATTTGGAAAGAAAAATACTTCAACATTAGTGAATCAAAAGAGTTTGAGAAAAAAAATTCAGGAGCTTTTTGATAAATTCACCGAAAAAAATTTAAACAAGGTTATAAAGTAACAATTGAGTGATACAAACAAACGAAAACGGAAAATCTAGTGGTTAACCAGAAATGATGAAATTACTTAAATATTTTTGTCTAATATTTTTCTCAACAATACGATACTCTCCACTTTATTTTCAACAATATGGTAGTTTACTGTAGTAACCAAAAGTCGAACTGCTTTCAACCCGTTTTTAAATAGTATTTTTCATAAAATATTAAAAAAATGAGATTAAAATTGTCTTTTATTGAAATATATTGATCCATGCACGCCACGTGTAAAATTTACTGTTTGAAGACAAATTCCAATCTATCCGATTTCATTATTTTAATATTAATATAAAATATACTGTTTAAAGACGGATTGAACATAGTCTGACTTCTGATTTGTTACAGTAAATTACCATATCGTTGGAAATAAAGTGAAGAGTGCCATATTGTTGGAAAAAAATTGAAGAACAACATTTGGGTAAATATGCTTTAAGAAATACTGGTATGAATATTAAAAAATAAGAAGAGAGAAAAAAAAAAACAAATACGAACATAGGATCACATTGAATGTTAAAAAAATACAAATATTGGTAGCTTTTAAAAAATATAAAAATTAAAAAATCCATTAAAAAGTTTATAAATTTAATATATAATAACATAAGTAAGAATCATTATAATCATATTATTATTCTAGATTTTATAGTGAATTGATACTCGATTTGCATTTTGATCAAAAAACTTCATGAGGGCAACTGTTCCATTCTTCAAGAAAATGCCTAAAACAGTAGATAATGTATGCTTTGTGGTTGGCAACTAACAACACGGACCGCCACAATCCCAATAATCACAGTTAAACTATGACGAATATATGAACCGTCGACGTGTTCTCAAGGTGTTCCTCAGAAGACGAGTCGCTTTTATAATATCGTTTAAATAAAATTTACGACAAAATCTGGAAGTAATACCCGCTTGTATTCAGAACTTCATTCGGATTTCAGACCATAGGGAGCTGAGGGTCTCTCTTACTGCTGCCATGCAACTAGCTATTCTTGTCGGGGGCAAACAGATTAGCCGCCGCCCTCTGATAACTTTTTCGAACAAAGCTCTTGAGTAGATTGAAGGAAACCGCATTATGTTTCGAGAAAAATAATACAATGTCAGTTCATGTTGTCAATGCCGCTTTTCCTTCACGTGGAGCAAGGTTCGATCTTGTTTTTGAATTGTCCCTGCCTGAAAACCACTCAAGGAAAATCGATTTAATTTGTTAGGTTCATGAATTGAACAGCGTTTGATTGTGCAAGAAGGTGAGTCGGCAATTTACGTTGATAAATCATTTGGTTGAGCATAACCACACAAAACATCACCCTTAATGGTAAAGAGAACTGACCTTCGCCCTTTTCTGCTTTTCTTCTACTTCGCCAAAGAAGTCGGATCGGAGTACCGGGAAACCCTGCATCTGAACGAAGTTGCTTCTCCATATAACGACGGTAGGTCTCCGGAAATAGTTTTGCATCATTAACAAAGAAAACGAATGTAGGTGGCCTAATAGCTGCCTGCAATAGGAGATATTATTGGATACAAAGTGGCTCGTAAACCACATTGGACAAGAAAACTAAACCATAAAGAGAAAAAAAGAATGAACTCCGAAACAGCTCAGTTTTAAGGAGGGTACAAACCCAAAATAAGTATCAAGATATAATTAATTATTTTTGTCGAGTAAAAAAATACCTGCGTGCAATAATAAACACGCCCTCTCTTGCCACCTCGTGTCCTAGGAGGGGGTTTGAAAGCTATTGCTTCCCGTACCACTTGATTCAATATTCCTGTGCTAAGTCTTCTCGATCGCTCCTTTTCAACTGTACTAGCTGCAACGATTATCCTGAATCCAAAGCAACAATGAAAGCAAAGATTCGTAAAACAAGTTAGAGAAGCATTGGAAATATACAGCGGATACTACGGCAGTGTATGGTATAAGTAGGGAAAAGAAATCATCCTATCTTATCATTCGAAGTCGTTGTAACAATAAAATAATAAGACATGGCAGCTCAAAAACATACTTTTCAACACTCTGACCAGCTAATGCAGTAGAATAAACAATTGGGGCCCAATCAAGCATGCGCAACTTCTCCCGAACATCTTGCTCGTAGTATGTTGCAGTTTCCTGGTTTTTATTTGGTATGGTATCCCATTTGTTTACAACAATCAGACAACCTTTTCCTTCTTTCTCTATTCTCTCAGCAATTCTAACATCCTAGGACACCAAGACAAAATAACACATAACAGTCAACAAAATAATCCGAAGGAAACCAAGGACCAGCAATTCATCATATCAACAGGCCCAAGACACATCACTTGTTCTATTAACAGAAATATAAGATAACATTAAAAAATCGTTCAAAGTTTGGTTACGACTAAATTTACTTAGTTACTGAGCTTCCTAAGTCAATATATTATCTTCAATCAACTAAAAGGTGAACAATCCAATTAATTTATAGAAAGGTTTGAAGATAAGAGAAGGGAAAAAGCATCCAAAAAGGGGGCAAGAATTTCAAATCCAGGCCTTATATGATGTATTATTTCTTTTCATTTTTTTACCATATGTAAACCTTCAGTACGAATCCATAAACCTTAATCTTTGAATTAGAAAAGACTAGCTAGGATTTATATTCAATATATGAAAGGAGTAACCAGGAATCTCTTACCCTGGTCTAACCAAATATGAGACTACGCACAACTAATGACACACAGAAAAACAGAGTATTCCATGATCATCCTTGGACTATTTGCTGAAAATTGAGAACTTCTGACTAGGACCAGGGATTACTGGCACTTTCAATTTGAAGAATCGAAGTAATAGCAGCAAAAGCAGCCACAACAATATTCCTTTTTAGTACATATATCACTGACTTGTTATTTCCACTTTCTTCCGCGTAGAAGTCAATGGTCATGGGACCAACTTTATCCTGCTTATGCATGAATTATTTATTGAGAAATCAAAGCTCATACATACAATTGTTGCTTTCATTTGTTAGTCATTACCATTGAGTGAATAGACATCCATATTTCCAAGAATTTGATGAGCTCTCTAAAATGTTGATTAGACCCTAGTTGTCAAATTGTTATATACAAATCAACTTGGTATAACTTGATTTACCGAACACAAAATCTGTCCTCATATTTCTATTCTATAGGTTCAAGAACTGCTTAACGTTGTGCAAAATGGCTAACACTATATGCCAATAAGATAGGACAGTCCAAGCATGTTAGATCCATAACATCAGTAACAAGGCTTGTCAAGAAATCATTGACAAAGTACCTGTTCAGTTATGCAAGCCATGGCCTCAATGACCAGAGCAACGACATCAGACCGACGGATGGCACGGAATGCTCTGTTCACTGATAAAGCCTCGGTGGTACTACCTGATGAAGCTACAGATGCCCTTCTTCTGATCCCAGCAGTATCAATAAGCCGGAACTTCTGCAAAATGATGACCAAGGTATTAAGCTTCCAAAAGCAACTGGAATGCCTAAGAAAACAGAGCTCGGAACGTTATAGTTTCTTTTCTGCTCATTCTTTATCACTGGTTCGTTCAAGCACAAAAAGTTTGATCTTCCAAGAGGAATCAAGACACATAGACTATCAGCTATAACATAGGTATTTCTGAACAGAAGAAACCTGGCCATCAGGTCCGATAAATTCTGTATCAATTGCATCACGAGTGGTACCACTGATAGGGCTCACAATTGTTCTATCCTCCCCAACCAAAGCATTTAGAATGCTGCTTTTACCAACATTTGGTCGACCAACAATTGCAATCGACGGGACATAATTCTCTTCCTCTTCAATATTTTCTACATCCTACAATGCAATCAAGAAACCACGTGCTTAGCAGAGAAAGCAAATAAGATTATCATTAAGAAAAATAATAAGAACAGGTTCACTATGGAAAAGGAAAAGTTTAAGACAAGTTAAAGAAAATTGTTAAGAGGAACCTTAAACCCAAATTACCTCAATCTTTTTAAGCCCTGAACAAACAAGATCAAGAAGTTCCCCTGTTCCAGTCCCAGATAAAGCAGAAATAGGAATTGGAGAGAACCTGGTTTTGCAGTTGAACAAATTAGTCCGAAGTTAAGCAGAAGGGTAATAAAATAACTTTCCCAGCTCTAATCAAGAAAAAAAATAGATAACTTGAAATAACACACATCTAGAGATAAAAAGCACAAATGACTAGCAGACTTTTTTCCCACAGTGGTAAAGTAGAAAAGAGAAAGGGAAGTGGAAAGAGGTATCAGGGGGGAGAGAGAGAGAGAGAGAGAGAGAGAGAGAGAAACAGACTAATTTTTAACGCCATCCAAACCATAAGCTACTTTGTCAATAACTCAAGGCATAGCCAATATGCATTGAGTGCTAAAAAACAAAAATTCTCTGAGAAACAGAACTTGAGAATTACCCCAATGACCAAAACTCCGATGCTTGCATGACTCCTTTCCGTGGAGATTCACACTTATTCACTGCAAGAATAACATATTTACTTGAGTAGCTCTTTCGAAGCCAGTCTGCAATCTCCACATCAGCTGCTGTTAGACCAGCCTGTTCAGTATCATACAAACAACAACTTGGCAAGTTGATAACTCCAAAAGATATAGAAGAATATACAGTTTGTTTAATGTAACCAAATCAGATTGCCACCAAGATAAAGAACTAGCAAGGGAGACCAATCCTTTAAAAAGTTGTGCAGATTATCCCAGGGATAAGTCTCACCTTATCCGATCAACAAAACTCTCAGCATTCACAGCTTTAAAGCAGATTCATAAAACACCAAGATCTGGCTGAGAGAATACGAATTTTCCAATGTATTCATGATGCCTGAACTTACCTTTCATCTCAACATCTTACACCATGCTGATGCGTAAATATCCTAGACTTTGATTTCTAAGTTTTCCCCTTCTAAGAGCATCTACTCTAACATACAGGCAACCAACTCCCAAGACTATTCCTTCATAGCTTCTTTAAATTTTAAGTTTTTTATGTTTTGCAAATATATATATACACATATATAATATAAATAAAAACAGTGATGTCAAAGGCACTCAGGTCATGCTTAGCACCTTCCTCACCTAGGTAAGAAGAGGTAGAGCAAACATTTTAAATTTTAAATCTAATATTTTTATGTTTTGCAAATATACATATACACATATAATATAAATAAAAAACAGTGTTGTCAAAGACACTCACGTCAATGCTTACTTCCTTGTCTAGGTAAGAAGAAGTGGAGCAAACATGTAAAAGTTTACAAATCTTCGGCAAGAAAAATGAAGCAATGGTACCTTCATTGTGCACCGAATTCAAACAAATTGGCAATAATTGGAAAGACCAACTTAACAAACTTATATGGAAAACCACTGCTAGACAAACTTTAAACCACCTGAGTGGAATTGCTTCTTAGTCGGCTTTTGGTGTCTAGTTAAGTTACTAGTCGGCAATAATTATTTAGCCACTCAATTACTTCAACGACCGAGAATGTCAATTCAAAGGTTAGTGCATTTATTAATTCATTAGATAGCAACTTTAAGTATATTTAAGAATAAACATCATTCCTTTTTCTATTTAGCAAAAAATGATCCTATTTTTCTTTTTCTAGATCAATCCTAAATCAATCAAACATCACATGAACAAAGTGATTCAAATGTGGTAGATAATTTTTCTCAACTTCTTTTAATTAATGTGTCGAAGTTTCAAAAGAAAACAATGGTAGTCAATGTAAGAAGATCGAAGTATACCTGCCCATCTACAAGGAATATAATGGCAGATGCTTCTTCAATAGCGGCAGTAGCTTGCTGTTCAATCATAGATGGCATCCTTGCAACAGCCGCCTCCCTGGAGCGTAACGAAATCCCATCCATACCAATAGTTGTTGAAATAGCCAAGTCTTCCAGTACATTAGCCTGTGACTTTGACACATTTAGAACCCCTCCAGTATCAACCACCACAAATTCGTGATCTCCCCAGAAGGATCTACCATACAATCGATCCCGGGTAACCCCAGGCTCATCCACCACAATGGCCCTGTTTCCCTGTAACAAAATTCATAATAGACTTAGACATCGTTGGCGATCTGATACACCTATTTACATGGCGAATTAAAGACCATATTAGTGGACTATACCCCCACAAGGCGATTAAATAATGCTGATTTACCAACATTTGGCCTTCCAACTATTGTAACTTTTGGAAGAAGATGGTCAGGAATCTGCAAAAGGATTTAAAATTTTCAGTAGTAATGATAAAATTTTAGTATATCATTATAAGAAGAATCCCCAGCTTACATCATAAAGGATATTAATTGAACTAAATCACAATAATCATTGGTTCAAAAAAGCTATATTTAACAGATACTTCAGAAATGACGCAAAAGCTCATATGCCCACACAGTCAATTTTTCAACATGTTTCCACCAGACATTGATCCTACCTTTCAAAATTTTAGGCTACAGCAAGAATATGAAGCTGGAATAAGGCACATAGATAACACAGAGCAGCTAAAAACAGCCATGAAACATCTTGTCTAGCAAAAACAATGAAAGCCACCTGACTAATACAACAATATGCTTGCCAGTAATATTAAAACAGAAACAAAACAATCAAATTCCTGCACCAGTATTCAGGCCTTGACAGTATGTGTAGCATCATCAAGTAGAATTCCAACATAGAACATGTTGCCAGGCTGCGGATATATATTTTTTTCTATCGTAAGCACTGAATTTCCAAAAAAAAAAAAAACTTTAAAGCAGGTCACTGATTAGAAAAGAACAAACAACCCAAAGTGACAGAATAGAAAGAAAAAAGGGAAATGAAGCAAAGATGATTAAATTAATTCACTTTTGCAAGTTACAACTAAAAACATGGTTTCATTTGTCAACAAAGCAGCTGCAATAGCAAAGAGGTTTAAAGTCACCTTCTTAAGCAAAACTATTTAGCACGGTAATTAGCATAATTAGGAGACTACAAACTACAAAGGTTTAAGATAGTAAGCTTTACTTACAGTTTTAGTTGCAGTTTTACGTCTCTTCTGCTTTCCACTAAACCCCTTAAGATCATCCATCTGATCCTCTGCGGAAAAAAATCGATAATATAGTCTCGGGAAGAATTAAAATCAACAGAAAATCGAACACAAATATGTGGGATTTAACTATCGACTTATTCTAAACCAAATATAAAACCTTACTTTTAGCAACAATAAGAAAAGTAGAAAACTTAAAAAAAAATAAGTAAAGGCAAACGAGAGAGAATAAATATGAGTAAAAAAAGAGTAAAATGATCGGAAATTTACCAATGGTTAATTGACGAGACAAGGAAGTGGAATATCGACGAACGGCTTCCATGGCTTCGGATTCAAGAGCGTGCACGTCCAAATCATCGTCCTCATAAAATTCTTCTTCCTCCTCCTCCACCGCCACCGTATCCGTCGCCGGTTCCTCTTCCTCGTCGATAAAATCTAGGATTTGGTCGGGGTGAGGAGGGGGAGAAGGGGCGGAGGTGCAGCGGCAGAGACGGGTGGAAGGGGCGGAGGTGCAGCGGCAGAGACGGGTGGAAGGGGCGGAGGAAAGTAGAAACGGAGGAGAGAAATTGTTAGAACGAAGGGGGTGAAGAGGAAGAGAGGAGAGTCTGGGAATGGGAGGAAGAAGAGTTAGGGATTTAGCGAAGGAGAGGATTTGGGTACTACAAAGACATGCCATTTTTTAATCCTCTCTTCTTCCTTTCAAGTTGTTTTCAGTGCTGAGTGTTCAGAAAAACAAAAGGCAAACAGATAGTGGTGGGAGGTTTTGGCCGTTGACAGAGGTTTATCCTTTCTCTTGCTTAGTTGGGTCGGGTTTTGGGTCGTCTAATGGTTAAATTCTGATTTTGCTCCTTTTATTATACTTAGATTTAAGATTTAGTCTTTATTTTAATTTGTCTATTTTATTATACTTAGATTTAAGATTTTGGTCCAAATGGTAAGTAGCTTGATATCACTTAAGCTGGTTTGTATATATAAAAAAATTTCACTCGGAGACTCATCCAGTCAAACCAGATGTGCGACGTGAGTCGATTTGAATTAGTCGGCGCAAAGCCCTGAGGAACCAAGAGGGCAAACATGGTGTTTGTGATAGGGTCATGCCCCAACTTTTATGATTTAATTATTTTTAGTTCCTATTACTTTTGAAATTAATCAAATTAAATCTAATTCTCTTTTTTTTAAAAAAAAAACTTACTAAATTGTTGTTAGTTTTGAAATTAGACAAGTTAAATCATGGTCTCTATTTTTTGTTTAAATTAAACTAATATGGACCGAGTATTGCAACAAAATATTTTTACTATTCATAACGTTAAAGCTTGAACCATTGACAATATTTAAAAGATCTAACGTCTCATTTTACTAAACCAACTGACAGTTGGTAAATACAAATTTGTTTTTATCCTTTAAAATGGACTGAAGTTTTTGAAAAAAATAGTGAATAATTTAATTTTTGACATTACAAAAAATTTAACCTTTAATGATACATATTATGGTTTTAATTAAATTGTTTTGATTTTTTAAATATTCTAATTCAATTACAAGATAATATATTAATCTGATTTTATATACGGATAAACTCGTGCATATTTATAAATTAAGCTGCTCAAATGAAAATCATTAAAGAGTATATTATTCTTTACCACCAAGACTAGATTCCAAATTGCTTTGATTTTTAATGTATCATTTGTCCTATATATATTATTTATGATTTTTGTAAGATAATTATAGTAGATATGATCCATACATTTATTCTAAAATACTTAAACTCAAATAATTTGTAGGCAAAACGCATAGCTGAATATAGAAATGAATATATGGAATCACTTTAACCAAAGGGTTACAAACAACACAAAAACAATGGACGTATAGTTATAAACCTCTCCCATGTCTTAACTACCCTAGAGTTAGTGCTTTTACCCTATCTTTCAAAACCCACATATTTAATAATCAACTGCCATTATTTTTTTTTCTTTCAGCTGACATTACACTCATTTAGGTACCATCTACTGACACCGTCGTATCATACGGTGTCGTTCTGATGTTCATCGGTTTCTTCGGAACTTTCAGTTTCATCAGCAGAGGTTACAGTTTCAGAGGTTACCTCGCTTTCATTTGAAAATTTGTTGTTATCCTCTGTGACATTATCCACAGTTTGTTTCTCCATCATCCCGGAGAGAGCCAGGCTCGGAGACCGTTCAAGGACGTCGTCGATTATGTTCGACATCCGCTTCTGATACCTGCAAGGGTGGTGTAAAAGCTTTAATAGATGTATGATGACAAAGGACTCCAAGATTACAATCGAACATATAACTGGCCAAAGCCCAAAGACGGCAAACAACCTCATACATTCTACATTGAGAGTGAAGATGTCTTTAACGGCAAAAAAGATACCTATAGATGATAACCTAAATTCTGTTTGAGAATATCATCGAGCAAATATATTCAAGATTTTGACAGCACCGTATCGGCCTTTTAAAGCAATAATACGATCGAACTGCTCTTCGGGATAAAGGAAAAAATACAAGATGACCAAGAGCAGATTTGGAGCTGACCTTGCTATAGCAGCCTCATCAGGAGCATGATCCCTCATTAGCAATATGACCAACACAGCCAAAATTGCATAGAACAGTCTTGCTGTCCATTTTGGTCGCTCCTCTTCATCTTTTTTGGGCCAAAAACAGAATAATTTTCGCAATGTTGCTTCCTCGGCGAGGATGTTAGGGGAGAATCATACACGCTTTCATAGTAGGATCCATGCAGCACCAAATATTGCAGCTCTCACTGCAAATTTTAAATTTTGAATGAAAATGGAGATGAAAAAGCAAACATGCAATAGACAGATGGTCAGCAAAAGAACTGGTAATTTGAACTATAACTAAAATTGGCCATGTAAATATAACCTTTTACAAAACGGGACCACAGTCAAGCAGTTCAAAACACTAATCGGATTCAACAACAATAAGTGACTACATAAGGGTTAAGCGAGTGTTAAGGTCCCTGGTTCCCATGCCATATGCTGTCGTTTTGTCAGTAATACACGCACATAAAACAGAGACAGACGAAGAACAGAGAATCTACTATCGATATGAATTCTTAAGTTTTTATATTATTAGTGTCTAAGAAAGATGCTTATCGGCAAGATGAACATAACAAATCCACTGATTAAAGGGAAAGGGCACAGCCTACATGCACATGCAGTAACCCAAGTGAGAGAGGATCAACGTAACCATCAAGTGGAATTATTATGCCAAAAGTTGTCTTGTCTCTGCATTAACAAAGATTTAAACTTGAGCAAATGATTACACTAACATGAAATAAAACCTTAATGATATAACACCACAATCTTAGAATAACATACACGACAACAGGGTTCAGAGCCTAAAAAGGGTTTCAAATTAAAAGTAATGTAATATTTACTTGGCAAATAAAACCCGAACGGACAGAAAAATCTTGCTTGATAAGCGTGGAATTGTACCAACATCATTTAGAATGCTAGTCACCAACCCCAAAATCAACCGAAAAACTGCTTTCTTCAGCTAGCAGCATGCAACTATGTTTCTACTTTAACAAGGTAAAACAAAGAAAATTTAGTTTTTAATGGCTTTAATATGTTCCTAATATAGTAAAAGAAATAATCAAATTACATGCAAAAGGATCCAATGGATATTAATATTAAGTAACATTCAGAAAAGGAAATTAATACAAAAAAAAAAACTTACATAAAAGCAAGGAGAAAATAAGTACAAGAAGTCCAGCACATGAGTAGAGTATTAGTAATCTGCATCGATGTGGATATACAGGAAACAAGCAAATTGCAAGGGTCAACACAGGCCAGACAAATGAGAGAAGTGTTTGCCATAATGGTCGCCGTTTTACAAATGTCCGTGCGAAAAAAGCATCATTTTCAGAGAATACTAGTTCCTGCAAAGAGTCAGAATGTGGATAAATCCCGGAAGAATTAAAAGCATTAGTTTCAGGAAGACGTTTGATTCTGCAAAATAACCACAATATGGATTAAGAAAACAATGGAAGCATACAGCGAATAGCAACAGCTTATTGCAAAAGCAAATGAAAGGCTATAGAAATGCCAATGTTAGCATTCGAAAAATGCAATAATTAAAGACTTCCTTTCATCTGAAAACAGAACCAGAGCATCAAAGGCACTGAAACTGAGGGAGTGGATGGTAATGAATATAACACTATGTCACAGAAAAGCATCAAAGACCACATCAAACAGAAGTGTCATCTTAATGAGAACAAAAAGAGATCCTAAGCCTAGATAAATAGGAGACTTTAGGCTTGAGGGATGACTCAGAAAGATGGAACAAGCCGCTGAGCCTTCACTTTTAAAAACAAATAAAGAGCACATAATAAAAAAAGTTCGAGCAGGTGATATCATAGTAGACAATATATAAGTGTAGGCCTAACGTAGTTGCAAACAGTAAGCATAAAATCTTCACTTTTCTCTTGAAAAAAGTTTATACAGATCTAAGCCTGAATTTTGTAATTATGGAAAGATAACTTTTTCATGTATCAACAAGATCATCACGTACTCACATTACATGTACACATATAGATGTTTTGGTAAGAAATTCAAGCAGCTATACCACATAAGAGAAAGAAGGAAATGACATATCATATACTTTAATGTAACACAGTATAAAGGACTCACAGGAAAGATTTCTAAATGTGCAGGCCAGCTTGACAACTTTTTCTTCCCTGGAAGAACAGTTTTCACCACATGGTCATTGCGCACCAAAAGATTTTTTTTGCAACAGAATATTGGCAATCTCTTCAGTTTCAAGATCTCTATCTGACTCTAGTATTTCTTTAAGCTCTGGATGATTTTTCATAAAGCTGACAAAATCCTTCCCTCTAAAATATTCGACACAGGTTTCCTGCAAGACAGCCCATCTAGAGTCCAAATCTTTATGGTCCCTCACTTTCTCAGCAAACAACTGGTATACATCCTGGGCAGATTGTTTCTGGGCAGAAAGGAATTGATACAGAAATTAGATAAAAATAACAGATATGAAAATCACTAGTTACGAGCAACGATAAAAAATGACCAAGACAAGCACATTGGAACACATGTAACCCAAAATGCATGACGCGAGGATCGAAGTCAAGCCTAAAAGGCAATACCTCCAGTTGCTATGTTACTCCGACTCTTCATTTTTCTTGAAGTACCCATATTTGACACTTGTGTCCTACACACATCCAGAGACATGTATACCAGGATATGACCCTCCAATGCATGGAAAACGTATAAAAGAATTGAACATACTTATATCTTACACTCACACCGAGTCCAAGTAACATAGTACAATCAGTCAGGCAAGCTACGTGCACAAATCATAATAGCATCCTAGACAGTCAAGCACAATATATCATCTTAGACTTTTGAATCATTCGTAATTTAAAAAGCAACCGTTTCTCACCACGGAAGCAACATTTTCTGAAATTTCTGGACGAACTACTACGAAACTAAGCCATCATAAGTTTCACAATTCTATCATTCCCTCTACATCAAGCCTTTTCTGCAAAAAAATTACATAATGTCATTCAAACCTTTCACTAAAAAGGAAACATTGAATTCCTCAAAATGGAATATTCTAGGACAACATAAACTCTCCAAATACGAACACTTCAGGCATTGCATATGCTAGTGCCTAAGATAATTAAACAGAACATTTAAAACGAAATCAACTAAGTAAAATCAAAAGATCCAATAGAAAATTACTTGTCCAAAAATAAATGTAGTGAATCAATATCAATCTACAAAAAAATCGGATCAAAACCAAACAAAAAATGAAAGAACAAATCTACAAAGAAAATGTCAATTTAATAAATGAAAAAAGGAGGCGAACCCTAGGAGGAGTGTCGGATCAGGGATCTCTGCTGACGTTTTGTACGGAGGCCGAAAATCTTCGAGCTTTCCTCTTCTCTGCTGCTCCTGCTTTCTTCATTTTTTCCCCTTTTTTTTCCCTTTCAAATTTTCATTTTTCGTTTTTCTAATTTTCATTTTTTATTTATGTTTTTACTTTGGGGTAAATAAACTTTTAGTTCCTGAAGAACTTGGTAACTTCGCAAGCTATCAAGTTTAGGATTAATGTTGAAAAAAAGTTTTTGGACCAAATTGAAAAAGATGTCAGTCAGTTGTTTCATTCTATATTATTTTCAGTTTTCTATGGGCAAACTACATAATTAGTCACCCGACTATTAGTGTTTTGCTCTTCTGGTCACTCGACTTATCAATTTTATCTTTTTTGGTCATTTTGATGCGTAAATGTTGAGGGCTAATGATTTTAAAATTAGGATCAAATCGACCCAATGCGTAGTTTAAGAAATGACCATGTTATCTCCTATTATTGACTCAATGGAAATTGAAAAAATGTATTATTTTATTTTTCTCTTGTAAACAAATATGTAAAAAATGTATTATTTTATCCAATGCATAGCATTTTTAGCAAGAATCCCATGCACATGGTGTTTAAGGCAAGTCTTTGGTCCTCCAGCTTTGAGGGATTGGAAGAGGTGGAGCTTGATGAAATACGGGTCATCGATCAAAGAGCGCCGACGCTTTGAAACACACATGAAGTGTAGAAGATCTTTCACGCATAAATGGCATAGTACATCAAGGATAACGAGGCTCGCCATTGTTGAGTTTGGGGTAGAGCTAAGAAAAAGCTCCCACTAATTGATATACATATATAACGGGAAATCTAACCATACATCTCCATACTCCCATGGGGGAAACCTGAATCTGCTTGGTTTATATATATATATATATAGGCAGATAAACAAAGAATAATATGGAATGAGAAATTGCACTGATAAAGCTAATTCAAGTGGAAATCTATAGACAAGTCATCCAAATTCCAAACTACTAGCATGAGTTAATTACATTCATAGAATTCAAGACAGTTCCTGCATATATGAATGCCATGTCTAGATTAACTATCACTCACAAGACAAAAGAACCACTGCTACTCTTTCCCAATTTCCAGGCTTTCTCTATCAATTCCATAAACCGAACCTGAGGAAACGATAAAACGAAACAAAATAACAAAGGATGCAAGTGTTCTAACAAAAGTGTTCATAGGATCCTTTGAAATCTGTTGAACTAATTATCAAATCTCACCAATTCTTGCATTAATTTTAACTAATCACAATCAAGATTTGTTGTTCATATTTTCATATACAACCCTCCAAATACATAGGAAAAACATAAATTGAATATCCAGCCCTCACAATCAAATCTGAAGTTAAGGTGTGTATTCGACACTATCAGGGCAATTGACTGAAACAAAATAAAAAGTATGTAAGTGATCTAACAACCAAGTCTTTAAGATACCAGGAAACATGTTTATCTAATTATCAAATATGACCGATTCTTGCATAAATTGGTTACTAATTACAATCAAACTATGTTGTTCCGGTTATTCATGTGTCCCCCACATATCCAAAGATATATATGACAGTCGAATACATAGGGAAACATATACTTTTTGTGTCCGGCACTCGCATGTCAATCAATTGAAACAAAATAAAAAGAATGTAAGTGCTCTAACAATAGTGTTTATAAGAAACTACGAATCCTGTTGATCTAATTATCAAATCTAACCGAGAGTAGCATTAACTGTAACTGTGTCCCATACATACCCGGACATAAATATGACAATAAATACGTTTCTGTCATTATCATGGAAAACAAGAAACAAACATAGTTCAACATTTAATTACCCCATATCTGATCTCTGTTTACAATGCCAGGTTAAACCCCTTGGACAAGAAATGATTCCAAGAACACAAAACACGACTCATGTTGCATCATACAAAGAGAAATGCGATTCAGAATTGTATAGAAATATGCAAAATGCCATTCCAAATTCTGTTAATTAGATTTCCTTTTAAGGGAAAAAATGTCACCTCTTGGAGTTCTTTTTTATCTGCTTCTTCTCACCATGCTGCTGCTCCTCCTCAGGACGGAGCTAGGATAAAACATTGGAAGCGGCAAGAGTCTTAAATTTAAAAATTGGAAGGGACAAAAACGTTATTTGACTAATATTTGAACTAAAAAGCATCTCAAATACTATTTAAACCAAATAATGTTGCCTCTGTCCCCGACTGCACCATTACCATTAAGAGGGACAAGACTCTGAACCAACATTTCCGCTTCCAAGCAATGCCGAACATCTCGAATCGTTACATTCTCAACCCTTTTGCTTATCAGGTCATACCAGACAAACTTGCTGCCAACGTTCAACAACTCTGCGTTCAATAACAGTTTGTCACCGGTTTTCGACAAGGCCAACCAGACTTCGATTGTTCCACAGATACCAACTTAGTCCAAGATTCTTTCACCCCATATTCTTTCATCATCCATATATCAACATAAGCTTCACAATAGTTTGCAACCAAACAGAGACAACCCCCATGGCAACCAAACAGAGACTACCCTCCATGTCATTCAAACTCATATGAAAGCCCATATCCAAGGAATCCGGCAACTCAACGACGCGATACTCTTCGGTCTCAAGATTGAAAGCAGCAACAAAGCTACGAGTATCCGATTGGCGCTTTTTCAAAACCACCCAACGCAGGGCATTGTTAGCAAGAACCCCAAATTCGTACTCGTGCTTAAGATAAAAAAGGAAGTCCTTAATCCTTCTCCAAGAGAAGGTCCTCAAGTTATAAACCTTCAGGATCGACGGAGTCTTGATACATGCCATGGAATTGGACCAATCGAACCAATTTGTAGTCATCCGAAATAGGATAGTGGCCAAATCCATAAACAATGAACTGGAAACCTAAAGATGATGGCGGAAACTCCATATCAGTGTAGGGCAACATCTGGGATTTTCTTGTTGAAGGGTTCCACAGTGATATTTCTTCTTCCTCTCTGTTAAACAAAGCCAGCAAACCATTACAATAACTGAATATTTCAGTGCCTCTCCCTTTATCGGATTCATCGAAGGGGTGTTTGAGCCTTTGGGCCGTTTCGAGTGAGTCGAGATCGACAGAGAACGTGTGGGAACTTCGGAGAATGAGGGAGAGATTGGTGTTGGTTTTGAGGGAGTGGGAGAGGTGGCGCTTGATGAAATCTGTGTCGTCGATTGTAGAGCACCATGGCTTTGAAACGCACCTGAAGCGTAGAAGATCTTTTACGCATAAACGGCATAGTACGTCGAGGATAACATCGTGGTAGAGGATCGCCGTTGTTGAGTTTGGCGTAAGGATTTAGCGTTGGGAAAGACGGAGAAAGTTGATGAATGTTTTTAATTTAGGGTAAAATACAAAAATCATCACTCAACGTTTTCTCTCTCCTATTTTGGTCATTCAACTTTAAATTTTTTAATTTAATAACTAAACTTTTAAATTGCTCCTGTTTTAGTCACTCTAAATTATTTTATTATTATTTTAGTATGACATGATATTTTTTAATATTATTAAATATAAAAATAATTTAAATAAATAATAAAATAATATTTTATTATTATTAAATTTAAAAATATTTAAAATAATAGTCGCCGCCTACCATCTCCGTCGGCCTTCGAAATCGACAGTCATTTAATCTCAAATTGTATTGGGGGACTCGCTTTGACATGTTGAGTCCAAATTCGGTGGTTGTTTCACCGAAAAATATTTCAAAATTTGAAAATCTAGACGAAAATGTTTCGGTTCCCTCACTTTAGATCTCTTTTTCATGGACTTTGGATCATTTTGGTGATAAAATAAAGGTTAGATTCAAACTCAAGGGGGTGAAATGACCGGTAAAATTTGAGACAAAATGATCGCTGTCTATAATCGTCGACGGTGACATCCTATGCCGATGAATAGTGGTCGACGAACAATTGAGTTTATTTTTTATATATAAATTATATTTATATTAAATAATAAAAAATATTATATCATACTAAAATAATAATAAAATAATTTAGAGTGACTAAAATATGAGCAATTCGAAAATTTAGTTATTAAAGTGGAAAGTTTAAAAGTTGAGTGACCAAAATAAGAGAGAAAAGAAAGTTGAATGATGATTTTTATATTTTTACCCTTTAATTTATAACTAGTATTTCAAAAATGCATTTTTAAAATTGGGAAACAACATAAATGAATACTAAAGTATCAGTAAGTTAATTTTTCAGCACTGAAATTTTAAAAATAACGAAATGATCACTAACATTATTCTTTTGTAATAAATCTGTCACTCAACCGTTAACAACAATTACCCTCAGCATGAAAGTCTGATATGGCAGGTTAGAACAGCCGTTTGGCATGCTTTGACCGCATTGATCATGCTTTGACCGGCTCTTTCACTTTTTTTTTTTATAACGACATTATTTTAACTCATCCTATATAAAATAAATTTTATAAAAATTTGTATATTTATCTTATAAAATTCAAATTTTAAATTCTCAACCCTATGCCTAAATTTTAAACACCAATCTTAAATTCTAATCCCTAAAACTTAAATCTCTAAGCCCTAAACTACACTCCTAACCACTAAAACTAAAAATTCGTGTAAACTAAAATTTACGCGGCCTGTATTAAAATTTTTCTTTTATATAAAGTCCTATTTTAGAGAAGAAGTAACGAAAAATGAAGATGATGAGAAAAAATAAATTGCCTGAAGAGATCCGAAACAGTAGAGGACAAGTTCTGGGACCAGTTGGTATATTAAACCAATATTTTATACGAAAGGGCAAATATATTTTGCTTTAAAAAAGGGTAAACTACAATAGTAATCACTTTAGTCACATAACTATGAAAATTTTAAAATGGTCACCAGAAGTTGTTTACATCCGACCATTAACTAAATGACGGAAAGATACACGGTCCTTTTTAATTGATATGATAATAAATTTAACCCTCAAAGTTTAAATATCATGTCGGACCACAAGGTGATAATTTTTTTCCGTAAATATTTAAGGGTTGACATTGTTGGGTTTTTTTTATAACATTCGATATTTAATTTATTGGTCAACTAATTTGAATTGAATATTACAGAAGTTCAATACTGGATGATCCTCCTAACCTAATTGCTCCATTTACAATACCAATATTCAAACCCCTAATTTAATCCCATATGTTCCCTTTCATTGAAATAGAGTTCCCACCATGGCCTCACCATTTCATTGTCTATGGATTCGGGTATGATCATCTTAGAATTTCTAGCATACGATACTTTGTACCAAAATTTTTCATCTTAAACAGAGAACAAAAGGACAACCTGAAACCGAGCATTAGGATCCAACCGAGGTCCCGATTATCATCGGATCACCGCCTAAATTTTATAATTCATCCATCAAACATCCAATACAAACCATTTGCATCAAAGGTTGGGAGAATCCATGGAAAACCTGAATCTGCTTGTGTGTGTGTGTAAATTGCATTCATAGGTCAGATCAACAAAGATTGCCACCCCGCATGGAAAGGGTCCGAGCCAGTTTTATAATAATGAACCACCAGCAAAAATGAAATTGTCACTAAGATCATAAAGCTAATTCAAGTGAATTCAAGATATAGTTCCTGCATATGTCTATATGCTATTACCGCTATTAACCACCATTCACAAGACAAGAGAACTGCTACTCTTTTCCGATTTCCAGGCTTTCTCAATCACTTGCATAACCTGAACCAGAGGAAGCAAACAAACTAAAAAGGATGCAAGTGCTCTAACAACAGTGTTTATAACACCAATTCCGGCGTTAACTGAAAATAATTACAATCAATTTATGTAGCTCCAATTCTTCGTGTGTCCGATGCATGTCCAAACATAGATATGATGAGCCTCTAAATGTAGAATAAACATAAATTGAAAATATTTGCATTACCTCATATCCATTATGTACTTATAACACCAAGTGAAAGCCCTTGGACAAGAAATCATCCCTAACAACACGAAAACCGGTACACCGGATTTATATTGCATCATTCAAGGAGAAATGCAGATACATAACTAAACAAAAGTATGCAATTGAATTACATTTTAAGGGAAAGAAAGTTTACCTCTTGGTGTTCTTCTTTTTCTGCTTTTCCTTATCATCTTCCCTCTTCTTTTCCTTACCGTGATCCTTCTTGTTGATCATTGCACCATTGGCATTAAGAGGGACAAGGCTCTCAACCAACATTTCCGCTTCGAATAAACTCGGAACACCTTCAATCCTTACCATCTTAACTCTTTTGCTTCTCAAATCATACCAAGCAAACCTCTTGCGATCAATGCTCATCAACACTCGGTCACCGTTTTCGGAAAAGGCCAAAGGCTCCACAAAATCAAAAGGTTTGGATTGTTTGACGGATACCAACTTAGTCCAAGATTCTTTCACCCCATATTCCTTCATCATCCATATATCAACGACACAATCTTCATAATAATTTGCAATCAAACAAAGAGAATCGCCCATAGAATTCACACTCATATAATATCCTTCGTCCATACGATCAAAAGCAGCAACAAAGCTCTGGGTATCAGATTCGGGCGTTTTAGAAACCACCCAATGCAGAGCATTGTTAGCAAGAACACCATATGCTCGTTTGTACAGCAGATAAAAAGCGAAATCCTTAATCCTTCTCCAAGAGTTGGTCCTCAAACTATAAACCTTAACTTCAGAATCGAAAGAGTCGTCTTCTTCGCCATAGAATTGGACCATTCGAATTAACTTGAAGTCATCGGAAATGGGATCGTGGCCTAATCCATACACAATGAACTGACCGATGCAGAAGTCTCGTGGAAACTATTTCAGTGACGGGCAACATCTGGAATTTCCTCGTTGAGGGGTTACACAGTGCTATTTCTTCCTCGCCGTTGAACAAAGCCAGTAACCCATTGCAAGAACCCAATATTTCAGTGCCAATTTCTTCATAGGAGAATGGGTTGTTGAGCTTTTGGGCTGCTTTGAGTGAGTCGAAATCGACAGAGAAGAGGTAGGAGTCCCGGAGAACAACAGAAAGATGAGTGTTTGTTTTGAGGGACTGGGAGAGGTGGAGCTTGATGAAATCTGGGCAGTCGATCAAAGAACACCATGGCTTCGAAACACACCTGAAGCGCAGAAGATCTTTGACGCCTAAACGACGTAGTATTTCGGGGATAATGTCGTGTGAGATGGTCGCCATTTTTGAGTTCGGCCTTAAGGTTTTGGATTGGGAGAGAGTTTGGCCTTAGGGTTTCGAATTGGGGGAGAGCTTGGCCTTGGGATTTTTTGTGTGAGACTAACATTTGAATGAAAATTCTGGAAGCCTTTATGAGAAGAGTAAAACTACATATCAGTTTACGTTTTTACCAATCAATTATAAAAAATAAAAAAATCGTCTAACTAAACTTTTGAAAATTATGAAATAACCATTAGTATAATCAAAAATTTATAAAATGGCTACTTAAAATTTGAATGGACAAACATCCGATCATGTTTGTTTATTTTTTAAAATTCAGGTGTTCGATTAATGTCGTTAAAAATCTCATAATGGTACTTATATTTATATATTTAAATATGGTGATGCTGAGTTCAACGACATCAAACAAGAATAGTCAATGGCAGGCCATCATGATTTTTGTCAGTTTCAGACAGTTTAGTTCTTTTTATTTGAACAGAAAAATCGTAAAATAGATAACTCTACGTCGTTTGATACAACAAAAAAACGATAATGACGGTCAGTAGTCAATGCTAGTGGTTGACGCTTGGTTGTGAGATGAGCTAAGAAAAGTAGAGATCCCTTAAGAGAACACGAAGAAAAGTACATAGAGTGTTCATGTCTTCTTGAGGATGGGAAAGATGTGACGGTGTTGAAAATTTTATAATTGTGTCCCACTCGTTAAAAATTTCATAATTGTGTTTGCGTTTATCGATATAAATATTGTGTTTATTCATGTTTATTTGTTTACGCGAATATTAATAATTATATGTTAATACATATATTCATGCACGTATAAATAAATATATTTATAAATAATAAACAAACTATTAACGAACATAATTCTAAATTTTTAGATGTAAAACAATAAAACATTAATATTAATAATTATATATTATAAATAAATAAAATAAATATAAATATCTTATAAGTATGTTTCATGGTAAAATAACAAATTTAAATAATGATGCTATATTGATACACAAGTTGTGTAAATTTTTTTACACAACATTTCTATAAAACTTAAAACCTAAATCTCAAACCCTAGCACCCTAAGACCTAAACATTAAAGCCTAAAGCCTAAACCCTAAACTATACTCATAAACCTTAAATTCTACACCCTACCAGGGCCGTCCCTGGGCTAGGGCAATAGGGGCGCCCGCCCAAGGCCCCCACCCTGCCCAAGGTCCACGCTCAAAAAAATTAAAAGTATAGTTCTTAGCTATTACAAGTGGATGAAAAAAAAGAATTCAATGATAAACATATATATAGCTAGATAAGTTTCGAGGACCCCAATAACAAGTGTTAAAAAAATTAGATCGTAAGAGTATACTCATATTAATAAATATTAGGAGAAAATTGAACCCCTAATAATAAGTATTAAAAATAATTCAATTTTTAAGAGTATGCTCGTAATAACAAATATTAAAATTAAATTTTTTAATACTTGTTATTAGGAACTTATTTTTCTCATTATTTATTATCACGAACATACTCTTAAAATTTATTTTTTTCAATATTTGTTATTATAGACATACTCTTAAAATTTATTTATTTTCAATACTTGATATTATAGACATGTATTTAAATAGGAGTATGTAACCGCAACAGAGATCGTTATATAGCGGTAGAGACACCATCCAAAACCACAATATCTCCAACCGTTATGTCCACAATAACATATTTTATTAAAAATTTTCACAACTGCGATACCCGCAATGATAGAAATAACATTCGTTATGTCTGCACTCGCGATAAACGCAACATGACTAAATATACGATCGCACCCGCAATTTAAATGTCTAATTTAGGGCCCAATTTTTAGGTTCGCCCTAAGGCCACTACAATATCAAAAATGGCCCTGCACCCTACAACCTAAACCCTTAGACCCTAAAACACAACCTAAATCTCTAAACCCTAAAATTAAAATGTCAAAGTATTTTACTTTAAATAAACAAACTTATTAATCACCTTATTTAATCTTGTTTGTTTAAGAATCATATATAATTTTTGGTTCATCAGTTATATAGCTTAATAAACGAACATAAATTAACAATATATGAACAATTCACAAATAGTTTGTTCCGATATTGTAACTACAAACATTTAGAAAATAAACAACCCTTGTAAGGAGGTTTCTGATTACCTCAAAACCTCAAATAATTCAAAGGAACAAGATCTTTTAAAACTAACATATGAGCTTATCGTTGCAAAAATAGACTGCAGATCATATTATTATTCACACGAACCAAGAAATAAAATGCGGATGGAATCCTTAACATAGATGAATAAACAAGCATATGAAACCGAGTTCTGAATCATATTGCGGCAGAAAACTATTTAACTCTCGATACCGAGCTCGTGGTGCTTAATGGTCTTGCGCATTTTCAAAGAACGAACTCCTAGACACGCCTTATCACAACATAAAGATGCTCTGTTGCACCCAGAGGATGATCAATTATCTTGGGGCGCCTCAAATCTCATTGGCGAATCGATGCCCGTCATGCAGCAAAGGCCTGATACTAAAATTAAAAGCAACACGATTCCCTGAAAATCAAGTAGTGCAACCATATTATAAGCCCCATAGATGTCACAGCGGGGACACGTTTACGCATAATATAAGCAATAAGATGCGAAGGACCGAAAAGACCAACATTCAAAGACAATGCATATCCAAATTCATATAATCATATCACAACACTAATTAAAATAAAAGCATTACCGAATCCAAGAAAGGATTAGTTAATGCTTAAAGACGGTAATGTATTTCCAAATCCATATATATATATAACCATATAATAGAAAAACAATGTTGTTAGAATATAGGTGAGAAAAGTGTGGAGGGCAAGGAAAATGACTTACAACTAAAACTCCCTCTAGGAGTGACGATTTTTCATCAACAAGGAAAATGATTTCCACAAGCTTCCATAAAACTTGAAACCAACAAATTCTCCATTGTTTCCTCCTCAGAGGTAGCTGCATATGGAAATGCCATTGAGAAGTTGGACCTGGTAAAAGAGGCCTGTTCAACAGTATGCGTCAGCAATGAAAAAGCAGGGAAGTGGAATATAATGTAACTAATATATATATATAAAAGAATCGTAACCAGGAGAAATCAAGTCACCTTAAGCAAGTTCAAAACAGCCGGATCCACATGTATGTTTCCTGCAACATCTGAAGAGTGCAACTACATAGAACAAAAGCAACATCATAAGGCGAGACCACATGAAAGATGGCAATGTTTGTCACGATGCAACAGAGAACTGAATGCACCTTCGACTTATTCAAGAAAATAATAAATATCATTACCATCACAACCATATGTCGATCAAGGTCGTGACACGAGAATATGTTGTATTTATGATTCTATTATATCATCCAGCATGCTAGATATTTCAATTCATTGAATTAAATTTTAGATTTTGTGATATATAATGTCGTGAATCTGTTCTGCTGCAGTATCAAAAGAAGTAAAGAAATTCACTCTGCAAAACACATCTACGGCTTAAAAGAGAGCTTGTTGATGAAAAATGATGCTTAAAAGTGGAAGCTTAGAAAATAATATACAACATTCCAAGAATATTACTTCTCTACCAACAAAAACAATGGCGAGAAGTTTCCTCTCGGAGCACTAAATTCAAATCGTAAAATCCCAATTAATCAAAGAAAACAGCAAATTCAAAATCATGGCAATAATACTGAAGGAAATCAGCAACTTTCCAAGAATATTATTTATTTTTATTTAAATATTAAATTCATAATATTATTTAATAATTATATTTAATAATTATTATATTTTAATATATTAGTGTTAAATAATTAAAGGTAAAAAATGTAACTTCACCCTCAAAAGTGATTTTTAACCCCAAAAGTTAGAAATCTTAGGGCTCGTTCAACAGAGCTTAAAAACACTAGTTTTAGTGCCAATGCCAGTTGGTAAGGGAGAAGCTAAAAATTGCAACTTCTGCAAAACGTCCGTTTAGGATGCAAATCAGGTGGGAAAAGGGGAATAAGCTACTTCAACTAGGGGTGTTCAAAATTTCGGTTAACCGAATTAATCGAACGACTGAAATTTTTTTCGGTTAATCAGTCGATTAATTTTAGGTTCGGTCTGTTAACGGTTAATGATTTTTTCAAACTTCGTTTATCTGTTAATTCGGTTCGAAATCGGTTAATTAACCGAAATTTTTATATTTTATATATATTTAGTCACTAAACTTTTAAAAATTATAAAATGATCGTTAAACTTTATCAAATTTGCACAAAATGATCATTAAATTTATTAAATTATTAAAAATAATCATTAAAATTTTCAATGTTTATCAATAATTTATAATGTGCAATAAATCAATGATCATTTTATAATAATTCGATATGTTTAATGGTTGTTTTATAACTTTTAAAAGTTTAGTGGCTGAAAAGATTATTTTAACATAGTTTAGTGACCATTTGTGTAATTAACCCAAAATTTTATAATAAATTTGACTGAATTAACTGAACTTGTTTCGGTTCGATTAAAAATTTTCAAAAAAATTTGGTTCGATTAGCGGTTAATATGAAAAAAATCAGTTAATAAAATTTTGGAAGCTCGGTTCGGTCAGTTAACCGAACCGACCGTTTGAACACCCCTAACTTCAACGCCCCTTGGGAGTAATTGTTCAACGTAATTTTTCATTATGCATTCCAAAGACCGTTGGAAAAACATGAATCCTAAATTCTAAACCTAAAAATCTAAAATCTAAATTTATAACTTTAAAAGTCTAAAAATCTAACCACAAACTCTAAACCCTAAATTTCAACCATAAATCCTAAATTATAAACCCTACAACCTAAAAACTAACCTATAAACCCTAAACTAGAACTCTAAATCCTTAAATAACCCGCTTGTGGAAACTTTATTTTTGACTGCCAACGTATATGATAATAATCCTTATATATGTGTGTGTGTGTGTTAGCAACTTAACAAAATTTTAAGTTGGCTTGGTAGTCTAATCCAAATATTTCTATGGGTGTAAATGAACAGAGCGTTCGATGAACTGTTTGTGAACCGTTCGTATATCATTCGTTTATTAAGCTAAATAAACGAGTATGAACAAAATTTCTATGTTCATTTAATAAACAAATGAACACAAATATAAGTGTGTTTGGTTCATTTATGTTCATGAACAATCTCGTTTATTAGCTCATTTATCGACTCATTTATAAGTTGTCTATCCGGTTCTCATTTTCCTTTTGTTTTTTTACATTTAATTATTAACGAAGATAAAGACTAAATTAAACACAATGTGAACTTTGGACTTCAAACAGCAAAGTCTAAGGAGATTAAGGACTAGTGGTATAATTTCACCATTTTGGCTATAATGGAAATGTTTCAAATGTTACGCGAACATTAAACGAACATGTTCGCAAATACTAAATAAATGAACATATTCAAAAATAAATAAATAAACATGATATTAAAAATTTAAACGAATACGAACTAAACATAAACATGAACTCCCTTATGGATCCCAAATCTCATACGAACTCTAGAAGTTTAGTTGGGGAATCAACATAAAAAACTGGGGAAAGCAAAGACTAACCAGTTGAGAGATGGATAAATCGGCCGGAACCGTTTCAGTAGCATGAACTTGGCCGAACATGGGTGACGGAATCATGAATCTCTTCAATATTATTTCCTTTAGAAAAGAACCTCCGACGCCGGCAGCCTGTGGTCTCCGCTTCAGCTACCATTTTTGCCTCCTTTTTAATACAATTAGCATAACCAAGCACGAAACAAATAAAAGGTATTTCAAACGGTTTCTTTTCCTTGTGTCAGCAAAAATTATTGATTAAACTTGGGCTCAAATTGAAGTAGGAAATGGGGTTGAACATACAAATAGGCTTAACAGTTAATAAGGGTACAAATTATATTATTTTTTAGATAGATGATTAAACTATATTTTGGGCCAAATAAGTATTTAATGTTTCATTCTGCGACTCATTTAAGGTTTTTTCGTAATATAAGTTATTTTTTCGTTATCCAATAAAATTCGAACACATGCCATGGTTTTTCATTTTTTGAATTTAAAATTCAAAAATGAAAAAATAAAAAATAAAAAATATTAATTAAACCAACAATATTTATTTTTTAAAACCCTAAACTCTAACCCTAAATCCCTAAATTCACCCACTCCGACCACCGATTCAATCACCATTGGCCACCTTTATCTTCATCAGACCCCTCTACTGAAAACCCCATCATCTCGTTGTTAAAAACCGATGAATGAACTGTTGTACCTTCGACAAACACCAACAATTAAGAAAAAAAGAGGCTGGTTGAGTTTTCATCGACGAGTAGAGGATGGCAGATGTCGAACGATGAGGTACACGATACTTGGGCGGCGAACGGTAAACCAACGACTTTTAGGGGATGCCGGAGAAGGATATGTGATTTGAGGGTTTGATTGAAATAAATTAAAACTTTAGAGTTTTTTTTTTTAAAAAATAGATTTATAAAAAAATTTAAAAATTTAAAATATAAAAAAGATGTCACATGTCATGTTTTGATTGGAAGACGAATTTTTTTTAACGACCGTTGACGAAAAAACTTTAAATGGGTCACAAAAATGAAATATTAGGTACTTATTTGACCCAAAATATAGTTCAAGCACCTATATAGAAAAAATGTATAGTTTGGGCACTTATTCGACTATTAAGCCTCAAAATAATAAAAAAGCATAAAATTCATATTAATGTAAATTTAAAATAAGGGTTAATATTAAAATAAGTGTCCAAATTATAGCTTTTTAAGATATAAGTGTCTAAAGTTTTTTTTGCTGTAACAAGTGTTTAACGTTTCATTTTTTGTCAGATTTAAATTTTTTTTTGGCACCTATTTTGACAAAAAAATTTAAAGCTACTTATTTCAGTCAAAAAACTTTAAACACTTATCTCAAAAAATGTATAATTTAAACAATTATTTTGATATTAATCTTTAAAATAAAAAGGGTTAAGGACTAAATTTAAAAGTTGTTAAATTTAAAGACTAAAATTTCACTTTATCCCATAAAATTAAAAAAACAAAATAAATAAATAAATAAATAGACTGTTCAATCAGCATTTATTTACACGTAAATCGTCATTCGTCAACCTGGAAAATCAGAAAATAAACAAACAAAATTACTTCCTTTAAAAAACAAAAAGAAAACACACACAAAAAAAAAAGGAAGAGACGAGTTGAATCATTGAGTGTGTTTGATATTTTTTATTTTTTATTTGAATTTCAATTTATTTATTTGATTTCGATGTAGCCTTGCAAAACCCCCCAAATCAAACGCAGGAAAGAAAGAAAGAATAGTTAATTTTTTCATTAGATTGGTGTTGTTTTGGAGGAGGAATCAAAATTTGGATGAATTGCAGCAGATGATGATTTGTTGTTGCTCTCGGAATCTGAGAGATGCGATTCAAGCTTGTCTTCGTGATTATGATAAGCTTCTCTATGTGGCCGTTATCCTCATTTACGTCCAAGTAATTTGCTTTCTTCTTCTTCTTCTTTTCAATTTTCCCCAACCCTAATTCACCATTTCTCGTTCATTTTCGTTTGATTCAGATTGGGTGCGCCTTGACCGGATCCCTCGGCGCATTATACAACGGTGTTTTGTTGGCCAATTTGGGCATAGCTTTGTTCGCTTTGGTCGCCATCGAGAGTGGCAGTCAAAGCTTAGGCCGAGCTTACGCCGTTCTGCTCTTTTGCGCCATTTTGCTCGACATTTCGTGGTTCGTCCTCTTCGCCCACGATATTTGGAACATGTCGAAAGAGAGCAACGGCGGAGGAGAAGAAGGAGAAGGGGAAAGTCACGGAATGTTGTTCGTTTTCTCGGTAAGGTTAACCCTTGCGATGGAGATAGTGGGTTGTTTCGTGAGATTATGGTCGTCCCTGTTGTGGTTTCAAATATATAGGCTGGGGGTTTCGTATGTAAGCAATGGTGTGGATATAAGAGACCCTGATTTTGATTTGAGAAATAGATTTTTAAGCCCTTCAACTCCCTCGAATGCCTTGCTTAGACAGTGCTCTCAAAATGAATCCGATGAAGCTTTGGGAGGTGCCATTTATGATCCACCTTATTACTCTTCTCTGTTTGAAGATCGTCAGCAACATAATAGAAATTCTTTTCTGGTATAAATGTAACCTTTTCTTCATTTATTTTCGAACATCTTGTTTTTTTTTTGTCTATCGTTTTCTAAGTTTATATTTTCGTTTTCGCAGGGTCATGATGGTATCGGTGGAAGTGGATCTGCTCCTGATGCTGAAACTTCTCTGCTAAAATTTTCACCTGTTAGGACTCTTCAGATTATCGATGTAAGCATCTCTGTTTTTTTCCTCCCACTTTCCGATGACATTGTCACACATTAGACACTCTTTTCCGCTTTTAGCAATAGGTCCAGTAGATCTTACAGACTATGTAGTTTTAGATTTTGATGGTAAGTCTATGGGGGGGAGTCATTTAATTGTTTGAAATATCAGTCTTTTTCTGCTATGGCTATTCATGTCGTTTCTTGTTGATCAAGTTTCATAAAGTCGAAGATTGACTTACTATTTCGTGAGTTCTTATATAGGGAAGCTTTCTGCTTGTTTGGTGTGATTGTTGAAACTTGAAAGTAATTGACATTACCTCTCTTGATTGCCAGCTTGAAAAAGGAACAAGGTTTTGTTTACCACAATAATGTAAAAGAAATTTTACAGATTCTGGTGTATATCTGATAGGATTTCACTGTGTTTTCCCTTCTATCCGATGAAAGTGTTTGTCTTGTTTTTTTCCAGCTTGATCCTACTTAAGTTTAGAGTGTTAGTTTTAATCCAGTGATGCGAGTGAGTGTGCTTGACCAATCACCATTCCTCTAACCACATGGTTTCTTTTATCCTATTTGTATGATCATTGATCACTTCGTTTAGAACTTTCAGTGCCTTTTCTAATTCCGTTAGTTTATTTTTTGTTCTGCTGCAAGAGAAACAAAGTAAATAGATAAATGAATAAAAACCCAGTACTTGGAGCCTATCACTAATATTTCTCCAATCCTATTCAGGAGTGAAATGAATTCGGAGACATATATAATGAAAAAACTATAGTTCAATTATGCATCCCTAACTGTTGAAAATGTAACAATCTTCAAGTTTGGAAGGTAGTGAGTTACTTGCATGGGTTCTGCTTGTCTTGTCTGTTTCTCGAGGATTTAGCTAGTCCCATAATCAGTTTAATTTGTTGTCTATGGCATCGGTGACCCTTAAGCTATTTGTTGTCTATGGCATCGGTGATCCTTTACCTGCTGAACTCAACCCTTGCAGGAGGATAATGCTACAAAAATGCCTCAGACTGTTTGAATCGAAGCACGATATCCGTGAAAAACTGAGCTTATCATTTACATATATCCCTTGTTTCGAGGCTTATTTTTTTTCCGGCAGGGTGGGAGTGGGATTTGTACAGATTCCTACTTTGTCATTCTTTTGGCAGGATGTAGCTGAAGGTCTTCGAGTTAGAAAAACAAGGCGAACGGTATGTTTAAATCCTGTAAGAAATAGAGAGTTAACAAGTGTTCCCCCCCCCCCCCCTTCATTTCTTCAGTATATTTGAGAAATTTAGTTGGTTATGGATATAGAGATTTGATGATAGTGGAAGCCAAGGTTGGTTTCTTAGCCAAAAGGTGTAGAGTTGTAGATCAGAAACAGAAACCAAGCTTAGCTTAGCTAGGGTTGTGCTGGCTTTGAACTTGCTTTTGTTGCCTGGTTGCTTTAGCCAATTTTGCTAAAACATTCTTGAGAAAGCTCAGTTTTGGGTGTTATGAGAGCTGGTTCATAGTGTTCCTTTGGATGCAAAATCCCATTATAAAGACGAGGTCTGTATCCATACAGACTAATTATTTGATACATTGACGGTGGTTTGGTTTTTAACTACATAAACATGATTAAAAAATAAAAAAAAGTAGGACATGTTTTTTCAACTCTGTTTGTGGAGTTAAAAAATTCACTCACTTATTTGAGGATGATGAATAATATAATGAAATTACAAAAAGAATTTATAAAAAATTAGAATAGACTAATCACGCAGATAATTTCTTTTAAAATCATTAGAGAACATAAAGCAAAAAATAATATCATGCAAAGAAAGGATTTAAAACTCAACTAAACAATATCTATTTAAAAAAAAGAGAATGAGTAATAAAACTAAAGATAAAAACAATATTTAATTTGACCTTTTTTTCAACTTGTTATCTGATTATTTGTTATTCTCAATTAACCTTTTTAACTTGACAACTCTTTTCATTTTTTAACTTAGCAACTTTTCATTTTTTATAACATGATGGTCATTTTGATCGAGATCCGATAAGTTCCGACTTGATCCGACTCTATAGTCATTTTATATATATATATATAAAATTAGATTTAAGTTTGGGTTGGGTTGGGTCTGATTTTGAGGATGAGGTTGGGCTGGGTCGAGTTTTGATTTAGGGTGAAAATATCCAACCTAAAATAATAGTTAGTTTTATTCTAAATATTCAGGTATAATCACTATAATATCCCTCTTTATATATTTTTCAATTATCTCCCTATTGTCTAATAAAAATAAAATAATTATTACAATACCCTTTCTCTATTTATATTTTTTCAATTAACTCCCTATTTTATCAAATAAAAATAAAAAATAACTTTTTTATTTATGCCGGTCAAGACTGGGTTCAAATTTTTACTCTAAAAACCCAACCTGCGACCATCCCTAAACATGACATTCTAAAAGTAAGGTTAACCAAAAAAATTAAGTTTAGGGACTCATGTGATCTAAAACTTTTGGCAAATTTAGGCAAATATTGCCTTTTGGTTTAAAATTAAGGGATATAAGGCACGCTGGCCTATAATTGGGGATCTACGACAAAACTACAGTAACTTGAAGAATTTTTTTATATTTAAAATTTAAATTTCAATGAAGACCCCACCTGAGCCAAATTACGAAAATTGAGCCGCGAATCAGCAGCTACAGTGAAAGAGTGGTCAGCCGAATAAAGCTGGCTCGACAAGACGCCACGAGCAGATGGCGTGCAGGTCTGGAAGATTCCTCTTAGGACGCCATCTACAGGTGGCGACATGAACCTTGGACGCCATCTGCAGATGACGACTTGAGGCTAATTTTGTAAATATTCAGCTTTCGACGCCATCAGCAAGTGGTGTCAGGATCTGGATATATATATATAGGACATGCCCGTGATTTTTTGTTCTTTTGTTGTTCATTTCAAAAAAATTCAAGTTTAAGGAGTTTTGGTAAAGTTGTTGGTAAATTAAGAGAGTCAGTGGTGTGATCGAATATCACGATGGATTGTGACACCGAAAACGTTTATGGTCGTTGGGGCGAAATAGTTGATGATTTCAGCGAGGACGACGGAAATGTTATACCAGTGACAGAAGATGATGATGTCGAGTTGCTTGATGCTGATGATGTTGATGCTGTTAGGACCACTACTGCTCAGGGCCATGATCTTGATCTTGATGTTGATGAATATGTTTGGGCAGTAGCGTCTGCTAGATATAGATTGGCTAATGAGCCGTCGGTTTGGGGTTATATTCAACCGGAGCCCAATCTTTTAACTTATGTGCCTCCAGTCCACATGTATGAGGTGGACTATACTGCAATGCGAGATCAAAAATATGAGGCACGTGTATTTTGTCATTCTTCAGCCTTAGCCTCAACCGACGTAGATTTAAAACTCGGAGCTCAATTCAATACAAAAAAATGCTCAGTTAGCAATTAAAGAGTACTGCATCAGACGTCATATGCAATCTTGCGTTGCTTAATCTAATAGCATAACATATTGTGTAAGGTGCGTGAATTATAAGAGCAAATGTAACTGGAGGATAAGAGTTTCGTATATGAAACGAAAGAAGATGTGGGAGGTCAGAAGGTTTATTGATCAACATTCATGTACAATGACTTCAATCTCACATGACCACATAAACCTTAACTCCGATTTGATATGCACTTATACAAAGTTGTTGGTTGAGAAGAATCCGAGGATCGCCATTGCAGTGTTAGTAGCATCGATCCGTGCACAGCTTGGATACATCCCATCTTACTATAAGGAGTGGATGACGAAGCAAAAGGCAATGACGTTAGTTTACGGTGATTAGGATAAATCATATAATGAGCTATCGGCTCTATTACTAGCAATGCAAGTATTTATCCCCTGAACTGTAGTGGAGTACGAAATGTTGCCAGCGGTAACACTACAAGGTAAAGTAATTCCCGAAAAAAGAATATTCAATAAGTTATTCTGGGCATTCCAGCTGTGCATTAAAGGATTCACATTCTGCAAACGTATGATTTAAATTAATGGTACATGGCTGTACGGGAAATACGAGCAAATATTGCTTATTGTTGTGGCGCAAGACGGAGACAGAAATATATTTCCAATAGCCTTTGCCATAGTTGAGAAGGAAAATACCGAGGGATAGGAATTCTTTTTGAATAATTTACGCCGACACGTAATCAAAGAGGATGGGATTTGTGTGATTTTTGATAGAGGGTCTGCTCTATTATCAGTAATCGATAGGACCAGAAGTTTATGGAGACCACCACATGCTTATCCATTATATTGTATACGGCATATTGCTGCCAATGCAAAGGCTCAGTTCCGGAACAATCAGATTCGTCATAAAATTTTAAGCGCAGGTAAGTTGTAATTTGTTATTGTCTAAATTATTGATTTATTTATGTTTGATATTTGTCTTGCGTTTACTAACTAGCGTTTTTAGGAGCAGGGTATGAAACGGTTCGACCAAGGTTCGATGCGAAGTTTAGGCATTTTATAAGGCACAAACAACGTGTACATGATTTTGTTGCTGATATTCCTAGGGAGCGATGGTCACATGCCTATGATGAAGGTCGACGTTACGGGCATATGACCACTAACCTTGCCGAGGCTATCAACTCTGTGTTAAAAGGGACGCACCATCTCCCAATTGCCAGTATTGTTTGGGAGACGTACTTTAGACTGGGCAAAGTATGGTGCGACAAAGGGAAGAAGGTCAACTCTCAAATAAATAGGGGACAACGGTGGTCTGAAACTCTCCAAAGGGGTATGAAGAAACTTCAAGAAGACGCAACCGCCATGAGAGTGGATTCCTTCGACCCCAACGATGCTGAATTTAATGTCCAAGACTTGGTACGCCCGAACGAGCGCAAATTGCTAAACTTGCATGTGAACTGGTGTGACTGTGGCTGTTTTCAGGCATATAGATACCCTTGCGCTCACGCAATCGTCGCATGCGTGTCCGTATAGACCCATATACATTGGTGGACGATTGTTTTAGGTTGGAAACAATGGCAAATATCTACAGGTCTATGTTTAAGACGATTACAAATAAGGAATATTGGCCGACAGATCCAATATACGAAGAATGATTACCAAATCCCAGTCTTCGAAGAAAGCTAAAGGGTCGACCTACTTCCTCCCGCATTCATACTTGTATGGATGATCCAGATGATCGAGAGAGAGTTCAAACTAGGCATTGTGGACTTTGCCAAACGGCTGGTCACACGAAAGATAAATGTTTGAATTGTCACACCTATCGTGCCGGGCCATCACAAAAATTTTGAATGAGTTTGTAAACTTTCATTAATGATGTAACATGACATTTTTTAAATTAAGTGCATTTGTTCCATAATAATATAACAAAATAAATTCAAATTATAAAAAGTTTAAACAACTTTAATATATATAAAATGATAAATATTAACAACTGCAATCGTTTCAAATAAAAGTTTAAACATTAATATGAAAATTCCAAATAGAAAAAAACATTCTATTTTCTCCTCTTCCTCGGTAGCTCTTGCCTATGCAGGGAAGATGTCTGGCCATACCGTCATGGGGGTTGAGCCATCCTCCGTGGCGATTGAGGGTCCTCCAAATCCTACTCGTCTTTGCCTGGCTGGTCATCCAAAATCCACATGGAAGGTGGTGTCGCGTACATATCTTTAGCACATAACGGAGTGGAAAAGGGCGGAGTAGGCAAGTATGAAAGTGGTTGTTAAAACGCACTTACTTCAGATGATCCAACATCAGTGCGCTGCGAATGGAACATAAGAATCTTTGCAGTGCTCTATCCCATGGATTATCATAATCGTATGTTCCCCCTACATGCCCCAAGGGTACACTTGAACTCCATGATGACCATTCCGCATGATTAATTGGTGGCGGCTGCAGGTCCTCCATATGCGCAGACGAACTGACTTCATGCTGATATGAGCACCTACGCTCTGTATGCCATCTCTGACTCACTTCCATGGGTGCTAGGAATGGTTTTTTGTTGTTATAAAACCATTCTATGTAAGTAAAATCGTCACGAAAATCATCTTCCTAGAGTGGAGTCACATTAGTTGGCACATATAAGTTTCGGTTGTTCCAACGAGCAATGAAACCTTCTTGCTTCCGCCTCCAGTTATCATCAAACCTATTTTTTTGTTCTCCTATGTGAATATCTTTGAGATTAATCGGTGGACCAGGAACGGGTTGATAATACCAGAACTGTAGCAAGACTCTATCAGCGCACTGGAACTCAACCACCAAAAAATGGATCAACGGTACAACTGCACCCAAAATGTAGCATCCTCCCATACATATTGGGGTATGCAAGACTGTGCATCTGCATTGTCGTACGACGTCCAAATGAACTGTCAACAAATTAATATTAACATCAACAAATATTTGGGTATGCAAGACTGTACTTTAAACCAGCTTTAATACCTGATTTTTCCTTTTAGATTCGATCTTCAATCTCACGTCAACAAGGTTGTTGTGCACCAACCCCGCATTTCTCAAATCATGTCGCCACCTGTACGAAAAAGAAATTTTTTTATTTACTAATTTGAAATAATTTTAATAAAAAGTACACATTATACATTTTTATTTTAGTATTACCTTCCAACAAGTGGAAACTCAACTGGGTTATTGACTATATGTGTCAAATATGGCAGTCGATACCACGCCCAAGACTGAAGTAAGATAAGGCATCCACCAATATCGGATATCTTGTTCCCATTTCTAACAATAACAGCCTTGCACATTTCATGGTATAAGACCGCCAATATCGCAGAGCCTCAGCTATACGAACGAGCTTCGCGAAAATTTTCCAGCAGTGGCAAATACTGCGTGTGTACAAGATTACCGGATTTATCCGGCATCAATACCCCACCAATGAGTTGCAGGATATAAGCACGTGTTGCACATGCAACTTCTTCTTCGATTGAGTCATCGGTTACCCTGAATGCATTATCTAACAAGGTTTCCTTCACACATAACCATTTCGTGTCGGTTTGTGAAGGGATTTTCTCCAGGAACTGGTTGCACATCGCATATACGTTGTAGTTATTCTGCCTCACGACCGTATTTCCATTTATGGGGACACCGAGCTATAAAGCTACATCTTGCAGGGTTATCGTGCACTCCTTGACTGAAAAATAAAGCGTGTGGGTCTCTGGTCTCCAGCGTTCTATCATTGCAGTTATCAATGTTGGGACCACCTTATAGTCATGCACAAATGTCGCATTATAAAATCCCGCCTACTGTAAGTGACGAACAATGCGAGCAGATGGCTCCTCCGTCATCGTCCCTCGACGGCGAAAGCAATGCTGATCGTCCTGCATTTAATAAATTAAATTTAATTAATAATATTGTACAACTAACATACATTTCTTACTCGAAGTTAAATAAATAAGTTACAAATTACTTACGCCGATATAAGATGAAATGTGCATATGGTCCAACTGCAACAACTGATCAGACGTCATATCTCAAATTTATCTGCACACCAACTACTTTAACTAAAAAATATTTATTGTTTTATTCGAATATACAAATTATATAACTAAAAATGCCTTCATTTCATTTCTTCCCTTAATATTCCTAGAATTATTCGAATATGGTTCCCTTAATTTTCCTAGAATTATTCGGATATAGTTCCCTTAATTATACTAATTTTTGTTCTAGGATATACCTAGAATTATTCGAATATGGTTTCCTTAATTTTACTAGAATTATTCGAATATGGTTCCCTTAATTATACTAATTTTTGTTCTCGAATATACCTAGAATTATTCGAATACGATTCCCTTAATTATACTAATTTTTGTTCTCGAATATACCTAGAATTATTCGAATATGGTTCCCTTAATTATACTAATTTTTGTTCTCGAATATACCAGAATTATTAAAATATGTTCCCTTAATTATACTATTTTTTCTCTCGAATATACGTACAATTATTTGAATATGGTTCCCTTAATTATACTAATTTGTGTTCTCGAATATACCTAAAATTATTCGAATATGTTCCCTTAATTATACTATTTTTTTCTCGAATATACCTACAGTTATTCGAATATGGTTCCCTTAATTATACTAATTTTTGTTCTCGAATATACCTACAATTATTCGAATATAGTTCCCTTAATTATACTATTTTTTGTCTCGAATATACCTAGAATTACTCGAATATGGTTCCTTTAATTATACTAATTCTTGTTCTCGAATATACCTAGAATTATTCGAATATGGTTCCCTTAATTATAGGATAGAATATATATATACAAATCAAATAATTTATAAAACAATAAAATATATAATATACCCTAGAAAAATATTTAAACTCTACATAGCTACATTAATAAAAATTCCAATTCAATGCTCAACTTATTATTATTATTATTATCCTAAAACCCTATAATCCTATAATTAATTATTATTATTACCCAAAAATAAAATCTTACATGTCTACAATATCTACATTTAATTTATATAAATTTAAAAAATAAGTACTTAATCAACAAAAATGTGCTCCAAACGCTTCCCTTAAAATCTCTTCACCTCCTGCAACAAAAAAATAAATAAAATTAATAAATATATTATTCATTACTAATCAAATAATTTATAAATTAACTAAAAATTTACATACCCAATTTGATAACTCAAATTTTCCTAAACTCTCTACACAAAAAAAACACCTTTCCCTCACTCAATTTTTTACCTCCACCTCTCTCACTCAATTTTTCCTCTCCCACAACTCGTTATGCTGTTCCAATTTATAGGCACATTTCGGGTGAAGACGCCACCTACAGGTGGCGTCCTCAGTTAAATAGGCGTCACTACCGCGCCTTTACTGTTGCTCAAATCAATGCTGCAGTAATTGGCTGAATTTACCGGCTCAACAGTCACGCATTAATGAAGACGCCACCTGCAGGTGGCGTCTTTATTGAAATTTAAATTTTAAATATTAAAAAATTTAAAAAGACGCCACCTGCAAGTGACGTCTTCAAGTTACTGTAATTTTTGCTGTAGATTCGCACTTATAGGGCAACTTGCCTTATATCCCTTAGTTTTAAACCAAAAGGCAATATGTGCCTAAATTTGTCAAAAATTTCAGGTGTCAAGTTGAAAAAATTATCAAATTCAGTGACTAAATAATTATTTACCCATAAAATTAAAATGAAACTAAGCTGGTTCACTCGGGCCTTTACTTGTTAATGAACCCAAGGTAAGTGGATATAAACTCAGCGTTGATCTAATTATAATTGATTGGCATTGCGTATTTCCTTCTATCAATTCGATTGGGCTGTAAAAGTGCGTTTATATATTCAGTTCTTTACTCAATAGAAATGCTCACATCTTACGTTAGACTTACAAAAAGCATCAATTTCGACACTCTTCGAACATGGATAAAAAAGAAACTGAACATATCCATACCCAAAACACTCGAATCCGAGTGTGTGTAGGAAGTTCAGGTTCAATATTTCCAGGTTCATTGCAACCAAACGAAGTATATTAACGAGAATCCAAACTTGATTATATGGCGATAAGAACATTTTGACGGTTAATTAACGAGATAAATTCGAATAAGCATGACATGGGATCAGTTACTTCTTACCGTAATCAGTTAAGCTCAACCAAACAAATATAATTGTACCTCAATCCATCTATGCCATTGCAACATAATGCATACTCCCGTATGAGAAAAAAAAAATTCAGGAGGCTACCTCGGGTATCGCTTGAAATCCTTCTCAACTAGCCCGAAAAGGCCACATTCTACATCTCTTCATAACTAGGACGGAACTGATACGTGTTCTAATGATAGATTTGTTAAGGAGTCAACATCCTCTAACCGAGTCCCGACTTTCTATCCGAGTTCCTCAAAGTTCATCATGTTCCCGAGGTTGTTCTTTGTTCATCAAATCTAGTTTATGTTGCAGCTCCTATCACAGTTATTTACCAAACTGTTATGACGAAGCAGAAGAGAAGAGTATTACATCACCAAGTTCAGTACAGTAACTGCTGATTACCTTAAGCTTATCTTCGAGGCAAAGAGCTGGGGTGGACAATATAGCTACGTATCTGACATGACAAGCTAAATATTAGGAGAGCGATGCGTGCACACATGCATGAACGCACAACAAGCACGGAAAGGGAGAGAGTCTTACTCGCAACGGCTTGGTTCATCAACATCGGTGATCTCGTTTTTCAAACCACATCTTAATTTCACCTAAAAGGAAGATGACATGTATAGAATTCTAGAACAATTACAATTACATCAATTTGATAATCAACTTCACAATTCATTCTTGTTTTACCAAAAATAGACAGCCCCATTCATTAGAAAGAACTATATGCGGACATGGGTTCTTCGAGTGACAACAAATCAGAACATGAAAAACCATGTAATGGGACAGTACCTTCATACTTCGATCTGGGCCATTCCAGCACTTATCTCCATTTGAAAATACCATCATCTTATATCCGTCCTCGAATTTGTCCCAACGTCTAGTATATCCCATCAACAAAAAAGGAAAAAACACCCACAGAAGTGAATATGAAACTTGTAAATATTCAGTGGAAGAAAATCATGAAGGAAAAAGGTTAAAAATCCTACAAGTCTTCATCCATGCAGACCGGGACAAGCAGAATCACATGATAGCAAATAAAACCTATATTACTTATCATTAATCATACATGTTTGACTTAGGTGGTTTCCTTTGTTTTTTTCGAGTTTTTCATATATTTGGAGAGTTGGAGCTGAATACTCAAGTGTTCAAATATGAGTAGGGCAAGGGAACTGCAATGCATATACAATAAACATGCACGAATAAGATACCACCATATTAGCTACAACCTGGCAAACTACACTTCCAGAGCCTAATATATCCTAGGAATGCAAAGCAGCAAGTGACCAAATATGATTGATTTCTTGTGGTAAAAATAAAGAGTTTGATAATCCCACAGTTGAGAAAGGTATTCTATCCCTTTTCATCCCAAATGACACCTTAATCTTCCACTATATAGAAACAATGTTTCTATCAAGAATTTGTTTTCCATACACTAGTTGGAAAAATTTTAAACTCCACAAACAAGATTAAGAAATTAACATGTATTAATTAATTAATCTTTTTAATGTTCATAAATATACCTTTTACCACACTTGTTAGCCCTTTAACCCTATTATGGAGTCTAAAGTGTATGCGATAACTTTTCTTATATCAATTAGAGAACAAAATAAATGCAAGAATCCTACCCTAAACGGGATGTGGAGTGGCCCTCCTCTTGAGAAGCTTGCTTGTACGGGCAGACTTTGTAAACATACCTGAAGCCAAAGGTCTCAGTCATAAAAAGTGAAATAATTTGAAATTATAGCAACAATTTTGTTTGACAATCTATATAATAGAGTATGTACTGCAACAGGAAGTTCTTAACTTGTTCTGCTTGATCTCAAAACAACGATCATAAAATGCATAGAACTCCTTCTCGGGTCCTGTAATATTAAGCACCGTTTCAGTTTATTGAAGCCAAAGCAATCCAATTCTTTTTCACTGCTTAAGCCACTGAAACAGTTCACTACATACCAAAACCATGTTTTAGCTTTTGCGTCAAACTTGATATCCTTGATTGTATTTTAGATAACTTGGCATTGGCTTGATCATATTCCTTGCGTACATGAGCCGCATCTGAACAAGTCAAACATAAAAGGTTGCTCATTTCCATATGCTCACTTAAATTTTATGTGGTAAATAACAGTGGGAAATCAGCATATACCTGATATATTCACTGGAGTTTTGAATAAATTAACAGCATCAAGAACATTCCTAAACGTTCTTTGTATCTTCTCCAACCAAGACAGGTCATCTGAGGAGTTTGTTTCTAAAAACACATTTACCAGTAAGCTTAGTGATTGCATTAGCCCAGCTTAAAATGAAATATTGACCAGAAAAGAATTGCACACCTGAAAAGTAAGATTCATCATCTACGTCATATTTTGACGAAGTTGAGTCATCATGATTCTCCTCTTCATAACCTTCATCTGGTTCATCATCTACATTGTCTTCAATATCATCAGCATATTTTCCAGTTTCCTCCTCATCATTATCAGAAGCATAGCTGTCATATTCTTCTTCGTCATGTTCGTCCTTATGCATTTCTTCATGGCCGTCATCAGTATCATCTTTTATTCCCCCTTGATTCTCAGTGCTTTCCCCAGTCCAGCGAGAAGCAATACGACGACCCAACTCTTCCCTCGACAATCCCTCTGTAATTTCAGATGTCTCACTCTCCTGCAGACACCAGAGATCAGTTATGTTGACAAAGAAAGATGTACTTCAGAAACTTAACAAGTTCATGCATGCGCAGATTTATGAGGAACTTTTTGTGCTGCTTCTTATTCTAACTAATATACTCTGCTGAAATAAAAGCCCTAGAAGAAAACCATATTTCACAATTCACATACATCGAAAACTAAAAATAGAATGCTACCCACGAGTATTTTCATCCTTTCACGCTCAGTCTCAGACCCTTAACCCTACAACAGAAAATTACAGAAGCTGCTACTTGATATGAAGAAATAAAGAACTTAGATAGCCAAACATATATGATGATACAGTGGATCTGAAATCAACCTGCCTCTACTTCAACTCTATCATAGAGACAATTAAAAGAACCAAGTTTTACAACAGTGCAGGATAACATGTTGACAATTAAGACCAAAATGCCAGCTAACCAGTTTCTATATACCCCTTTAGAAAACGATAATTAATGGTTTCATCTTTCTTTGTCCTTTGCTAGCTATTTCTGAGACCACTAACCTTCTGCTTCTAATGCAATTTTTGTTTATTAGTTTAAACAGCACAGCCATGATCCTTGGGTTAGATAGATTAACTATTCAATAAAACTGTTCCAACAACATGCCTCAATTTCTTATTTCCGGACAGCAACTTAAGGGGGCTTATCCCTCAAGGCCAATCTGACAGCAATTTCTTCCAAAGATTATAGCATAATATCATATAAGCTTTTGACAAAAAAAGGAAAGGTAGGGAGTAGAGTAAATTACTGCTTTCTTGTATTCACCAGGTGATACTTTGCTTCCAGCATCTTCATCAACTTCAGTTGACACAGCAGAATCATCATTGTGTCTTGGTGAAGCAGACTCATGCTACAAAACAAAGAAAGAATATGTCATTGTCTGATATAGAACTAGAAAAGACAAGCATTCTGGAGATTCTACATGGAAGAAATGACCATTATATTGTCTTGGCATACCTCCTCTCCCCTATTAAGTGGGTCTCCTTCGGTTTTGGAAGTATCACTGTTTTCAACTTTGTTTGATGGATCACCTTCATTAGCATCTACTTTGGGGCCCTGCTAAAGGTTGATAATGACAGAGACAATGAAAAAAACAAACAGAAGAAATAAAATGTGCACTCATGTAAAGACAGTTCAAGAGAAAAATTAAAAACAACCAATCCAACCTCATTTACAAAAGAATCCTCAATGTTACCACTTTTATCATCATCTGTAATTTCTATGGGTTTATCTTCACTGCTCGCTTCTTGCTCAACTTTTTCATTTTCCACCTTTCCTTCCTCAGCTTTTCCATTTTCTCTTAAACCTTCCTCTGCTTTTCTTTTCTCATTTTCTTCCTTCTCTTTTTGCAACCTTTCTTTCTCCTCTGCCTTTTCTATTTGTTCTTTATGTTCTACATGAGGTAAACAAATAAATTATGTTGCAATAAGCTCAAATATCAACAGTTATAAGATGAATAAAAAGTAGGAACAGCTTGTAAACCCTTAGGTCAATTTATAACAGCACGTGGATGAAATTTTGATTATTTGAATTTGAACCCTCGACATGCATACAATATAGGTGCTGTTTGGAAAACCATAAATCTTTCATGCATAATTTGTATTGGAATATTATTTGATATATAAAGGCTACAATGTACGTAAGCATATATCATGCCACATATGAAAGTACTCACCTTCTTCAAATATTATTTCCCCATCACTGGCCATGACCAAACTCACATTATAGAGGACCACAAAAGAAAAATAAACAAAACACTTCAACATACATGTGCAATCCGAATCAGACTAAATACACTGTTGTCACATCCAAAATGATAACAAGTCTGAGTATGAAGGAATTTTCAGAAGAAAGTGTTACCTTTAAGCTGTTCGACAATGCCCTTCAACAATTTCTCCTCGTTTTTGAGCTTCGTTAGTTCTGCTTCATCTTTAGCTATACCTACTTTAGCCAGTTCAATTTCCTGCTTTCTCAATGTAACCCCCTCCGAATAAGTACTGATTTTTTTCATCAGCCTATCTCTAGCCACTTTACCAGCCTCCCAACACGTATTGGGGCACTTCACTTTACCATCATACTCATCACTCCCATCACAACAATCTGAACATAAACAGTGAATAGAAGCAACTCAAAGGGGGCATACAAAACGGAGGGGTGTGCAAACTTGTCTCGAAAAAATCGAATTATTCGACTCAAAAAATACTCTACTCATAATTTCATAAACTCAACTCAGCTCGAAAAATATTCAAATAAAGTTTGAGTTATAAAATGGAAATTCGAATAACTTGAAATTTTTAGTAATTAGTGGATAGTTTTCAAGTTCGAACTCAATTCTGCATAAAATAGGACTCTTCAACTAACTTGAACTTTTTTATTAGACTCGATGAAATGCACACCCCTAACAAAACGAGTTCATTGTAGCAGAAAACATCACCCATTTCCACTAATGCAGTGAACAAAGCTTACCGCAGATCCCATCATTGACTTTGGAAGAAAACAAGAACTGCGAAACGTGACCAGCATTTTGGCAGTAGAATTTGGAATTCGGGCAAGCGGATGTACCTATGAGAGAGCAAATGAAGGTTAATAAGCAATATGGTTTATACTATGTTGAACCCATTAAAACAAAAAGGAAATCAAAGAAAACCAGGCTCATCAGTGCCGTCAGGACAATCGCAGAAATCATCATTGAGCTGAGATTTGGAGAATTTCTTGGATCCGTCTTTGCATTTAATGGTATCTGATGATGATTTGTAGTAATTCCAATCTGGTATCATTCAATATTAGCAATAGTCAGCATGAGTAAATAAAAAAAGGGAGAATTATAACTGAAAATCCATTGGAAGATCATCAAAAAGGAAAGATTATTGAACTTTGAAGACCTTGAGGAGAAATTCCAAGAAAAGGGTGCTTAGTAGCAGAAGAAGATGATGATCTAAGAAATGAAGCTATGCAAAACACAAGGAGAATGAAAATGGAATATAATTTCATTTTTTTTTAAATGCAAAATTCCAAATCAAAAGCTTTCACAGAAACTCTCAGAAAGCCAGTCAGAGAACGCCACTAGCCGTCGTCTACAGCTTCCAACCGGGGGTCTGTCATGAGCTTTTGCCAGGGCTTAAAATCGAAAGGGCGTGATTTCCAGGTTCAAAACGATACCGTTTAGAATGAACTTAAAAAACCTGAACAATTTATTCGAATCTAAAATGATCCGATCCAATTACAATACAATAAAAAACCGATAACTCAATTTTAATAAATTTAAAACCAATAAATAGAATTTAAAATATTTGGAATAAAAATAAATCGGAGATAAATTTTTTGAGCAATTTCTACTTATTGGATGAGAAATTTATTTTTAATGGGTAATGAACCACAATTAGAAGAGAAAAAAGTGTGTCAATCGATAACTTTAAACCACATTCTCTATAGATTATTGACAATCCGAGATAAATTGAATACAAAATATTCAAATAATTAAATTCGACATAGGTAAATTTTTAGTATTCTAAATTCTTAACCCTTACGCACATATATCTTGCAAACAAACTGCACGGACATGAATTAATGGATTCATATAAGTATATAATTTTTAAAATATATCAATTTAATAAGTATAATATAAAGAAAAATACTTTGATACACAAGACTTTTAACTTTAAGGTTTAGAGATTTAAGTTGTACTTTAAGAGTTTAGGTTGCAGAGTTTAAAATTTAAGGTTTAGGTTTTAAGGTGTTAAGGTTAAGAATTTAAATTTTATATTTTATAGCTTAAATATGAAGGATTATATAAACTTATTTTACACAATTTATGTATCAAAATATAACTCTAATATAAATCAGTAGCTTTTCAACCACGACCCGACAAAGTGATGTGTTTGTGTGTGTGTATATGCATCTAACGCTCAATTTAATAGATAGTTTGATAAAACGAGCTTAAATATATAATATTGATACTTTAAGAACTTAACTATAATATTTTGAAATTTAAGGGCTAGATTGAGAATATGTGCCAAAAGCTAAGTGTGTCTTGTGCAATTAATCCAAAAATAAATAATAAAATATCTAAAAGTCGAAAACCAAAACTTAGAAGTAGAAGGATAGGATAGTGAGAGCGGGCAAAGAGAAGATGGAGGGAATCCAGTTGAGCTGTGTTTTAAACTGTAATTACACTACCAAAACGCATTTCAAATTACGCCATCGGTCGCCGGAGCTTCCATTTCTGAGCTTTCCGCCGCCGTCCAGTCGTCGACACCGTGCAAGCCTCAAAATCCAAACTTCACTCCCTTCCATGGCACTCCAGGTCCAGGACCAACAATCATTTCAGAAATCCAAAGAAATGCTGCCTAAAATCGACAAAAGTGGCCGCTTCTGCAGCCCCAGAGCTGCCCGGGAGCTCGCTTTGTACGCTCTTCTTCTCCTAGCTTCTTCATATTTCTCAATTCATTTCGTTTTTTTTTTCAGTTTCATTGAATTCACGATTGGGTGTTTGGGCAGATTAATCGTTTATGCGTCGTGTTTGCAAGGCTCGGACCCTATTCGACTGTTCGAGAAACGGATTAATGCAGCCAGAGGTGAGTATTACACAGGATTCTACCAGTTCTGCAAGATTTTTTTCCTTAGTTTGGATTTCGAAGTTAGGGTAAATTGCGTGATTAAATACGTTTAAATGCTAGTATAGATTTTAAATTTATGAATCGGTTATGTTGGATGCTTATTTAGGGATGAATTTGAAATATATATGTGTGTGAATTGTGAAATCGTTGCATCCATCTCTAGCAGAGATTATTAGGGTTTAAAGACGAGTTTGAATTGAATCTAAGACTGAATAATCTTTATTTTTTTTGTCTTTGTTTATATTCCAAGAACCCGGTTATGAATTCGACAAGGATTGTTATTGCAATACAACCACATGAGCTTCGGAGGACCTCCAGTCACTACGCAATCCGTTGAAGAAGCAGACGAGCTTTTACGCAGCGATGAGCAGGATTCCGTCATTGGTAATTAACCGCAAAACACAGTCTGACATCCATTTTCATGTAGACTCTTGCAATTATTTATGGTTCACTTGAGATGAATCGGGGTGGAAAATGTTGCCACGGCTAACCACCCGGTTTAACTGACACAATTTTGCCATCATATCGCAGAGGCCGAAGTTCTATCGGCTCCTCCAAAGTTGGTGTACAGCAAGCTTATTTTGAGGTAAGCCATAAACCTCTAATTCTTAACTACATTATAATGCATTCATCTGATCAAATCCATCCTCCGAAAATTATACTCGATAAACCGTCAAGGCATTGATGTCGGTTGTTTGTGTCTGTGTGCCCGCTCCTGTTTGAACAAGTTCAAGCGAGACTGTGCTTTCTAACTGACCTCTTGTTCCTTCGTGTAGTTTCGCGAGGAAACTTTTGGTAGCAACCGTGGACAAATGGGACTGTCATGTTCTTGTTATCGATAAAGTCGTGCCATCGGATTGGAAGCTCTGTTTACATGGATTTTTAGACTTGGTTCCTCTTAGTTAGATACTTGTGTACATTCCGTGGGCTTTCGGCATGTAAATTCAATGTTGCAGATGTTTGCCGCTCCCCTCACCCTTCCAATTTCTTATGCATCTTGTACAAAAATATCTATTGATATTACATCTGTATATATTCATTCCTCACAGAATGAGCCAGCTGGTTGGATTTTGGAGCTTAGTATTCTTCACTTGGCAATGTCGGAGATAACCGTTCTCGGGACCCGGCACCCAATCGTCATCAACGAGGTAAATCTTTTTATGCTTCTCTCTCGTTTCCTGAGCTTTCCTCTCTTTCACCATATTTCCAACCAGTAGGCATTAGCTTTCATACTTAAAACCAAGCACTGTGTGTTCTGCAAAGGCCGTCGATCTTGCAAAGCGGTTCTGTGATGGGGCAGCACCACGAGTAATCAACGGGTGCCTACGGACGTTTGTGAAGGATCTCGCTGGAACCAGCCAAGCCCAGGCCTTGAAATCTAAACAGGAAGTGGCATTTGAAGTATGAAAGTGAGTTTGTTTGTTCAATCGAAGCCGTCGTTTGCTTCTCGTCGACGTCTGAGCAGCCGATTCAAAAACAGTTAGTCTTCGTGAAGGGTATCGTCAGCTCATTCAAGTGCCTATAAAGTGACCGAGTTATATGTCATTAACAGCGAATTAAGAACCAGAAAAACAGTGGCAATGATCAAATATCAGATAGCTGAAGAATTTTGTATATGATTAATGATTATGCTGTATTCGGAATATTTGTGTAGAACATAAAATTGTATGACTCATTTCTTGAATTCGATATTACTCGGACTCTTATTTTGAAAAATTATCTAATGTTTTTGTATTTGTTATATTGGAGAAACGAAAATTAATATGGATTTGTGTTGGATGTGTTCAAATTTAAAAATTACATGAACAATATACATCGATCGAAAGCTCGTGTCGTCATGAAATCAGATAATGAGATCTATTTTGAAATAAGTTTAATTATTTATTCTAGTCCAAAACAAATATAAACAATTTGTAGAGTTAGTTGTATTATAATTCTCCAAACTATGATCTCATTTTAAAATAATTTTTAAAAGTTTCAATTTTATCCTTAAACTATAATTCTAATTTTAAATTGGTCTATAAAACTTATAAAAATTATAGTTTTATTTTTAAATCATAACCTTCTTTCTAAATTGATCTATAAACTTTTGAATATTTTAATTTTATCCTCAAATTATCTGTATATGCTAATCACTCATTATTAGTAAAATAGTTCAAAAATTATTTATTACCATATAAATACTGACGTATAAAATAAAATCGAAAGGATTTTTGTTTCCTTTTGTTCTCTCAATTTATTTATAATTCTTAATGCGTTTCACACCATTTTATTTAAACCCAACAATGCCTACTATTCTACCATTTTAATCAAAAATATGTTAAACAACCATACTCAATCCACCTAAAATAGTACAAAAGCCCAAAAGGCATTAGGGGGTTTTCCCTCGTTTTGAGTTTATATTATATATTTCATATCACATCCCATTCAATCACATGGCGGAGGCGGCTTGAAGAATCCGCTGGGTTTTGTTGTAAATTTTCTCATTTCGATCATACAAATCTTCTGGAAATTTTTTAATTTGATTTCAGAGGGCCTAATAATTGCAATTCTTTGATGTTTAATTATCAGAATGGATCAAGGGATCTATCATTAGGCCAAAGCGAAGGCTTTTTCGTATACGCAGCTTTCCTCTGTGTAGACTCTCCCTTTAGCTCCGTTTATTCCTTTTCCATTAGGGTTTATCGGTGACAAGGTAGATACACGCATTCCCTTTTTTTTCTTTTAATTCTTCAATTATTTAATTTTTTTTTGAAAAATTAGAGGATGATGAAAGCAATCAGACGGATTCCCATTGATTTATCATATGAGAACATTACCAGCTACTTCTGACTCTTGGTTAATTGTCTTTCTTAATTATTATTAAATTTTAAATATTTTTTTATAGAAAATAGGGCTTTTAAATAAAATATATATATTTTTGAGGGCCTGTGATGTAAGAAAATATTTGCTACTCTTGATGGTGTTTTTGCCATTTGATGATTATTTTCCACCAAGATCTCTGAGGCCTTTTACACTTTTGGAATTTATTTTAGTTTTTTTTTGTTGTTTTTAATTTTCAACTAAACTTAATTAATAGATAAAACTGGATGTTTTAGAGATATATAATTATTTTTTCTGTTAAATTCAAACTTCAGAGTATATGGTTGATATATTGCTTAATGTTTAAATTCTTTATTTTAGAATTTTAAATTCAAATGTATAAACGCATTTGAATTTACTTTCTATGAGCGTTGTAACATTTATACCAGTGTAGTTTTTTAAACACAATGAATTTAAGAACAACAAGGAATTCGTGTTCTTGTTATGTAAATTTTGCAATATAAACTCTCTTTATGTTTATTCAAGATAAAACTCGATTTCACCTTTAAAATTAAATTTTTTGACCCAACTTGTAATTTCAAAAACTTATATGGGTAGTGTTCATCAATTCTTGTATGTATATATATATTAAATAAAAAATAAGTGTCTAAATTATACAAATTTTGAATTTTAGGTGTCTAAAATATTTTTTTACTAAAAATAGGTACTTAAAGTTTACACCGTTATAATTTTAGGTGCTTGATGGTTATTTATCGTTAAAAAATTGTTAACCAATCAATGTTTGACACATGACATGTTTATTTATTTTTTTAAAATTTTTGAAGAAAAAATCATTTTTTTAATATTTCATAAAATATTATAATTCTTAATTTTTTACAAAATGTCCTTAAATCCCTAAAAATTTCTAAACATGAATCCTCAAATAGTCGTTGCTTTCGTCGTTGATCGTAGCCCCTAAGCGCGGTCTTTTGGTTGCCGAATTTAGCCGATCATTTCTCTCAACACAGCGTTGTCAAAAATGACGAATGGTGTGCTTGACGAACGCCGATTTCGCGTTCAGCGTTCGGTTGATACGTCGTTCGTCGTTTCCAGCGATCGAAGTAGTGTGTTCAGGGGCTGCGATCGGTGCCTATTTAGGGTTTGAGTTTGGAAATTTCTAAGAATTTAGGGATTGATTTATAAAAAATTTAGAATTTCGGGATTTTCTTGAAATTTGAATTTTTTCTGTAAAAAATGTTTTAAATTTTGAAAAAAATTAAAATGAACATGCTACATGTCAAGCATTGAATGGTTAATAAATTTTTTAACGGTAATTAACTATTAGGCACCTAAAATTGTAACGGCGTAAATTTTAGACTTATTTTTAACAAAAATACTTTAGGCACCTAAAGATTTTTATAAATCAGAATTTAAATTACATGAACAATATAGTCCAAGTGATTCCAAAACAAGCATCTGACTTCTCATACGAGTTAATATTTGATAAGCAGATAATAAATTTTTTTTCTAGAAACATATCTATTTAAACTTTAAACTCTTATTTTAAATTATAAGATTAAATCTAAAATTTTAAACTCTAAATATATTAACACTCTACTTGTGTTGTTATATCCACTCGCATTTATGCAAATGAATACCACAAATTCTAGGGAACAATTATATAATATTTGTGCTCATACTTTAATGGTTTGACGTGTACTTTACAACTATCCCTTTAGTTTTTGATGGTTCGCGTTGATGTCACATTGTTGGATTTTTAAATAATTACTAAACGTGTAGACATACCCTACAATTTTGGTATAAAATTCAAAAGCGTCGGACCACAAGTGCTTGAAACGTGTACGTATGTTGTGGTACACTCGTATCAATATAAATGGTCCACGTTAACAAGCACTTTCTACCTGTGACTTTGCATGAAAATGGTCCACGTTAACAAGCACTTTCAATGACATAAATGAAAAAACAACAACAACAACAATAATAATAGATATCAAGGGACAAAGAAGTAAAAGGAACGAACACTTTAAATTGAAACGCTAAAAAACCCAACACCTTCCTATGAAGAAAACAGTAAAAAAAAAAAAAGCATTATCCATCTTCCCTTGCCTTCCCTCCAACCAGCCATGGATTGGTTATTCACTTTCATATCTTCACCCCCAACAAGACAGTGGGGGAAAATTCCCTTCAAGATCGGTCCACGGTTTTGTGATCTATATAATAATAATGATTCTAAAAAGCAGCAGAAAAACTCACACCCTGCAGCATCATATTCTACAAGAGACCACAAACCCACCCCGCCAGGGGATTCGCGACAAAGCTAGCAACCGTTTGATTGGGTATCTCCGGATGTTGGCAATGAACCATTCGGGTGAGCAGCTAAACTAGGTTCCTCGGTCGAGTCACCGTTTGCTACCTCTGTCTTTTCATCTGCTGCAGGCTTTCCTTCCCATGCCTGTAATAATTTTGAGGAAACCAAATCAGAGATCGGTTTTCATGGATGAACAATGCACAAGATTTATCAAAATGGCAAAATTCAGTCTTGCCTGCTTTTGCAGCTGATGTTTAGCCTTTTTCTCCTGAATTGCTTTCTGGCGAACCTCGTAAAATTCGAAATCATCTAAAATGCATGTTTTGCTTGGATTCTCCTTGAAGATTTTGAGCAACTTAAGCCCTTGCTCAAGCTTGATCTGCACGAACCAAACGTTGGTTACCCTTGGAATAGGAACAAGACGAGAGAACTAAGCGGAAACAACATTAGGAACAATGAAATACCTCTTGTGTATCCCTGCTATTCGTGACAGGCTTATTCTCATTGTTCTCCAGGGTAATGTGCTTCAAGGAATTGTTCGGTACATCCTTAACAATGTGCCACTTTACCGGGAAACAACCAGTCCATTTGTCTTGTTGCCAGAATTCCATGTTCTTCTGAAAGTCAGCAGGCCCTACCATCTCAGCAAGGCCAACAAATTGCCCACTTGTATTGACCTATAAAAAATTCAATAAATCCGAAGAAGTTAAGCACAGAAAAAACTAGGAATAAGTTACCAGAATAGGCAAAATGCCGCAAGATACGAACCGAGAAAAAGAGAAATATAGGGCAGTGACCGGATTTCTGCTGAGCCTCATGGTAAGCTGCATCAAGCTTTTTGTTACCATTTGGTGTGCTTGCCCAAACGCTGTACTTGATACTTTTATGCACGTCATCCTCGCTGTATGATTTAATAACAAAGAATTTGGCATCGTCATAATCCACATGGAATTCCTCTCGGTTATATTGTTCACAATCTGGAACAACACATGCCCTATCCTTTTCCTCATCCTTGGCTCCATCGGAGGGAATATTTTGCCCGTTGGTAGCTTCATTGAGAGGAGTTTCACCCTTCAGGTTCTTAGGCCCCTTAGCCCTAGGTCCCCGGTTCAATTCATTGAAACTGTCCATGATATCGTTGCCAGCACCAAAGTAACCATTGCCTCGTCCCCTTGGTCTGTACTTGTCTGCCAACCAACCCCTTCCATTTGTTCGCAAGTCATAACGATTAGATCCAAAGCCCATTCCAGATCTGAATGTGTTCCCATACTGGTTGTATGGTTTGTTTGGGTACATCCTATTAATATAACCATGAGCAGTGCCCATGCCAGACATCGGCCCAGGATGCTGCAGTCCCTACAAATTCAAAGGTACAACCATTGGAAGCAAACCTTAGAACACCAAAATAACTAAGAAGAAGATCGATATAGAGTCAAATATAAAGAAGGAAATCATTAGAAAAAGTCAAATCATACATACCATGTAATTGGAATTTGATTGGATGTTTTGATTCCTTGAAGATGGAAAACCATTTGCTTTTGAAACTGAATAGTTTATTCCAGTGCTAGTTACAGGCCTGTGTTGCCCATCAGAATACATAGAGCCATCATGCCATGGGATCGAAGATTGAAACCCATTAAAACCATATCTTGGATCCTGATATCCGGAAGTAGGAACACCTCCTGTTGGTGCTACCCTTCCATAAATATTATTGGAATTAAATGAGGTGGGGTATGATGGTTTTATTGCATCTGCACCATTGCTGCCCTTCACGCTGCCTCCATTAGCAACGCCATTGGAATTCAAATTCACTGTTTCAATAGGCAAGGGCTTTTGATCAGCAGCGGCAGAGGTCACAAGCTCTCCATGAGGTGGAGCAGCAGGGTTTGAAGAGAACGGACCATTGGTCAGAGTCACCGGCTGGAAGAAGGGAGGATACTGGTAGTGCTGAGGTCCATACAGTTGACCATCACTTCCCAAAGTAGGAACCGGAGAAGTTGCAGGTGAGTATGGCCCATATGGTGCATAACCATAACCATGATGATACATAAGAGATCCATTGTCCGCATATACTCCCTGACAACACAGTATTGCATAAATTTTATTAGACTTCATGAAAGATATAGCAGCTAACAGTAACTTCCATGCAAAGGGAAAAAAGGACTCACATTAGTCATGTCAACTCCAGAATTCACATATTGTGAATATTCATCCCACTCATTACCTGAGCCATCAAAGCCTGCAATAGACAATACACAGATGAAATCCAATTTTAGCCTCAATTAATTCAGAATAACAGATGCACAATCTAAGTAACAATTAGTTTACTACCTCCATAATAATAAGCAGATGGATAACCACTAGGAATATAGCACATAGTTGGATCCATAAAATCCGGCAGCAAAGGCGTTGCAGATCTCCCAAAAGACGGAACTTGGGTATTCCAAGCGTTGTCTGAATCAACAGAACCATACTGATAAACAGAAGGCTGCAAAGAAAACAAATCACGCATTTAGATAATGATCAAAATCCATCAAAATCGTTGCCTGTAAACGACCGACCCAATATAGCTCCAAATTCTTTCCTACTTAATTTCGACTTAAAACATCCACATCACAGAGAGCAGTTTCATCCATAATTGCAATACAAATAGGAAAAAAAGAAGCTACCTTCTTCGTGGGCTCAGGAATATCCAAGGGCTTCGCTTGTGTGTCTATAGACAATTTCTGCATCAGCTCTGCTGTTTCTAAAAGAAAGGAACAAGTTAAAGAAAAACGAAATTTCGCAATTCAGACTCACAGTTTTCTTTCCAATTCAACAGAGCAACAAAGAACAATTCGAATCCAACCAACCAATCGATCGATCAAATCGAATAACAACAAAATTAGAAGTACTCTTCCGTATAGTTGAAAGAAGACCAAGAACTCATATTAAATAAGCAAACAGAAAATTCACTGCATAAGAGGTAGATAGAAAAGCGTAAACGAGTATAGATCTACATGAAAGAAAGACATAAACGAATAATTGAGGATACGATCTACAGGAGAAGCAACTGTAGGAGCCATCACAAACCGAAGAATCTCTAAACCCTAATTCGAATCCCAAAGCTCAGATGGGGGGTTTTAGAAAGAAAAATTACACTCTCAGCCTCAAAAGCACAGCCGCCGCCGCCGCCGCCGACAGAGAGAGAAACAAAAAACAAAAAAGAGAGATTTGGGAAATTAGGGAAATTAGAGAGAGAGATTTGAAAATCCAAATCCGGTGATTCAAATAGCACCACGCGGCTTCCCAATTTTGCCTCGTTTCGTTTTGGTCTCACCCGATTATACCTTTCCAACGTGCTGTTATTCCACGTGGCATTTAACTATTGGTTTGTTCGCGTCATAGATTCGTTTTTTATTGGTGGGTGACATAGTTACGGTAACCGTAGGGGACGTTCCGTTTGTTATACGAGCCGTATGCCATTGGGGGACAAAATCCTTTTGAAACCCTAAATTAGTTATAATTGGAAAGAAAATAATATCCAAATCTAAAAATTATACAAAGAAGCAATTGGTTGATTAATTTCCATCAAATTTAAATTATGTTCACGAATTTCTTGATTAATTTCCATTAAATAAATTAATATAAATTGATTTTTGTCCTTTTTAAAATTTACCCTATCATTTAAATATTTTAATTAAATAAATTTAATTATTAAAATTAAAAATATATTTTCAATTCCAACCCTTTGTTGCTCTCTACTTATAATCTAATTTAAATATATTCTAATTATTACAATATAATAATTTTTATATCTTTTATCATGCGAAAAAATGGGCAAAAATAATCATATATTCCATATATTTTAAAACTATCAATGCAAAATTCTAAATTAAATTAAAGGGTTATCAGCAGTTAATCAAATGTCAACTCACTAATGAAAATTAAAATACACCTTTTAAAAATAATAATTAATATTACCATAATAACGTTTATTTAAATAAAAAAATTAAAAATCACTTATTTAGTGATCTACACTGGATTGAATCAAAAACTAATCACTATAGAAATACCATTCTAGACATCCAGTTTTTAATATTATATAGGAATTTTGGTTTAAATAATACAAGAATTTTGATTTAGTATAAATATACATACCTTCAATTTCAATTTAATTTTGAAGTACCACTAACACAATTGTGTATAATAATGCTTACTTGTTTTAATCAAATTTTCATTTCAAAAGTTTAGCCATAAATGTTCTTTAATCTGTTTAAAACGTTTATGATTTCCACCATAAACCCTACATTGAATGCTCAAATAAGGGCAATAAATAAAAAATAAATATATAGAATGGGGGAAAAAAGATGTTATAGTTCAAGTAGTAACATCCTACCATTACTGTGAAATCTTTAAAACAGGGAAAGCAATGACATCCCGGATGCTGGCAGAATCCGTTAAAAGCATCACCAACCTGTCGATTCCAAGCCCCTACGAACAACCATTTTCACCGTTACATTTTATCAGAACACTACTCCAATAGCATACAAATAATACACATGGATTCATGCATGTATGTGCTTGTGTGTGTACATGAATGCACGTCAGCTTGCTAGGGACAATCGAGAAGTCCGGAGCAATCCAAAAGGCACTCTTGTATGTCAGCATGTATATGATTAGGTAGAACCGATTATCATCGACAAATATGACAAAGAATGATTAATGCTGATATCTGCAAACAAGAAGATGAGCGTACTTACCATTCCCGAAGCCGGAGGCATTCCGTATTCCAAAGCAGTAAGAAAATCATCGTCAAGAGTCACTTCGTACATGGAGTCCTCATTTTTATTCTTTTCTTCTTCTGTACCTTCTGCAACAGCTTCTGGTCTCTTCTTGTTATGTTGTCTCACTTGCTCTTCCAGGCGGGCTCTCTGCCATCATGTGTAACAAATGCAAATTTCTTAGCTCTCATGTTAAAGCTAAACTGAAAGTCGCATCATCGACACTGTGTCGTAAATTATACCCAAAGAAAACTCTTCAACCATGCTTCGTATCTTCAAAGCTGCTTAAATTGGCATGCTTAGCATATTAAAAAGGTATCATTATTACCTGGTCCAAAGGATCAGTTAACTCTGAGAACGCATTGGCCAGCTCCCGACCGCATATGAAGAGTTCAAATCTCTCAGTCAAACCTGAATGCCCATTTTCCAAAGAAGTAAGAGGAAGTAATTCTGAAAGTGAAGACATTAAGACAATAATATGCATAAATCCACACATAAAACTGCACCAGTTCCTTGTAAAACTCCCATACCTCCGGTGTGGTTTGGCAAGAGGAGATATTTCAATGGGATAGTCCAAAACAAATGTAGGTTGTAGGAGCTTCGGTTCAACAGAAATTTCAAAAACCTGAAGGTGACAAATAAACCAAAGGCTTATTGCGACTAGCAGTGGACTAGTACGAGAACCAGTCTTAGCAAAATAATTCCAAATCAGCATATGGCTCTAAAAGTCCTCGCTAACGGATTACTGTGCAATGAATTTCCCTGAATTGCTTGTGTATAGAGATGAGAAAGGCGCTAAGAAACTTTGGGCATCACTTTGTTGTGTTTTTCAAGCCTAGAGTGAAACTGGAATTGCGTTTCCATGTGTAAAATCTACAGTTTTTCAAACCCTATCTATGCTTGCATTCCTATTATGCTAATAACTCGTTTGCAGCATTTTGCAGTTAACTCTATACGGAACTAACATTCATGAAATATTAAAGAAGATTGACCTCGTTAAGGAGGTGGCCAAGTGAAGGGCAAGCATCAATAGAAGACTTGTCCTTACTATCGAGCCCAACTCCAATAGCCTTCAGCACGACATCTTTAGCAACTTTAAGATAGTCTTCCAATTCAGTGAAATCAATCCCGGTGACCTCCTTAACAAGATTGTGCATGGTTTCCCTCCGCCATGGCCGCTGTAATTGTATCTCAGTCCCCTGTATGGAAGGCATATATTAGTAGTTTCAATGCATGTTTCAAATAGGGTCACAATGAAATTCAACTGTTTTTAACGCCATTACCTGGTAATCAATGGCGAGCTTTCCATGAACTGCAAGAGCACATTGGGTCACAATTTCCTCGGTCATGTCCATCATAGTTTGATAATCCGAATATGCTTCATACATCTAAAAATCAATTAAAAAAAGATGATAATCAGAACTTCACAAAACAATTTAATACTTGAAATAATATGAAGCACATTTGCACTACCAAGCACGGAATCAGATTCAGCATCTGATATTTTTATAAATACCTCTATGGTAGTAAATTCTGGATTACGACGAGTAGAAATGCCTTCATTTCTGAATATCCGACCAATCTCGTATACTTTTTCAAATCCTCCAACCTGTCATTAGGAGATATAAAAATTGTTGGCAGTATAAACTTAAGGACCAAACAAAGATCAGAATCAGACACTAAGGACAGGAAATATAAAAGAAAAGGCAAAATGGAAGAATAAAATCAGTGTTGTCAAGGGTGAACCTACCCTAGGTGTTAGAGTCCTTATATTCCCCAAGGCACAAGGCCCCAAAAATCAGTTGCCTGAGTGAAGGCGCACTATGTATACGTGTTTGTTTTTGTATGTCAGTTTGTATATATATCATATGATAGGTTCATGTTTTAAAATATGATAACAAACTTTAAACTGTGATTTTTATCCTACAGAATGTGCAAAATTTAGGTCTTCCTTGCCAATATGCATGATTTCCTTACGGTCCTACGCCTATTGTTGAACACTCAAATATTGCTAAGTAGAGAGTTTGTTATTATCCCATATGTAACTAATTAGGAACTTCACAAACTCCTCAAGCTGACCCTAAGGTTCAAATACCTGCAGCTGCATTACTAATGAATCAAGGAGGAAAACACCAAATCATGCATGGAAAAATGGTAACGAAAATGTTTAGGATCTCACCAGCATTCTTTTCAAGTGAAGTTCAGTTGCAATTCTTAGATAAAGATCCCTTCCAAGGGAGTTATGGTATGTCACAAATGGTCTTGCTTCAGCCCCACCAGCTGCTCCCTAGTTGATCAAATTAATTAGTCAAATTCCCTGAAAACAATATTTGCTTTGGCGCCACTAAACAAAGTAAAAATAAAAAAATAATGCAACAAAAACTATAATCAGATAATTATTATACATAATTTTATGTACCCCCAAAAAACAATAGTATATAATTTTTCAGACAAATGCAACAACTCAAGTGACAGCTTCCTTGAATGCCTTCTAAATATTTCCCATATGAAAATGAAGCAGAATGATTCCCACGGAAATTAATCACATAGAAAGAGAATATCTTCAGAGCCTCTTAGATATCTCAGCTCCTCCGTAACCCTGTAGTTCAACATAACTTTTAAGCTCAATCGGTTGACTTCCTCTCGAGGTCACATCTATCAGACTTGCAGCAATATGGTTTCCGAACTTTTAAGCAAAGTGAATGTGGGTTCTCCTTGGCTTTTACCTAAGTATGTTTTGGACATTAAAGAGCACTCTATTGACATCCCAATATATAGAAAGGTATATGAGTTTCCATCTCCGCCTAGGAGAACCCACATTCATTTTTCTTAATAGTGTTGAACAAGAAAAGGCTTTGACGAAGTTAGATGAAAAGGTGATTCAGTCAAGAATCAGTAAATATATACCACAACCAAAAAAGACAGCACCACAGAAAACTATGAATTTATTCACAAACCTGTAGAACTGGAGTTTCAACTTCAACAAAACCTCGAGATTCTACAGTCTTTCGTATCTCCTTTATGATCTACTATAAGAAAGGTCAATAAGAATAGAATTCCAATGCGTCAAATCTCAAATCAGATAGCACCAGAAAAACAAGGCATACACACACATGAACATACATACACATCAAAGCAATCTATAACTTATAGCTATTTAAACAAGTTCAGACTGTTCTAAATAGACAACCAGATGGTACAAATAACTTTTACAGGAAAAAAATTAGACATGTAAAAGGTCAGAAAGTTAATGCTTCCCTCCAAACAAGATTCAATAAATCGGGCTATTAACAAAACATTACCATCTACAGTCTACTAGATTTTTTGATTGATTTCTGCTCTAAAACCAATGGCTGTATGATTTTCACCACGACAAAGACAAAATTCTACATGGTTTATCGAAAGCAAGAAAAGTAGATATTAGAAGGAAAAGGAGAAAATGCAGCATAACAATTCCTTCGTGAGAATATAAACTAATATCATGTTGGAGACCAAGCATATAAACCAACTAATATGTAGTTTTATAGAAGATGAAATACTTTATACCCTAGAAGAACAAGCAATTTTTCTCTTGGATTGATGAGCAATCAAATGGTGATTTGAGTGTAAAAGTGGGTCTAGAGATTATAATCAAGTGAGTAAAGTGATATAAGAACAGCCTGATGGTAACAAAAGGTAATTCAACATCAATCCGAAAGTGGGAATACATCACCATTGCTCGTTTCCGGAATATATCAGCTACTTCAGGATTTGCAATCATATCAACATGCCTAAACATGAGGGGAGGAGGAAATATGGTCAAAGGGGAGAAAAGATCCAGTAATATCAAAAGAAACACCAAGAATAAGACATACAAGTGGAAAACAGGTTGCAATGTGTTATATGCATAGGAATAAGCATTTCGCTTCCTTGATGTGATTGCTAATGAGTAAAAGATTAAAGGATATTAATAATGCAATGGTAAAAAAGAAAAAAAAAAACTAACAATTATGAATCTAGGTGACATTTAAGAATATCTTATATCTTCCCTTTTTCCCCCTTAAAGGGAAAAGCTGTAAAAGAAAAATAATCAACTATCCAGCAAAATCCATTGAGGAGCTCAGTAGGATGGGATTTAAAGGAATATATGTTTGAATGAGTGCAATATTAGACGATTCACAAAAACAGATAAAATAGAAGTTGCGGATAGCAAACCACCTTTGACGGTAGCGCTTATCAATGTCGGTTAAACCATGAAACTTGTCCAGCAGCGGAAGTAGTGATTTAGTAAGGATGGAAAAAGAATCCACCTTAACAGAAAGCTCCTCTGAACAGTGAAGCAGAAAAAAATTATGCAACAAAACAAATGGAAGCTGCTTTGGCTTTGACAAATGACAACATACAGTGATAGAGATTAAAATAGAAGCAACAGTTAGAGTAAATCCTCTGTAAAATGAAAAAGTGCACCTTTCTCAGTCCGCTATATAGAGCCAGAAGCACCCAATATATCACCAATATCAACAAGTGTCTTCAACTGCTCAAATTGATCACTCAAAAGCCGTTCTTTCTCACAGTAAAGCTATGATCATTTGATACAAATACAACAATCTAAAATTTCAATCAAATTATAGAAGAAATAATACAGATTATAAATGAAAAACAAAAAAAAAAAGAACCTGAATAGTGCCGGAGTCATCTCTTAATGTGAGAAAAGCAAGTTTCCCAAAGGCTCTACGAGCCACAATTCGGCCTGCAATGGAAACATGGTGACTCTCGCCATCCAACTCTTCGCCATTGTTAAGATCCTTGTAAACCTCTTGAAGCTCCCTAGCACTGTGACTTCTATCCCACTTATAACCGTACGGCTCTAACCCTTTGCTCCGCAATTGCTCCACTTTCTTGAGGCGGATGGCACGGACGGCTTCACGGTCGGAAGTGGAGGTGGATGTGGAGGAGCGGCGTTTGCGAGTGTTGGTGGTGGTGGTGGCGTTGACGGCAGCGATAGTATTTAAGCAGCGGAGGACTAGAGGAGAGGGAGCGCCGAATCCAAAGAGTTGCCTCAAATTCGAAGGCCTTGCAATGGATGAGGATAGCCTCCATACCTTCAGTACCTCCATCTTCAGTTTCTTTTACTTCCTTTTTACTGTTATTACCAGTTTGCCACTATTATTACTCTTCTTTGCCTCTTTTAGATGCTTCCTTTTTTTCAAGCATTTTTTTTTAGATTTCCGAATAAATAAAATCAGTGGCTCGAGTTTCATCTTATAAGATTTTTACCAAAAATCACCCTTTAAAAATTGATTATCAAGTTAACATTCAAAGCAAATTATTTACTAAATTGATACCATTTTACGTACACAAATAAAGACGAATTCAAACAATCACATTGAGACCAATTTTTTAATCCCAAATCAGAATAGAGTTGAACAAAAAATTTTGATTCGAATTGAAATTAGGTGTTAAAATTTCAAATTAATACGAGACGGATAAAAATATTACCTCAACCCCATTGCTCTCCTTAATCCCAACACTTGAAGGTGGCTAAGACCTATTTTTGAGGACTTTCCGAACTTCGTCCTAATAAGGCCCGGCCAATCAAGACTCAAACCAAGACTCCAAACATGCCCAAATCTATAAAATAAAGTCAAACCCAACTCACAAAAATAGATATACCAAACTCTACTAGTGTTAAATATTATTATATTAATAATTTTTTGGGTAAACTACTGTAATGATCGTTTATGTTTTCGCTGAGTACAGTTTTGATTACCGATTTTCAAATTCAACCAATAAGGTCATTTACGTTTTCGATCTATAAACTTTTGGTCACTGAAATGTTTGTTGCTGTTAAACTTTAACGGGAGGCTGATCTGGCACAGTTAAAAGAAGGATAAATTCCTAGATAGTTCCTAAACTATTAATTCACTCCTATTTTGACCACCAAAATAAAAACAATTTGTATAATTACATATTTAATCCTTCATATTTACAATTTTTTATTTCTTCTCCCCTCTATCATCTTTCATATTCTTCATCATCTGAGTTTAATGCTCTTCCCAAGTCTAAAAAAGTTAGTATCAAATAATTACATTTTGTTTTTTTTCGGTTTGAAGATGCAATGGACGTATAGGCATAGTGTTAGAAAAAGTGGCGTTAATAATCTAAGAAAATAATAAATAGTAAAAATAAAATACTAAAATTATTATTGATAAATCGAACATATCATAAATTTAAATACAAGAATATTCGTAACATAAATCAAATATTAAAATAGTAAATTGAAACAGTTTAGTGAGAAATGAGTTGAGGCATGCAATTACGCAGTTTTCTTAAGACAAATTTTCGACCACTCTATAGTGCTTGAGATCATTGGTCGTATGTCTCCCAGGATACAACAACTAGAAGATCAGCTACAGTTGTACAATTGTAGAGATCACGAACTATAACTTGCCTTCGTCTATTACCGAAAAAAACTGCTTTTGAAAGACACAGAGTAAAACAATAGAAAATCTCTGTGTTTTTAGTTGTGTTTAATCTAGTAGGTTAAAAAGGTATTTATAGGGGTTTCACATAGTGAACCATTGGAATTTTGACCTATTGAGAATCAATTGATTCTTTCAGAGAGCAATTTCTAAAATTACTATCTAAATTAAAGGTAACTTTTAATGTTTACCCTTTTAATTCCAAGACAAAATTTGGCAAATATATGCTCTTATTTGGGGAAAAATATTTCAAATTTGGATCAAAATATCTGCAGACCCACGGAGGACCCGACCAGTCTGGACATTTTCGTTACCCATGTCGTGCACGTCTGCACATTTACGAACCAACAATTGGTTCCACATTTTCCTCAACATCGTTTAGATCAATTTCTCATTCAAATCTCCAAAAATATCAATTTTTTCCAACAACCCCCCAAATGAATGAAATTGATGATTTTATCAAAAACATTTTAACTCATGTGGTGATAGATTCTATGATCAATAACAGCATAGGATAGGTATGTGTCCACCCTTGAACCTTCCCTTGTGAAAGTATATTTACTTTACTGGCTGATCAGTAGCGTGATATCCTTAAATTATATGCCGTTTGTGTAAATGATGACATACTTCACACAACTACCTCTCTGGCCAAGATATCAGTTCTCATGGGTATGCCCTTAAAGCCATGAACATCTCATGGTTCTACAAGAGTTTGAAAGAACTATGTCCAATAGTCTCCTTCAAGCAACCCTACTTTACTCTCACATAGGTGATTTATGTTGCTTGGCTCGCCAAAGCACACAATGGTCATTAAAAGTATTGCTTAACCTAAACCACTTTGATCATTGTTTACATCATATGAACGAACTTGGGGATAAAACCCCCACAGTGACAACACAGGTCTATGCAATTAGGTTGTCCCTTTGAACCTAGATTTTGGGATCTCCAGTCAACTAGGTAGGGTTTTCCTTCACATAGCGCCTTAAATTTCTTTGGGCTTTAGTCACATTCCTTTTGATGTTTTCTCAGCTTGATCTCGATTTAACCATTTGGTTAGCGAATCTGCAACATAATCATTTGATCTTACAAAATCAATTAAGATAACTTCATTTAAGATCAGTTGTCTAACGGTATTATGTCGACGACGCATATGTTTTGACTTACCATTATACACAAAGCTCTATGCTCTACCAATTTTGGATTGGTCATCGCAATGTATGCATATTGTGGGCACATGCTTTGGCCATTCAGGAATATCTTCCAAGAAATTCTAAAGCCATTTGACTTCTTCTCTAGACTTGTCTTGAACTACAAACTCAGATTTTATTATGGATCTAGTTATAACCGTTTGTCTTGAGGATTTCTATCCACTTGTGTCATTGATATCTTGAATATCAAATATGCAACTAGCATCGGAGTATCCTTCTAAATAGTAGGATCTCTAGAATAATACAATTCATAATATCAAGTATATCTAATATATATCAATACCATCACAATCGCTTTCCAGTAATTTTCACTTGGATTGCTTGTGAATCTACTTAAACTGCTCACAGTAAAAGTAATATCTGGTTTAGTATAGCTCATGAGTTACATTAGACTGCTTATAACCCTTGCATATTCCACTTGGTCAACACTTTGACCTTTATTCTTGAACAGATCTTGGCTCGTGTCTATTGGATTCTGGCTATACCAGAATTATCCTTGCCAAATTTCTCAAGAATTTGTATACATAGTGTGACTAAGTCAATATGAGACTTTTAGGTGATATTAGATTTGGATGCCCAAAATCATATTGTCTAGTCTCATATTTTTCATGTCAAATCTTAAATTTAACATGTCATTGGTACGTTTACCATTTCATTGTTACTTATAACAATAAGTATGTCATCAACATAGGATCATATATCCTAATATCGGTAGGTTTGACATACACACATTTGTCACACTTATTTGTCATCATGACAATATCATAGTTTCAACCTTTTGTTAAACATCTAGACTATCTTCACTGATAGTCTCTAAAGTTCGTTTCGTGGAACTTGGATCAACTTCCTTAGTTATAAAAGAAAGTATATTTTCAAAGATAGTGTTCCACTATCATATTTTATGAATTTTAGGATTCTTTGATTCGAACACAAAAAATGATATATATTGCTATGTTCCACATAGCCAATACAATCTACCAATTTGGGGATCTATTTTTGTTTGCTTTGGTAATAAGGCTATTACCTTTGCAAGACACCTCACATTTTTTAAGTATTTTTAGAAAGGCTTTATTCCCTTCCATAACTCACATGATGCCATATCTCTTTTATTGTGGGGAATCTTATTTAAAAGGTAATTAGCTTATAAAATAGTTTCCCCTACATGTTAGGCACATTATAGTACCAATGTTACTCATATAGAGCTTATCTCCATCTTAATCCTTTAATTAAGTTTGGGTTTCAACATCATGCTTGTAGAGAATAATTTTTTCTATAGCTTCATCTTTGCTTTGAAGCAAATGCACATAATACTATTTTTGTGCTATCGTCAATAAAGGTAATAAATGTATTCCTTCAAACAATATTTTCTTATGTCAATTGTTACGCTAACAACATTGACCTTGTTTGGAAGTCTATAGTCCAAGGACTTGTTCCCCATCTTATGGCAATTGAAGCATTTTCCATGAAATCTTGCTTCTTGAGTACACCGTCTAGTCCGTTGTTTGTTTTTCTTGAAGTCATTTTTAACTTCCACTGGCAATATTTGTCTTAAAAATATTTGTCTTAGCAATAATTGAAGGTGGTAATAATATTTACCTTATCGTCTCTAGTAATAGGAAGATCATCCTTCAAATCTTTGACCAAGTTTAACATGGTCAAATAGACAACCTTCTTTGTTGCTATGTTTTGAAATTCTTTCCATTAAATCTCATTGGTTTTCCATTATGACTCGTAGTTATAAACCAGAAATATAGATTATGAATCTATTAAATGCAATAATGAACAATACACCAAGCAGGTAACTTATAAAAAAGAGGTGGTGCACTAGGCACGCTTAAATACCAGGTCTTTCAAAGAACCAATCTTATACATACACTTCCATATTGTTTTTCAATCATCTATTTATGGATCTCATTCTCTTATGCTTAAGGAAGTTCTTGAAGTCATTCCAAGCAAAGGTTAGCTTTTCAAATGACTAACACTTGAACAAATTTACTTATCAACATTCTTTTTGCAAGTTATAGTTCGTGAGTGATCAATTAAAGTCACTACCTTTGATTCACAACAATTTAGAATCAATCATTAAAGATTTGGTAACTAAGAACTTCTCCACACCAACATCTTCCATTTGTGTTTATGCTGTAACACCCTCAACGTATATTCGATGATTAAATACACATTGAAGATGTTACTAAATTATTTAGCTGATTTCTTGACTTGTATTTTTCTAATTTTTTTAATTTAATTTTTTTAACACCTAACATAAAACTAGCTTAAAAAATAACCAACGAATAAACTGATACATGCCCACTAAAGAATATCATAAATTTAGAATGTCTTATTGATGTTTGGCAGATTGCAGCTTGATTAACATGCTTGACTCATCTTCCGGTAAGTTTCCAATAACTTACGTGTGAAACAGCACACGCTAAGTATTCACTTAGTGAGGCAACTATAAATTGAAGTAAAGCATTTCTATGTATAGAAATAGCATAAAGTAAACTTATCAAAGTCATTCCCATGTCATTTAACAGTGCTATACATTTCCTGCAAAATGGCAAGAGGTTTCCAATTACAGTTGATAACATTTTATCATGCATAGAACTATTTTACAAGTATAGTTCATTAACCAATATAACATTTAAATCATATAATTCAATCTGTCTTACTAGTCTTGTGTACGTTAAGCTTTTTAGCTTAACTACATGCATAAATGCATTTCAAGTATTATAGCTCAAAGTACAAAATCATGTAATGCCATGGTACGCGAGTCATCACGACACCGTAGTGTCTACGATGCCTTAGCGTCTGCATCGCCTAAGCGACTGAGATGAGTACGTACTCGATGACGTCATTTGCTCCTCATACTCGCACATTTTGTGCTATATAACACCGTAGTATTTGAACCGACTCCGTATAGTCTATCTCGACCCCGAATAGTCTATCTCGACCCCGAATAGTCTATATTGTTTATCTCGACCCCGAAGAGTCTACATTGTTTATCTCGCACCGTAGTGCTATGAAGCAGCTGCTAGGACTCTATGGATATACAATTATACCAAAGACTCTCACACTAGTACTTGGGCATATCAATTTATTATTTTTCATATTCTATATCCAATCCTTCAATACTATTGTCCATAATTCAATAATGAGTAGTGCATATCCAAATATCTAAAATTCGATTTACCTTGAGTAAATCATTATGCTACAATCATTATATCAATATGCCATTTAATATTTTATGTTATTTGCATAAATAAGGCATCATACATTTTTATTTATACAAAGACCGGTTCATCGCAAGTCGTTTTATTTATCAACATGTAATAAATATATGTAATGCAATCACTCATATCACATATATAATAAATAAGTAAAAATGCACTCACCTGGGCTATTTATTAACATACCTCACTAAATTCTACTCGATTCTTTCTTTCATAGTACCTCAAATCTTCTTTTGATTCGGATTTGACTTCATTAACCACATGAATATAAACTAACATTTGTTAGATTCACTTCTAACAATATTTCAATTAAGCTATCTAATCATTTAACATAAAAATTTCCATAATTTTCTTTCCTTCCTTATACTATCCAAAAATCCATTTCGGTTCTTAATGACAATTTTGAACTTCCAATAATTCTTCCGAGCTTGTTATCAAACATTTAGATACAAAATGTATCAAATTCTATTTTCTGGCACCTTGTCCTACCTTCAGAGTTTTACTTCTAAAGATCAGAATACATTAGATCTTAATATCCTTTATACTGTAAGAACTAGATTCAATAATGATTCTAACGGTATAGGCCACATAAATTAATAAAATCTACAAAAATTATGAAAATTCTTCAAACTCCTGTCACAGAGCTGTCTTGATAGAAACTGCTTTGTAAATTTTCTGACCTTCATTCGATTAAAAATTCATATCTTTTAACTCGGAACTCGAAATAAGTTCTATTTGTTGGAAACAAAACTAGGCGAACAAATCTTTACATCGATATAAAATTCATCATCTAAACATTTTTATAGAATTTATGGTGAATTTTCGAAGTCACTGCCAAAATTCAATCTTCTACTTAGCTTTCCATAATTAACTTCTAATTTATACTAACTTCTTCTTATTTTTCTACTTGTCAATTTAGTCCCACCACTTGCTTCAAACCACCAATTCATCATCTTCTTCATCAAATAATTATTCAAAATAATTCCCTCTAATTTTCTTTCTTTGCCAAAATAGTCACTAAAATGCAAAGGTGAGATTATTTATATTATTATTTATTTCATAGCATAATTTGAATTAATCTTAGCTAGTTTGAGATTTATAATATTTGTGGTAAAATATTATATAATGTTATGTTGGTTCAATGGTTAAGAATTAGCCCTTGTATTTGGAGGTCCATGGTTCAAATCCCTCGAAGTGTATGGTTTTAATATTTTTCCTCCAGCAAAACGACGTCATTTTGACTTAACGGGGGCATTAAGAGTTAACGGCGGATGGGTATTTTCGAGTCACATATCAAAGTTCAATGTTAGTTTTGAACTTTTTTAAAGTTCGGTGGCATTTTCGAGTCAGGGACCATAGTTGAGTAGTATGTGATGTAGTTTACCCTAATAATAATTATACAAGTCAAATTTATGACGCAATATATTTTGCGTTAAAGGCCAAACTTTTGAAATATGTATACCATATTTACACTCTATTCCATATTCAATGTACACATGTATTTACATATGGTTTTAATATTACCATATTCAAAAAGTAGGTAAACTATTTGATCACATTATTTTTATGTAATGTGTAAATGCCATAAATATAATGCTTACCATGCATTAACTTGCCACCAATAGAAAATATTGCTCCCATTAGTCGGCAACATCATATACCAAGGAATAAAAGGAACGGTTTTGCTCGGCGTATTTATTGATATATTCAACCAAGAATGGCGGAACGGTGAGCATAAAAGATTCGAAAGTAAACCTCAAGTTACCTTTATACATCAGGTTCTTTTTCTTCAAATTTCTCAATAAGTCTCTGAATAGTAAATCAACACTATAAGATCTCCACCGGGTCCTATTCCAAAATTAGAAAAAGAAACCAAGGCTAAACGTGGTTGTTGTATGAATTATTGCCTTAAACACAATAATCTATTCATCTTGGATTAGAAATTTGAATGTCTTAAGATTGTTAGAAAAAGTGACGTTAATAATCTAATAAAATAATAAACAGTAAAAATAAAATATTGAAATTATTATTGATAATTCAAATGAATCATAAATTTAAATACAAGAATATACGTAACATAAATTAAATCTTAAAAACAGTAAATTAAAATTGTTTAGTGGGAAACGGGTTGAGACTTGCAATTATGCAATTTCCTTAAGACAGATTTTCGGCCACTCCTATGGTGCTTGAGATCATTAATCGTCTGTCTCTTAGGATACAACAACTAGATAATCAGCTACAGTTGCACAGTTGTAGAGATCATTAACTATAACTTGCCTTCATCTATCACAAAAAAAAAACTGCTTCTAAAAGCCACAGAGTAAAACAATAGAAAATCTATGTTTTTAGTTGTGTTTAACCTAATAGGTTAACAAGGTATTTATAGGGGGTTCACATAGTGAACCATTGGAAATTTGACCTTATAGAGCATTTAATATTGAGAATCAAATGATTTTTTAGAGAGTAATTTTCAAAATTACTATCTAAATTAAAGGTAACTTTTAATGTTTACCCTTTTAATTCCAAGACAAAATTTGGCAAATGTATGCTATTATTTGAGGAAAAAATATTTCAAATTTGGATCAAAACCCATGGAGGACCCGACCGGTCCGGACATTTTCGTTCCCACATTGTGCACGTCTGCACATTTACAAACCAACAATTGATTCCACATTTTCTTCAGCAACGTTTAGATCAATTACTCATTCAAATCTCCAAAAATAACGATTTTTTCCAACACATAGAACAAAAACCGTATAGTTTAGGCCTGGAACAAAAAGGACATGTCTGAGTTCTATGCTGCTGAGATGCCATGGACGTATAGGCCTGGAACAAAAACCGTAAGATTCTAATCAAATAGAACACAGGAAAAAAATTACAGAATTAACTTCGTACCAGTTGTGTTAGTAATCGTTAGTGCATAATATCCTTAAAATTTCAGAGTTAACAACACCAGAAGAAAGACAAAAAAAAAAATCCAGCTTTTAGCTTCAATTTAAATTCACAGTTATTTCATTATCTACAAGATTATAACCATAAAGCATTGATATTTTTAATAAAAATAATTCTGATTAAATTTCTCGAATCTTGATTACCCTCGCATTTTGACTAAGGAATCATATCAAGGTACGCAACACACAACCAATAGAAAATTTATCCTTCCTTAATCTCTAGCAACAAGATACCATTTTTTTCTTCGCTCCGGAAGACAAATCAAAACAACAGCAGGTACTCATACAAATCAAAAAATTATTCAAAGCGTGACAAATAAAGAGAATACTCACAAGAAAAGCATGCGCCAAAAGCAATTGAACAACTTCTACATTAAGGATTATTGTGCTGCTGATTTCCGAAAAGGATTTCAAAATTCTAAGAAATGAAGAACCATTTGATCTCTGAATACGAACAGATGGCTTCATTACAAAATAAGATTTATCTAAATTATATGTTGGCCCAGACTTAGTATCACAACTTGCAGAAAAAAACAAACTAAAATTTGCAATACAGATGATCATTGGCAACCATTTACAACTAACCTTAGACGTGTATTTTAGTACGTACTGCACGATGATTTCAAGCTTCCATTTACAAGAACTAAAAAAGTGCCATACTTTTATAGAAGACATGTCTGAGTTCAATACTCTTCCCAAGTCTAAAAAAGTTAGTAACAAATAATTACATTTTGTTTGCCTTTTCGGTTTGAAGATGCCATGGACGTATAAGCTTGGAACAAAAATCGTATAGTTTAGGCCTGGAACAAGTACTACATACAAATAGTACTAAAATGAGAATGAAAATTTTCAAGTAGTAGACATGCTTTTTAACTCCCAACTTTGATGGGTGAATTGGGGATAAATATAGTAGAAAATTAGGGATTGGATTAGATGAAGAAGAATATGGAAGATGGTGGAGGGGAGAAGAAATAAAAAATTATAAATATAGAGGATTAAACGTGTAATTATACAAATTATTTTTATTTGGGTGGTTAAAATAGAAGTAAAGTAATAGTTTAGGGACCATCTAGGTAATTTATAATTTTTTTTATTGTGCCAGGTCAGCCTCCCGTTAAAGTTTATTGACAACAAACGTATCAGTGACAAAAAAATTTATAGATCGAAAACGTAAGTGATTTTATTGGTCGAATTTAAAAATAGGTGACCAAAACTGTACTCAACGAAAACATAAGTGATCATTGCAGTAGTTTACCCTAAATTTTTAAACTTTCGAGATTATTTGATAGTTACATTTATTTAATAAATTAAATATTCTTGAATCTTTTATGTGGTATCAATTGAAAAAAATATTATTATTTTTAAGAAACTCGAGTTTAAATAATTTGTCTGCAAAAAGTATATTATCAAAAAGACTAAAAAACTGGATACTATTATGAGTGCGAGAGTCATCTACAATTGTTGACAATTTTGGAGCAAGTACATAACCAAGGACAAACCTACGTAGTGGGTTTGGACAATTGTCCCCCAAAATTTTATGGTTTAACTGTACTTTAAGCTATTGGTTGTTTGAAACTATTGCAATTAAACCATTGCCCTTCAAAAAAGCATTTGGTTTATTGTTTTTTTAGGACAGTTAAAATAAATATATTAAGCATTGACCTCACATTTTTTATTTAATTATTTTTAAGATCTTTTAATTTTAAAAATTAGTGAAATTAAATTTTAATTCCTTAATTTTTATGATTTAATTACTTTTTAAGATCTTATTCGTTTTAAAACTAATCTAATTTCTCTTCTAATAGTTAATCCCGGCTTCGTTCATGTACAAGTCCACTTACATAATATTATTTATCATAATCTAATAGTTAATCCCGGCTTCGTTCATGTACAAGTCCACTTACATAATATTATTTATCATAATGTAGACTTTGAAAGGGTTTCATTAGTGTTATTCAACTCAATAATTTGGTAAATAGTAAGTCAATACCATGCCATTCCAAAAGTATGAGTCACGCAAAGTGCAAGAACTACTAACCTTCCATTACCATTAATTAAAAATAAAATAAAATCATAGTCCCACCTAACTCAATTTGACTTCAAAAAGATTTTTTACACTATAATTTCACAAAATTAGGTTATTTTTTAGATCCAACCCCATTTTAGATATAAAAAACATATTTTAATTTGAAAATTTTAATTATGTTAGTCTCAATATTAATAGTGTTGTCACTATATTTTGGTAGGTGGAGTCATTTGAAACTCTTTTTGTCCGACTTTACTAAAATGATTGATATTACTTCTTTGGTGTAGGGTGAGCAGAATAATTATTCAGATATTGTGTTTGAAAAAATATTTTATTATTTATTTTTATATCTATAACGATTCTTATTGCAACAATAGAGTAATCAATGAATTTAATTGAAGTGGTATGAGTACTGGCCCGAAGTCAATAGAAATACATGTCGACTTCTTCTTTATTTTGCTTAAAGTAGGCAGGAATACATGGCAACTTCATCTTTTTTGTTAAGTTGACAAGAATACATGATAACTTCACTTTTTACCGTAGCAAATGCAATAAATCATAAAACAAAAATGAAATTACAATATATCTTGTGTGGGTTCATGACTTCGAATGTCTCTAAGTCCAAACTAAATTGTGAAGCTAACTGTTGATCCGTAAACAGCTAAGAGATCTTCATCGTTGATTTGAATAATTTTCAAATCGCGTGTAACAAATTGGATGACAGAGATTAAATAGATTCGACGTAAAACTAATATGATAGTTGATGGTATGACCAAGATATGAACCTAGTTTGGTTTTCAGATGTTTTTCTATAATTATGTTTTCGAATGAATTTATAATCTTGTTGATAGATATTAATCGGTAATTGGGTTCCTAATAGATGACAAAACAAAGCTAACTTAATTTGTGTTGGAATTAAGGTTTAAGACAACGTGATACGCTTTGCTTTTGTAGGTTCGAGATTACATAAACTCCAACATCAATACAACTTTTGACAGCTGAAATTATTGTAAAGAAAGAATTTCGACATTTTAGATTTGAATATTAAAAAATAGATATACATTATCGATCTCGATTTGATTCAATAATAGGACATAACAAGATTAAATAACTAGATATTGTTTATTTATGACACTAAATTCTTTGAAAATGTAAAGATTTTGGAGTTTTGTCTGATTCCTTTTTGCCTTAACCGAATCTTGTATTAGTTTCCTTTGTGGAATTTGTTGTTTTCGGCTGAATTAACACATATTGTAATGTTTAAGTGTCCCAGTGAAAAAGCGGATGATATTCATTTTAGGAGATACGGGTTCAAATCGCTTTGTCTATAAGGTGTATGTGCATTGTCAAAGGATTAAGAATATTTATGGACAGATACTACCTTCTAATCACCTTTAGATTATTAAAAAAAATTGACATAGTATGTGTTGCTAGGATGGAGTCAGAATTAAATTGTGGATAGGGCTGAGCATGGTTAACCGCAAAACCGAAAACCGATCTGAACCGAGGCATTTGGACGGTTTATGGTTTATAAGTTTACGAACCGTAGTTAACCAAATTGAACCGAATTTGATTTTTTATTTAATTTATAGTTATTTTTATAATGTAAAAATAAGTATTTTATACTTATAATACTATAGATGCATTTTTAATTATTATTATTTATTTAAAAAATTAAGTTTTTAATAAATATTTATGAAAAATACTTTAAAAGTCTAACTTTTAATGTTTAAAAGTCATCAAATAAAACTATTTTGTCAATATAAAATACAAAATTTCAAAAACTAACGTTAATATGGAAAAACCGAAAACTGAGGTTAACCGAAAACCGATAGTTACTAAAATAGCTTACCCAATTAAACCGAAACCGAACCGTATACACCCCTAACGGTGGACGAGGTAAGGTGGTTTAAATTTAAAATTAACAGCGTTGTAATAAGTATTTAATTTAAAATTTAAAAAGAAAAAAAATTAATTTAACATTCAAATTAGTAAAGACTAACCGACATTTTGTATGAGTTCGAATCTGGATATGAGAATATAATACAATTCTATTTAATCAAAAAAATAAATTAGTAAAGACTAACCAACAATCAGTTGGTCTGGTGGAAGCGCTAGGTTTCTTAAGCAAAGTTAGGGGTTTGAATCATGGCATTATAATAAAACAACTGGGTTGAGAGGCTTGTCCTATATTGGGCCTTTGCAAAATCCAATCTGGATTAGTTGACTAGTGAGTAAGATGTCGCTAATTAAACAAAAAAAACTAATAAAAACTAGAATTAGGTACTATAAAAACTCCTTATAAGGCTGACTATCTCAACTCAATTTGTTTCATTAACAACTCAATATCTAATCTATTAGCTGATTAATTCGAATTAGGTACTATAAAAACTCCTTATAAGGATGATTATCTCAACTCAATTTGTTTCATTCACAACGTCATAATTCGAACCCCTAACCTTACTTAAGAGATCTAATACCTTATCATACTAGACCAACTGATTGTTGGTTTGATCTATCGAACTTATAATATACTGATAAAAAATATCATTTTAATCTTGATTGATATCGAAGAAATGAGAAAATTTTCCCAAAATAAACGTTCAAAGAAAGAGCAATGTGTATATCCTAGAAACCACTTTGAAGAATGATAATTTATGGGTTACTTTGTTAGGTTACTTTATTCTACAATAAAATCATAACCAATTGACTAAAGGACATTTATAAAAGAAAACACGTTTGAAAAAGTATCTAAAAGAATGTTGGTTAAAGTTTCGATATTATTATGTAACGAGTTTTAATTCGGCTGACATTATTATTATTATTATTTAAAATATTATGAATTCAAATATGTAATTATTTCTAATTTAATTGGTTTAGGTTTTGAAAGATTTCCGGTAGTCTAGATATTATATTATATAAATAATGAGATTACGATTCACTTAAACAATATGAAAATTTTTTATATGTTTTTTGGATCGTTGGATTAACTGATTTTAATGGTTGAGATCGAAAATTTTAAATTAAAGACAATTCATTTCTCATTACCTATTGTTAACTCAAATCATCGATTTTCACTAATCTAACAATCTAATAAACGCGTAAAACTCTCGAGTTTTACAGATGAATCCTAACGCATAATAACGTATTATATGTGCATGTATAAAGTGTTGTTTGACTTAGACTTAGGCAATCACAACCACCCCAAGTGCTTCTCACATTAATTTCCTTTGGACATTTAGTTATGCTTTCCATCCCCAAAACGTTAAACATGCAAAACATTAACAGCACAGCAGTACCACTTTTTGTTGTCTCTTTATTAATAACATTTTATTTACAAATGTATTATTCGCATTTAATAATTATATTACCGGTTAGTGGTGATAACGAGTCAAGCCTGGCCTGGAAATAATATTACTGGGCTCGGCTCGGGGCTCGTCGAGCTCAAAATTTTAGGCTCGAGCTCGAAAATAATACTACTGGGTTCGGTTCGGGCACGAAGCTCGTCGGGCGAAGCTCGAATTGGACAATTTTGCTATAGTTTTTTTTTTTATAAAAGATGGAGTCTTGTTGAAAACCCCTTACATAACCAACACTGAAACGAAATTCAATATCAGGGAAGAGAAAAAGAGTGCACAGTTTATTTTAGTTAATTTGCTTTTGGTGGATTTTCCTCTAATTTATTTCATCGCTTTTCTTTTCCTAAATAAATTACTTTTAGTGCATGTGTAGTATATATATATATAGTTATTTTAAGCCTGTTCACAAGCTTTTCGAGTCGAGCTTGGGTTGGTTCGGCTCAGCTTGTTAAGGTCTCGAGCCGAACACGTGCCTGAGTCGAGCTTTGATCGAGCCGACCAGACTCATTATCACCCCAATTACTGATATCTGATTTATTGATCAATTAATTCGGATCCAATGTTTTAGAGGGTTGTTTTAGGAGTGACTATCGTAACTCAGTATGCTTCATTTAAAACGTTATAATTCGAACTTCTGACATTACTTAAGAGATCTAGCGTCTTATCCGGTTAGACTAACTGATAGTTGGTAATAATTATGTTATTGGTATTTTTTTAGCATAATAATTATATATTAGTTAATGTGTGTGAATTTTTATTTAAAATTACTATTTATTGCACAATTATGCTTGTAATAATTTTGGTAAGATTTTCTAATATGTAATATCATTAGTCTAATTACACACCTCATCTTTCTACTGTACAGAAATTAATAAGTAAATTCATCTACTTTAAGTTGTTATAAATATGGTCCTCGTACTTTATGAAAATTGAAAAAGCAATCCATTTATTAATAAACACATGAACTAAAAGCTTTGGATTTTGTCAATTTATTGCATATAAATTGTTCAAATTGCTTATTTTTACTAATCTCATATATACAAATTGTTGAACTGTTGATTTTCAAGTTAATAATTTAACACCAATGTTTAATAGTATTACCAAATTAGACTAACCTATTAATTTTTATGAGGACTAACTATTGATAAATTAAAGTAGAAGGATTAACTTTTTAATATTATAAAATAGAAGTATGAGTCTCACAATTAGACCCATATCAACATTATAAATGCGTTAAACGCAAACTTAATTAATATGACAATTATTTACTACATTGTCGTATCGTCAGTAGAAAACTATACAAAAATATATCACTATTTTGCGAAAAAAATCATCGTCGAATTAGATTATAACATATTTGTTAGGGGTTAATATCCGATTCAGTCAAGTAAAAAAAATTGAGTTTATCGAGTTTACGAATTATGTTTTATAATTCTGTTCAAATTTAGTTGTAAACATTTATAATGATATGTTACTAATTAGTTCTAATTTAAACGACTTTTTATAAGTATATACAATATATATATATCAGACAAAAATTGAGAAACTCAATTCATAATTGAAAATTAATCTACTAATTACTAGAAATTTCGAATATTCTAATTTTTATTTTATAACTCAAACTTTATTTAAAAAATTTTCGAGTCTAGTTGTGTTTATGAAATTACAAGTCAAACTTTTACACGTCAAATTGAATCGAATAATTTGATTTTTAACTCGAGTCAAGTTTTTCTCACCTCTAATATACGGCATGCTAAGTTTTTTTTTTCGTATAACTTTTTTAAATGAAATTAAAAAAATAAAAAAGCAAATAGGAAATTAATGCCAAATGGACTCAATGAGTAGCTTATCCGTGTGAATCCAAAACTCATTGAGAACAAATAATAAATAATGTGTTTCTAAAGATAGTTTACTTATAAAGTGCAGTCTTCACAAACTAAAGTAGGAGAAATGACCAGCTGCCTGTATTTGACTACAATAACATTATTTTTCCTATTGCTATTTCACTCGAAGATCCCTTTTCATTTATTAAAATTATATTTAATTAAGGAAAATTATTTTATAAACAAATAGTTTAATTTTATCTATTTTAACTAGAAATCAATTGGTTAAGTGGAATGGTATATTAAATCTCTTAAACATGGTAAGAAGTTTGAGTTATGACGTTGTGAATGAAGTAAATTAAATTGTGAGAGTAATCTCATAATGAGTTTCTGAAGTGTTCGATCCGAATTAGTCAGTTAATAAGTTAGATACCGATAATTATACTAAAAAGAATAATCTATTTCAATCATAAACTTTAAACTATAAACTTATCTTAAATAAATAAATAACATTAAAATAGATAATATTATATAATCTAAAATATATAATTTTCCTTAAACTAATGCACGAGTTAACATGGTCCTAGAAAGTATATTACTTTGTAATAAATTATAGATTTGTTTTTGAGTTGTTCATTACTTATAAATTACTATCAATCACATGATGGTGTATATCTCATTAAACAATAAAATAAAATTTTCAAGATTTATTTCAATAGTCTTTTTATAAAATGATGTTTGATCTATAAATTTTAGATCATAAAAGAAAATTTTAAAGTCGTGAATACAAATATATTAAATATATTTCTAAATAGTTTAGAATCGTTTAAGTATGTCTTGAATTCGAGGTTTTATTTATACAAACAATTTCTATTGAAACACTAATCTACCAAAGTTAAGTGTACGGTGCAAGCTGATCTAAATTAGTCGGGACAAAACTCTAAAAAATCAGAAAGATAACAAAAAAATCTAATCATAAATACTAAAACCTTAAACCATAATTTTTAAACCCTAAAAATTACGTATTAATAAGAACTTTTATTTTTACGGTCGTATGTTGAATATTTCTCCTTTAAGAATGATTACGAATATTATATAAAAATAGATGAGAACATAATAAATTATTTATTTAAATAATTGAAATAAACTAGTATTTTTTTATTAATAATAATGCATTATAAAACCCCCCTCAATGTCTGCAAACAAACATACAAACACTCGAAGACTCCATCAATAGGCAAAACCATGGAGCATTTCTACATCACCCTTTTGCTACTCTTTGTCTCCTTCGTCACCTTCTCCTTCTTCCTCCTCTTTTACAAGCACCGCTTGAATTACTCCGCCGGAAACCTCCCTCCCGGCCGCCCCGGTCTACCCTTCATTGGCGAGACCCTCGAGTTCCTCTCCACCGGATGGAAAGGCCACCCCGAGAAATTCATATTCGACCGCATGGCCAGGTACTCCTCCCAAGTCTTCAAAACCAACATACTCGGCGAGCCCGCGGCCGTCCTCTGCGGAGCCGCGGGCAACAAATTTTTGTTCTCCAACGAGAACAAACTTGTCACGGCATGGTGGCCGAACTCCGTCAACAAAATCTTCCCTTCCTCGTTGCAAACTTCGTCGAAAGAGGAATCGAAGAAGATGAGGAAACTCCTCCCTCAATTCTTGAAACCGGAGGCCTTGCAAAGATACATAGGAATAATGGACGCCATTGCCGGCGAACATTTCGCTTCGCAATGGGAAGACAATAACCGAGTCCTCGTCTTTCCATTAGCGAAAAGATACACGTTCTGGCTAGCCTGCCGTCTGTTTTTAAGCATAGAAGACCCCGGTCACGTCGCGAAATTCGAAGCGCCGTTCCATCTGTTGGCTTCCGGCATCATTTCGCTGCCTATTGACCTGCCCAGAACACCGTTTAACCGAGCCATAAAGGCGTCGAATTTCATTCGGAAAGAGCTTCTGAAGATCATCAAGCAACGGAAAGTTGATCTGGCCGAGGGAAAGGCGTCGCCGACGCAAGATATACTGTCACACATGCTGTTGACGAGCGACGACAGCGGGCAGTTCATGACGGAGATGGATATCGCCGATAAGATTCTGGGGTTGCTGATCGGCGGCCATGATACAGCTAGCGCTGCTTGCACTTTCATCGTCAAGTATCTGGCGGAGCTACCTCACATATATGAACTGGTTTACAAAGGTATTAATGTTTTCTTTCTCTAATATTGATTTATTTATATTTTGTTTTGCAGGGAAAAATAAATTAAAAAATAAGGAAGTTAAATTAATTTAAATCGATTAAGAATTAAAAGAAATAATTTTATAGCCAAATATATAAAATTAATTTTATCTATACTACGATAATATATAAATCGTGAATTTTCTTTTTAAAACCAATCTTTACTACCACAATTTTAAATTGATATTTATAATTTTATCACTAATAAAACTTAAATCATGTCTAATTATTGATTGGTCTAATGAGATGATACGTTATGTCTTTTAAATAATGTCAGATGTTTAAATTCCCATGAATCAAATAGATTATTTATATTTTAAATTATGAAGATTGCCCCATAATGAGTTTATGTCTATTTGAATTAGTCACTGATGGATCGAATTCCTGGTTATAAAAAATAAATATTAAATTATTTATAAGTAGTAAGTTTTATTAAAAAAACACACACTTAGGGTTAATGTGTTAAATGGGTAATTTACATTTTAGATCACCAAACTAAACATTTACTTTCATTTACATCACAAACCTTTAATTTAATCAAATTACATCATCAAACTTTTAGTATTTATAAATTAAATCATTTATATCGACAATATTAAATAATTCTAATATAAAAAATTAAAATTTACATTTTTATTTGACATATTTTTCACATATCATTAATACATAATGTTTAATTTGCATTTAAATTCTTTTTTGTTGGGATTTATAGGAAATTTAGATTTTTCTTTGAATTCATTTAAATGAAATGTTTCAGAAAATTCTTATAAAAATATTAAAATTATTAATTAAACGTTAGTTGATGATGATATGTGAAAAAATATATTAGATACATGAGCCGATTTCAATTTTTTACATTATAATTATTTAACGTTGTTAATTTAAGTGACTTCATTTATAATTATAAAAGTTGAATGATGTAACTTGATTAAGTTAAAGGCTTGTAATGTAAATGAAAGTGTGAGTAAAGTTTAGTGATCTAGAATGTAAATTACTCTGCGTTAAATTGATAAAACTAAAAAAAGTTAAATATTATATGAAATTGTTTTTTAATGAAATCTCAAAACTTCTCCAAATCTTAGAATAAAATAAATTTATTTATAAAATAAAAATAATCAAAATTTATATGACCTTAGAAATTTTAACTTTATAAAAAATTGATAGTATTTCTAACACATGAAAAACAATTTACATGTTAATGTAAATTTATAATTAATACATATTTTATAAAGATTCACTTGGGGAAATGATATAGAGAACGTTCATAAAATAATTTTTTCGTGGATTTGGTCCGATCTTTTCAAAAATTTGATTTTTGTTTTAATCTATTACTTTGCTGTCTAAAGTGAATAAATTTTATTAATTTTTAATTACTTTGGTGTAAACAAACCTAAACCTCAATTATCACGAAATGTTTTATAGTCAAAATGCAAAACGTCAAGAAATTAACTCACCCTTTACCAACTCCTTTAACCCTAAATTCTCCCACTCAACCATTAATTAATATATATATAAACACACTAGTATAAGTCTTGATTAAGTCCAAAATTAGGACAAAGTAGATTTACACTTCCAAAGTAAACAAAAATGTCATTTTCAAATATTATATATTTGCATGCATGCGTTTCTTGTTTAGCCGGTCATTGTTTCCTTGTACGTGGTTTTTTCATTTTGGCCGGTAATTCGTTTGATTACCAAGGTCAAGAACTAATCTGTCTAACTCGAATATGAATCAGAAATAACTCGAATCTACAATGATTATAACGTGAAATGTCTTATGCAAATAACTTTAACTTATTCAAATTCGAGTGTTAAACTCAAATGAAAAATTCTAAAATGACCTAATATAGAGGAAACAAATTTTGAATAACTCAAATCTAAAGGTCGAGAATTGAACTGTCTAACCTGAATAGAAATCAGAATTACTATAACTTGAAATGTCTCGTACAAATAACTTTGAATGATCCAAACTCGAATGACTGAAATCTAGAATAATCCAACCTGCTCAATTGACATGTTTGATTAGAATTAATTCGATTGATTATGATTTGATTTCGAGATTCAGTCCGATTAATCACTTATTTTTTTTTCATTTTCTTGATTTACAGAACAAATGGAGATAGCAAACTCAAAAGCCCCAAATGAAAAGTTGAATTGGGAAGACATACAAAAAATGAAATATTCATGGAATGTTGCATGTGAAGTGCTTAGACTTGCCCCACCATTGCAAGGTGCCTTTAGGGAAGCCCTCAATGACTTCATTTTCAATGGCTTCTCCATCCCAAAGGGCTGGAAAGTGAGTAGTTTCCTATTTCATTTCATTCGAATAATATGCTTTATCTCGATTCAAGCTATAAATTTAATTCGGTGTACAATATATGTGCAGTTGTACTGGAGTGCAAACTCAACGCACAGAAACCCTGAATGCTTCCCTGAACCACTGAAATTCGACCCAACAAGGTTCGAAGGAAAGGGGCCGGCACCCTACACGTTCGTTCCATTCGGCGGCGGTCCTCGGATGTGCCCCGGGAAAGAATATGCCCGACTCGAAATACTTGTTTTCATGCACAACATTGTGAAAAGGTTTAAATGGAAGAAGTTGGTGGCTGATGAGAAAATCATTGTTGATCCCATGCCTATGCCTGCAAAGGGTCTTCCAGTTCTCCTTTATCCTCACAAATCTTAAATTATATCTTTCAACTTCACTACTTTTATAAACACTTTGTTTTCTATGTATCAATGCAGATTAAGGAACTTTTATTTGCATCTTTTCTTTTTTATTTTTTATTTTTCATATTTTTAGGCTTGTAATATTTAAAAATCAATGTATTTTACATGTATGTTTGTCTCTCTATGTTGAATCAGATATAAAAAATCTTTTTATTCAGTATAACTATCGGTATATGATTCATTGACAATTTAATTAAAATCGAATACTATAGAAGTCCATTATGTGGACGATTCTCATAATCCAATTTATTTTATCAAATTATAACTTATTATTTAGACATAATCGAACTAAGCTAAACTCAGACTAATTAAAAGCTATTATAAGTATTTAAAACTATGATAGTCTACAGGCACTAGGGATGAAGCCAAGAATCAAAATCAGGGGCAAAGTGTAATTAACCATAAAAATAGAAGGGCAAAATTCAAATGAATTGATCCAAATAGTGAAGTTTTCATATTAATTTTTTAGTCAAAAAAATTGGGGGAACCCCAAGGAACTACATAGTTCCATCTTTGAGAAGGGCATAGTTAGAATTAAACATCGAGAGCGACTATAGACCTAAAATATTATTATACTGAAAAATTTAGGATTACACGGCTCTTCAAGTCCAAAAATGGATCGGTCGTCAGTGATGGATTTTGGTACTAAGTTTTGAAGGAGTTTAATTAAAATTTAAAAATTTTAAAGGGAATGGATATAAATTTTCAATTTTTTGGAGGTTTAACATTGATGTTAAAAGATTTAATGAGAATTTTTTTAAAAAATAATAAGGGTCAAATTGAAATATTTAGAAACATAAAATCACAATAAAAGTTTCTTAAAATTTAAAAGGGCTAAACCAAAAATTTCAGAACTTTTTAAAGGATTTAAAAGAATATTTCTTCCCATTATCATCCCTCTGATGAAAGCTCATGTTGATGAAATTGAAATACCGAGTTTAATCAAATGAATTTCCTAAAAAAAGAAGTTTGATCCAAAATCCGAAAACATTGGCTAAAGTTGCACTAAAAATTCTGCGCATTGCGTTTAGATTGGATCGAGTAAACGGCTGATTTCCCGTTAATGGCGCCAGTTCCTGGCAACACATTGTCGATATTTCTCCTGGATGCGTTTTCTTTTTATGGTTCCATCTTTTGGCCGGTTCAGTTCCTGGCAACACCCACCTGAGATCCGATCTTACCCACCTGAGAAACCCTTATTTATATATAATGTGATACATACATACATACATACATACATACATACATACATACATACAAGCTTCGGAGAGGTAAAATCTGATTCAGATTGATTTTCAGAGCGTGGGTTTTTTCGGATCAATGGGGGTTTGTTGTAGCATCCAAGGAAAAAAGCGGTGCCAGCTTAAACATGCCAAATCTCCCAAGAAAACTCCAGGTTTGTATAAATTTCATTTTCGAATGAAAAATCTGAATCTGTAAAATGTTTGATCGAATGGAGAATTGCAGTGTGGCGAATTTTGATGTATTTATAGAATTTTTAGCAGAAAACTAGAGGAATAATCAGATTTAATTGATTGGTTAGAGTTTGAACAATCTAGAACTAGTGGAACTGATTCTGAGACTGAATTCGGATTTTGCCTTGTGTGACCGGTCTTTTGAGAATCGAATAGAATTGAAATCAGGATTAATTTTGATGTTTCCGATATGACCATATTTACGAGGGCTTAATTTAAGTGCTCTTGAATGTGATTGGATCGGTTTCATGCTTAGAAAACTATATGCATTATGAGAAATAATTGATTGAATAGAGTTTGAACAACCTAGAAATCGGATTGTGCATTGTGTGACTTATTGTTTGAAAATTGTATAGAATCGTCGAATGATGATGAGTTTCGATGTTTTCGGTATTACCATGTTCACAAGGGCTCAATTAAGCACTTGTGAATACAATTGTATCAATCTCATGCTTGAATATTTTCATGTTTTAAATAGATTGAAGGCATTTAGCTTGTAGAATATTTCTTTAATCAACAACTTTGAACTGAGGACTTAATATCAATGCATTTCCGGCAGAAAAAAACTCAAAAGTTCAGGGATCACATGGAACCAAAACCCAAACCGTCTTTCCTTTGACATCCTTCAAGGATGTCGAAGATCTACGGCAGAGTCCTGGATACGGCAATGTTTGCATATTCACATATGAGGAGACAAGGTTTGCTACAAAGGAATTCCAGCCAGACTATATCGTTGGCGAAGGGGTTTTGGGGTCGTTTATAAAGGACTCATAGATGAGAATGTGAGGCCTGGTTTCCCAAGTACAGCAGTTGCGGTTAAAGATCTAAATCCTGATGGGTTCCAAGGTGATAGAGAATGGCTGGTAAATCTCCTTGCATCTTCTAAACTAATTCTTTTAATCTGGGGTTATTATTTTATTTGTTCTATATGTACGTATATGGGAACCTAGGAAACAATTTCATCCTATGTTTCTCGGATATGTTTCTCGGACTCGGGTGTGAATGTCAAGTTTTTTTTTTCCTGATTTTTTCTTGAAATCTTTTTCTTTTATCCTGTGGTGTCATTGTTTTATTTGTGTTATATCTACATATATGAATACCTAGAAAAAGTTTTTCATCCTATGTTACTCGGACTCGGGTATGAATGTCGGGTCATTTTTTCAAAGTTTGTTCATGTATTTTGGATAAATGTGTGAAAAATTATTAGACAAAATTAAACATATTTGTTTAGATACATAACTTGGTATATAACACTCTCATCTCAGTTCGAGTAACTTAAGGTGAGGATATGCTTTTGAACATTTGGAACTGAGCAACATTTTTTTTTTATCTTTCATGTTTATCATTTTATATCATATTTGATTGGAATATTTTTCCTAGAAACATCTAATTCTTTTGGCTATCAGAAACAGCTGTTTAGAGTTGCTTTTCTCAAATTTATGGATTCAACTAAATCTATCAAATGGGTGGGTCGGATTGGTTTTGAATCCTGTTAATTTAGGTTTTAAATTTTTTGAGTTATTTTAATTCAGGTCAATTTCAAGTTTGAACCATTTTTTTCGAGTCTGGAAACTTAGTCATTCGAATTTGAAGATCAGGTTTATTAGTTCAAATCATTTTGGATTATCTATTCAAACCGTTTTGGGTTTGGATCATTCTTGTGGTTTGGTTCAAGTTTTAATTCAAAATGATTGGGTCAAGTTTTTGAAATTCAAATCAAAATTGATAGGTTAACCAGTAAATGGGACTTTAAAACAATCTGCTTTCATGTTGGTTGATTAGGGACTTCTCTTTTCTTACTTAAAGTAAACATAAATATAATTGCTTTATATCTGCACATATTTGTTTTGCAGGCTGAAGTCAACTACTTAGGGCAATTCAGTCATCCAAATCTTGCGAAGCTCATTGGTTACTGTTGCGAGGATGACCACCAGTTGCTTGTTTATGAATACATGTCAAGTGGGAGCCTCGAAAAACATCTTTTTCGCAGTAAGTTGTAGGGGAAACAAGCTGATTCAGAGGATTTAGTGTTACTCAGATTTAAGAATAAGTATTGGATACCAGTACATGTGCATCACTTCCTCAAAGAATTACTAGTATTTGCATCCATTTATGATATGCATATAGTTGTTTCCATGTCTGACACATGAATATGTATAAAACATACCCTCCAAATACATGGAAAAGATTTAAGTATATCCATATTGAATAAATACCATCTCAAATACTCAGACTGAGTCCATATAAAAACAAAGAGAACTAGAAAAACATATGCTTAAAGGCATCTGCATTATGTATGCATACATATCACAGAGATCTGTTTTCCTTTATTCTGAAAATGAAAGCATTTTGCATTTTGTTATTTACCCTATTTTATTATTGTTGGTTGTTAGGATCTGGTTGTAGTTTGACTTGGTCAAAAAGAATGAAGATCGCTCTAGGTGTGGCAAAAGGGCTTGCTTTCCTTCATGGTGCAGAAAGACCAGTCATATACCGTGACTTCAAGACATCCAACATTTTGCTTGATGAGGTTATTTGTCTTTCCCTTTGTTACTCAATTTCATTAGTTTCCATTCAGACTGGATTGTGAGTGTTAGACATGGGAATGTTCAATTTAGAGAATCCTGAAGAGGATTTGATATCCCCATTCCCAAATTTGAGAAATATTTCTTGTTAGTATGTCTTATCTTCTGCAGAAGTTTTAGTTTCCAGCACTAAAAATGCATGTAAACATATAGGACTTCAATGCAAAGCTGTCGGACTTTGGACTTGCAAAGGATGGACCAATGGGAGACCAAACCCATGTTTCAACACGAGTGATGGGAACACACGGTTACGCTGCTCCTGAATATGTTTTGACTGGTTAGTAACATAAATCTGTTTGAGAGGTTATACCGTCCCCATATTCAGATTCGTTTCAAATATAGATACTTCAAAAAAATGAGTCAGAGCAATATAAGATCTATGTGATGCTATTCTTTTGTAATATCCTTTCATAAGTTGATGTGGTGGTGTGCATGATGTTTAGTTATGTCGATACTCAATGATAATGGCTAACCAAGTTGCAGTATAAACAGGCCATTTAACAGCCAGGAGCGATGTTTATGGATTTGGAGTAGTGTTACTAGAGATGCTCCTTGGAAGAAGAGTACTGGACAAACCCGTAATAGACAAGGGGCTTGGCTGAGAACAGAACCTGGTCGAATGGGCTCGACCACTCTTGAACCATAACAAGAAGCTTCTAAAGATATTAGACCCTAAGATGGAAGGTCAGTACTCGCCTAGAGCTGCAATGAAGGTTGCCTATCTGGCCTACTTGTGCCTCAGCGAAAACCCAAAAGGCCGACCTTTGATGAGCCAAGTGGTCGAATATCTCGAGCAGTTTCAGACAAAAGATGTCAGTCACGAAGATGCAATGATTCACAAAGTGGCTCACGCAATGGTGTAACCCGCGACAAAGCTCCCAATAAGTCCCCTCAAACTGCTATGAGAAAGAGAAATACTACGAGAAGTGAAACTCAAAAGATGGGTGCAAACAAAGAAACGATCCTGAAAAAGGAAGAAGTCGAAGCAAACCATCCCCAAGAGCCTAAACTTTTTGAGCAAGTTCTAAAGCTGAAGATCTAGAAAGTTTGGTTTAAGAGCCGCCATTGCCACTTGAAGTTCGTTCCCGGTTAGCCTCATCCTTTCAAGCTTTTTCATTTTGGAAATGGTGGGGAAGATTGGTAAGCAGATACGGGTTGCAAATGGTTGGTCAGTTTGTGCTGACATGGCCGCTGCAGTTGTAAGTTTTGCATCCAAACATTTTTTTCAACTTGAATCATATTATTTTTTTATTATTTTACCTATTCTTATATGTATTTTCTTAACTTGTATCAAATTCAAGAAATAAATGATTCTTTTCTTCTTTTTAATTTAAGCATTACCAGTCCACCTAGCAATTTACCGTAATACAAGAAAAATGGCTAATTATATATACTAGTTAGTTTGTCCTCGATCTAATGGCTGGACATTCGGAAGCACGGTTCAAATCTTTGGCCATGGACCATTTTTACCTAATCCACATTTGATTAGGGACTATGTTGAGAAAAAAGATTCCAATTAATACCTTTGTATCACTTTATCAAGTGATAAATAAGATTGGCAATTTAGCATCTTTGCACTAGACTAATAAAAAAATGCATCTAATCTCACACTAGCAATAGCAATGAGACAAATTACGCTAGCAATGAGACAAATAGATGGCAATGCATTATGTCATTTCAAACTTGGTGAAGCATCTTTAACAAACTGATACCTAATAACGAAAATTTAACAAGTCGAACAATCCGAATGCAATACCGTAGTAAAAGGCAGAAAATACCTGAACAGAAGAATTATATAGTACTTCATAGGATGGACATCTATAAAGCAAAAACAGTTGGTACAATGGACAAAACATATTCCTAGTGCTGTTCTTTCGATGGTCCGAATCCGTGCAGAACTTTTTCTATCAACCAGTTAATAACTATGAGCATTTTCCTGTTAACAAAAGCAGAAAAAAGACGTACTAGTTCAACTGGCAATGCAAATGATGTAGAGCAATTCTTAAAGGGAAGTGTGTATTAAGAGTAGATGGTGTACCAGAACTAACATCAGGTCTGATTGATAGTTATCAAAGATTTATCCAAGATCTAGTACATCCAATAAAGGCCATTTAAATCTATTTATCTCTGCTCAATTCAATTTCTTTTTGTTCAAAATTTAAGTATTAAAAATATATTTTTCAAAAGTGGAATCTGCACTAGAAATTTACTTCCACACAATTTCCCAAAAACCAAATACATGTTCAGTAACCCAACATAACCTGACAATAGATGATCCTATTGGCCATACCATTTATCGGAGTAGCATAATTTGACATTTATTTCCTTGACTGAACATCAAGACACTGACATGCAGTCTGAAAATCTAAGTGAAAACAGACTGTTGTGAGAAATAGAAAACGACAATGTTAAGTCACAAAATTCTGGAGATGTATTTGAACTCTAAAGGACTTCAATTTCAAGCAAGGTAATGAACTAAGTGGTTTTATAAAACTATTTGTTATAACCTATGAAAACTACCAGTCCTTCCAAATCCTTCCCATGATCCTTACTCCGTTCTCTACTCTAGCCAGGGTGACAAATAAAATCATATGCAAGCATATTTCCTTACCCCATTCTCGGTGGAACCTTATTGCCAGCTGAGTAACCGATCTTCTTTCAGCAGGGTTGGAAAATTCCATGTTCATGGCCTCCTGAATTGCAGATAAAATCTCCCTTCTTACTTTAGCAGAGGGAATAAGAAGACTTGGTCCATGGATAGCGCTCAAATCAACCAGCTAAAAACCAAGGATCATAGAGGGTTAAAGAATTGCTTAAAAGCATGGAGATTTTACATGTAAAAAATGAGTGATGGACAACTCACAGACTTGATATCAGACCATTCAAACCATTGCAAAGAACACGAGCATTTACCTTTCAGACGGCTTTTATGGCTTTTCAAAGTATGTTGATTTGAACTCTCAAAATCATGAAAAACCATCTTTGATGATTGATAGTATTTCTTATAGCAGTTCAGCTCATTGTTTAATATTAAACCAAGAGAAGAAATTTGTTTAAAATTAAAGTTTGAAGTTGTACAACTAGTATTTCTGGAAAACCATGGAAACAATTAGAGGGACAGTTAGTAAAATGATGGAACTTTAGAGTGAAAATAGAAAGCAACCATGGTACATCAAGTACTCACCCTTGGACAGCCATTCACAGTTAACAATGCTTAGGCCATCAACTGGAAAAGCAAGATATGTTGGGCAAGAGTGCTTGGAAATACTGACAGGGATAGTGCATGAATATTTTTACCAATACCAAAGGCAATATCTTTAGGTTCTATTAGATATCTCAAAGAAACAGATAGAAATCTATCATTCATCCCCTAAACTGTGATATGTAAATCATGTATACCAAGAGTCTGAATAATTACGCTAAAAGTATGATTGGAAACTTGCCTGCTTCAACCATGGAATAACACAGTTCATAAATCTCTGTTCCAGGAGGTACGACGCCAAATTACCGAGAATATTATAGACATTCTTTTGGGATAAACTTTCTAGAACAGGACCAGTTCTATCAAGAAGTTCAACAAGGACAAGTTCATCACCAGAAGAGAGCTTTTCCATATGCAGAGTCTATGTCACCTTGGCATAGAAGACTTTCACATGTTGCCATACACCATCTTTGTTGTTGGAATACTTCTGTCTGCCACTCATGGTTGGAACAGAAGAACAAGTAGAGGCAGCTTCATTTTTTCTGATCTGGCCAATGTTTGTGCCCCATGCCCGGAGCTTTTGGGCACATCATTCCCTGTAGAATTTCTACAAAATTTTACAGTATGATTAGTTCATATCTCCTGCTTAGCACAATAGGGTGACCTGTTTCTACCAAGTGCTTTTTCCTCCCAAACATCAGAATTCTTCACTGACAGCAAAGAAGATTGTCTGTTACGAATATCTACAGATGGCCTTGGAGTGCAAGAAGGCAGTCTGGAAAATGAAGCACCATCGCCCTGCTTCTCAAGTCTGGAATTTACTAAATCAGGATGCTTCCCTTTCTGCAGGAGGTCTTGCGCCATTTGATCCAATACATGTTCTAAACTTAAGACTTTTGACTGTAGCATGGACATGCTATCCATTATACCAGTTGAAAATACCTAAAATAAAATATAATTCATAATCGGAAAGAAAAGATTAATACCGGCTGTCAAGCAATTACTAGTTACTACTGCAGAATACTTTTTCAAAGGTAGAAATAGAAAATAAAAAACTCAAGACTTCAAGACAATAAGATATAGCACCAGTTCGCATTGGTGCCTAGGAATAAAGAGGACAGAATAAGATGAGACAAGATCAGTGGGTAAATTATCTTTGTTTATCTTATTTTGGTTTCATGTACAAAAATCTTTTCATTGTTAGTTTTCACCATCCTATCCACATATGCTTATCCATGTTCTCCCTCTCTGCAGGATTTTGCATATCCATATCCATATAAAATAACTAATCTAACTTCCAGGTTCTTCTATTAAAATACTAAAGCTGACTTGTATAGCATGAAAATGAGTAGAAGTCATTAATTTAGACCAACTTATTTTGGCGCATGCATAACAAAAATTTAGGATTGTCAAATCTCCCTCTTCATAGGATATATAATCATATACTCATATAAATCTAAAGGCATCTAACTTTCCAGCTCTAAAGAAACACTAGACACGAAGAATAACAAATGAGAAATCATCATATCTGATTCCTCAATGTACCAAATGTGCCCCTATGGTATTACTTTAATGAAGTTGATTGATAAATATAAAATGAAAGAGAAAAAATTAGAAAATCAACATGATAGAATGACTTGAAAGCTCCAGATTTCAACTTTATATTCATGGTGACGAGATATGCATGTGACAAGCATTTTGTGCTAAAGAATAAATTCTCAACACTGAAAGGCCATCCTATTGCTTCGAAAGGTTTTAGAATGCATAGAGTATCTCATGTATATAATTTAGCTATTGAGATTTACCTGGAGAAGATCCATCAAGTTGGACTGCTTGCTGTCAATCTCCAAAAGTTGTTTCTGAATGCCAAGAATGTTATTCTCAATCCGTGAACAAAATAACGAGACGGTTTCTGTACTTGATTCATTGACTGCTGACTCAAGACTTCTGCAGTCCCTAATTTTTCCAGAGCACACACCATCTTCCTCCTCATTGCTAATTTCTTCACCTGCAAACCGCTGGTTTCGTCCCATAGACTCCTGCCATTGTCCCTCTGAAATATAGTTATGAGAAACAGTTACAAACTTAGACCCAAAGTTATCACTAAGAAGGTTGGATACCGAAGAACATTCTTGTTTGTCATCCACAGGGACAAACTCATATCCTATGTCTTGTGTACTTGTAGTGTCAGGCATAATTCTATCCAATGATTTGGTTACCGTACTCCCTTCCGATTCTTCATTCTGAACATCAGGTAAAGAAACATTATGTTTCTCTGAAACAGAAATTTCAATATGCCAATCATCATCTTTGCAATGTTGAGGATCTTGAACATGATTCTGAGATGTCTTTCTAGCAGACAGAGGCATCCTTCTTATAGCTGAGTTTGTAGTAACTTTCTTCCCCGAGACATCTTTCCAACCAGAGTCATTGTTACTGGTGATATCACTGTAATTACCTCCACAGAAGTTTTCTGCAGAAAGTATAAATAAACAAATAGGAGCATTATGAAGAGAAAAGAAACAAGTAATGTAAACAAAATGCATCATATCAGATTCGGTCAAAATTACACTTCTAATTCTGCTACAGAAGTTATTTAATGAGATCAGTTTTATTACAACCAAATGCCACCTAAACTAAACATGATATGTGAAACAAATTTCAAAGGGTAAATATTCAGTATAAAATAAGAGTAAGAGCACCAGCTACTAAACCTTTTACATAAGATCCAGCTTCGGAAGGTTCAGAAGTATCAGGTCCAGGAACACTTCTCCAGTATTGAAGGGCATGCAGTACTGTGTCCCGAACTGGTTTGACCTATTAGAGACAAGAAGCTCATAATAAATATGGTACAACCATTCAGAAGCAAATTCCCCAGAGTAAAAATCCCTAACAAATTCTAGCCTTGTCAAAACGACATGACTCAAGGGAACGGATGCAGGAATCCCTGAAAGATCCCAAAAAAGATGCACCACTTGATGCAATGTCCCCCAACGCTATAGAAGCAGCTTTACGTGTTGTCCAGTCACTGTTTCTAAGAGCTTCTTGAATGCTAGCCATCGCTGCAGCCAGAAGAATTTGTGTTGTAGCACCCCCTGCCTGGAATGAACACTAAAAAGCAAGTTTTATGATAAATTAAGCAGGTATATTGAAAACAATCAACAGAAAACAATGATAATGAAGGAGCAGTGGATAAATCAACTCCACGAATTACCAAGGACTGAAATGGCAACAACTAATGTGTCATTTGTTACACATCCAACCTGAAACTAACCTGGATAATGCTTCTGTTTAACTCAATTACTGATGATTTCGCCATTAAGTGTGGGTTCTTGAGCAATTTTGTAGTGCGAGTCAACATCCGCTGCAAAATTGAAGATGGAGGATCATGCGTATTGTCGATGACCCTTGCCAAGTGTCACGGCCATACCTTCGTTCACTCGACAAGTATGTCGTGCGGCACTTGAAAGGGACGTTTCCCGACCAAGTCAGCCCTTGTTCTCTGTATATCTTCGATCACTCGGTAAGTATACCGTGCGGCACTTGAAAGGGACGCTTCCCGACCAAGTCAGCCTTGTTCTCTATAGATCTGTTCAAGATAAAGCAAGCAACGCGTCAGTTCTTAAGCCACAACATAATCCCTCAAGCCACGAGTCAATACCGTAGGGCATAACGGATACCCATAGTCGACCCCCACCTTCCCCGAAGGAAAAAGTGGTTTTATTAAGTAAAAGAAATATTCGGGTTACAAAAGAAAACTCACTCACACCATCGACTTGGGCGGTAGGGGCCGCCTCGATGGTGTGTAGGATACGTACCTGTACCAGTGGATCAGTCTAAATTCTGCCGACTGTCCACCCCCTACATATATGCGAAAATAGCTTTATGGAAATGACCCGAGTAAACATTGAAATGCTTGAAACGAGGACACTCTTCCCTAACTATGGAAATACAGACTCTTTTCCCTAAACATAACGATGATTGAAACAAGGACAACTTATTACCTACCCAACCATGGGGCCTTATACATAGCTAGCCACGATGTATCTACCCGGTTGTGACCCTATACAGGGGATGGCCACAACATTTTCCCCTAACAAGAGTGGGTTCTATGCAAACATCTACTCCATCCCTATATAATTGCATTGCTGACAACGTCTTCCCAATAGCCTTTGGAAGAATCTTGGCCTCTGCCACTCCTGCTTGCTGCCCTTGGAAGATCAAACAACTCGTCGAAGGGACTGAAACGACTTTCGCGAAGTCCAAACCTATGACGACAACAAAGTCATCCATAGGGATTACTGTGTAGCTAATCTTTCCCTCCCATGATCCAATCTTAGTCTGTACATTCCTTACACTTCCCCATATACTTGATGCTTCAGAATTCACAGCTTTTATTCGCCCCACATCCTTGGTCAGGGTCAGATTGCACCTTTCCGCTTCCTCTGGAGAAAAGGAGTCAGTTGCTCCTGTGTCTACCAAGGCCTTTGTGACTTTCTCATTCAAAACTATGTTCACATACATCAAGCCTCTCCTTGGTTCTGTCCTAGCCTTGTCTTGTTCTGTTTGCATAGAATATAAAAAACGGATAGAACCCACTCTAGCTGGCTCATCCCTCTTGTCATCCGATTGGTGGCCAACCTGGTCCGAACCTTTTGGAGTAGTTCTCAGCGCCGATAGTGCACTCCTCTGTGGACATTCTGCCAATCGGTGAGGACCCTGACAAAGAAAGCAACATAGTCCTCGCCTAGAGGAATCATTATTTTGTCCTCTATCGCTTTCCCCAAATTGAAGGTTTCTCTACTCGTGCCACTTTGTAACTTGCTATCCCACTGCCATTGCCGTTATCATGGCCAATGCCATTACCAGTACCATTGCCATTGCCATTACTATTCCCTCCGTTGTTACCGTTTCCATTGCTCCGACTACTGCCATCACCACTTGCGGGTGTACCCTTACGCTTTGTGGAACCTTCACTGTAATCACTAAGTGTTCGGCAACAGCCATCGCCTAAGCCACATTTTGCGGTCTTTGTCTCTGGACCTCTGTTCTCGCCCACAATTTGAGTCTTTCTAGAAAGTAGAACATTTTCTCATGTTTGGCCATATCCTTGATGTCTAACATTAACGCGGCAAACTCTCTCACATACTCACGTACTGCCCCTGTGTGTGAGAGATCTCTCAACTTCTTTCGTGCATTATGCTCCACATTCTCTAGGAGGAATGCATTCTTCAATTCCTTCTTCATCTCCTCCCAAGTCTTGACGGAGCACACATTGCCATCAAACTTGGACCGCCACCACAACTTGACATCCTCTGTCAAATATATCGAGGCTGTGGAGACCTTGTCCTCATTTGATGGCGTTTGTACTACTCGAAAGTATTGTTCAATGTCAAATAAGAAATTATCAAGTTCTTTGGCATCTCTGTTCCCTTCAAACCATTGGAGATCTGGGACTTTGGCCCTTTTGCCCCTATCACCTGCAGTTGAATTGCCTACAACCACTTGGACTAGGTTGATGAGACATCTGAGTTCAGCCAACTCATTCTTAAGGTCACTCATAGCTTCTTTTGCTTCATTACTGAGTTCCTTTATAGCATCCGCCAGTTCCTGTTGGGCTTCCTCAATTTCCCTAACACGATCGCTCGTGACCATATTAGCTCTCATGGCAGCTATTGCAGCTTCTAGCTCTTCAAATTTAGCAGGATCCACCAACACATTGCTTCGACTTTTAGCCATTTCGAAAGGTAAGCATGCACCACTGTATCCTGCAAACACAGCCAAGCACCATTGTGCCAAGAAAAAAAATAATTGTCAGATTCTCATTGTTCAAGTTAGGCACTATTGTGCCGCAAAACCAACAACACTCTTCTTTTCAACACAACAAGCACCTCTGTGCGGTGCTTGCGCTGAACATAAATAAGCACCATATTGGGTTACTTCCTGAGCGACATTATACTAGGATAATCATTTTGGTTAACGACAGACACCTCTGTGCACTGATTTCAATATGATTATCAGGCATGCATCATCGATTTACAAGTAGTCAGCTTCTCAATACTGAAGTAACCATAGTGATTAACACCAGACACCTCTTGTGTATTGATTTCACTATGACAACCTAGCTAAGACTCCAAGACATATTGAGTGCCTCTACACCCAAACAACCATAGTGTGTAACGTCAATCACCTCTGTGAATTGATGACACTATGTTGAACTCATTTGCACCTCTATGCGATAAATAGTAAGTGCCTCCACACTGAAACAACCATAGTGGTTAGCGTCAGTTCACCTCTGTGTACTGATTCCACTATGACAACCCAGCTAAGACTCCAAGACATACTGAGTGCCTCTACACCCAAACAACCATAGTGCATAACATCAATCACCTCTGTGAATTGATGACACTATGTTGAACTCGTTTGCATCTCTATGCGATAAATAGTAAATGCCTCCACACTTAACAACCATAGCGGTTAGCGTCAGTTCACTTCTGTGCAACATAAATATCGAGCACCGCGTATGCTTTTATCACTATAGTAGTTAACAACAGACACCTCTGTGCGCTGACTCCACTATAAAACTCACGTGCACCTCTATGCCACCAATTCCGTAATTGAGCACCACTGTGCTAAAATGAACAAGCGCCACTGCGCTGAGATAATAAGCAAGCACCTCCGTGCCCGAAACAACAGTCAGGCACCTCCGTGCTCTAACCAACTCTCATTTTTTTTTAACATTGGTGACTCACCCAACTCACTCATTTTCCGAGGGCGCTTGGTGTGAAGTCCGACAATCTAACGTCATACGAATTAAAATTCACATCAATCTCTCTCTGATACCACGTGTCACGGCCATACCTTCGTTCTCTCGACAAGTATGTCGTGCGGCACTTGAAAGGGACGTTTCCCGACCAAGTCAACCCTTGTTCTCTGTGTATCTTCGATCACTCGGTAAGTATACCGTGCGGCACTTGAAAGGGACGCTTCCCGACCAAGTCAACCTTGTTCTCTATAGATCTGTTCAAGATAAAGAAAGAACGTGTCAGTTCTTAAGCCACAACATAATCCCTCAAGCCACGAGTCAATACCGTAGGGCATAGCGGATATCCATAGTCGACCCCCACCTTCCCCGAAGGAAAAAGTAGTTTTATTAAGTAAAAGAAATATTCGAGTTACAAAAGAAGACTTACCCACACCATCGACTTGGGCGGTAGGGATCACCTCGATGGTGTGCAGGATACGTACATGTACCAGTGGATCAGTCCAAACTCTGCTGACTGTCTACTCCCTACATATATGCGAAAATAGCTTTATGGAAATGACTAAAGTAGACATTGAAATGCGTGAAACGAGGACACTCTTCCCTAACTATGGAAATAAATACTCTTTTTCCTAAACATAACGATGATTGAAACGAGAACAACTTATTACCTACCCAACCATGAGGCCTTATACATAGCTGGCCACGATGTATCTACCCGGTTGTGGCCCTATACAGGGGATGGCCACAACACCAAGCACAAAGCTGCACCTGATTGCACATACTTATTTTGCTCACCTAATGCTTCAAAAAGTGGCTTCACCATCATAATAAAAACTCCATTATTATTTTCTTCGTGATTACTCAATTTTGAAGCCAAAACACCCATTGTCTCATGGCAAGTATCCCTCACAGCCGAGTCTGGGTCCTTAAGCCTCTTAACAATGCTAGCAACCATCTTACTTAGATACGGAACAATTAGGCCCTGATGGAATCTAGCTAATGTAGCCATCAACCTGACAAACTCCTTTCTAGCCGCGCTCTTCTGCTCTGAATCAGTCTCCAGTATACATGACAAAAACGGCAAAATCTTATCTGGGGTTAAACATTCTGCTGTTTTCTCAAGCTCATCAGCTCCGATTTGATATGTATCTCTATCGGCTAACTTGTTCAGCGCAAGATTCACCTTACTCTTTAGCTCAAAAGCTACCTGTTGTGAAGTGACCTTGGAGGGTCCTTTAGCTTTCCTTTGCATGTGTGCTTTAAGCATTTTACTGGCTATCCACCTATTTTCACAGGGTTAAAGAGTTTTACAGGAAGCACCGTTGCTTGTAACATGAATTTGCAACAAAAAAAAATGTAAGATTTCTTCATACCAATCAAAGATTCTATTCATTTACCTAGTAAGAAATAGTATCACAAAATGGAAACCCTGAAAGTTAAACACCATGCTCCATTCCATTCCAATTAGAATAGTTGAAATCTTTGTGAATGTGCGAAAACATGAAACCCTAGCCAAAATTGAAACCCGGACGACACGGATTTCAAATTTTCCACTTTGTTTCTCTTTTTTTCTTAATTTTTCTCGTTAAACAAACAGAAACTTCATAAAATGTCCAAAAAAAACCTCAGCTTAGTAGTTTACACTAAATAACGAAATGTGGGATGCTCAAAGCTGAAAGCACGAAAGCAACATCAGTTTACTGCAACAAAAATTTGAAATTTTCAGCAACTTACTCCCAATAGATCAGAACATCAGCGAACGAAGCTGCTTCAAAGCTGATTAAACTGGGAAATTAAAGAAAATAACGGATGAAAATATGAAATTTAAATTTCAAAAAAAGGGGAGAAATGCACGAATCTCAGTGTATTCTGTGCGTTATGGTTTTTTGCTTTGCTTCAGTTTTCGCGCCTACTCTTTATGTTTTGAATTTTGGGGAGCGCTTTGACCGGGCGAGCTTCGGATTTCCGCCACGTGGCATTTTCAAAGGCATGTTCCCCAAAGACGCCTTCCATCGCCTTTTCCTTGCGTTTAATTTTTTAAAGTTGTAAAATGGTCATTAAATTTATCGAACACTTATAAGATTGCCACTACAAGTATATGGTATAAAATAATAATAAGTTTAAGAATTATTTTTGTAATAATTTGATAAAATAAACATTAAAGTTATTGAACTGTAACAAAATTGTCACTATATATAAGATAGTGATAAGTTTAAGAACCAATTTTAATAGCTTGATAAAATTTAGTGATTATTTTGTATTAGATAGATAAGTTTAATAATTTTTATAATTTTTAAACTTTGGTGACAACAAACTATTTTTCTTAGTTTTAACTACTTGTGTATTTTATCTTAAAATTAAATTTAGAGAACTTTGGATGGATTGTGACAAAATAATGTAGAGCTTACCGAAGGTCTAGTTAAATTTTGTTTTTTAAATTTAAGTGACTTAATTAGAACCTTAAAAAAATAGAAGGATCTATTTAAAATATTAAATTATAAGATTTAATGAGAATATTGTATAATATTTTTTTGACTAGGAGAATATTGTATAATTTTAAATGGTCTAATTAATTTTTATTAAAATAGAGCATAATATAATTTTTTAAAAAATTGAACATGAACAAGCCGACATATTTATTAACAAAAAAATAACATTACAGGAATAAAAAAACAGAAAACGTGGTGGAATAAAAGGCATAAACAAAATTCATGAGAACGAAACAAACAATAAACATTAAAACATAAGGGTACATACGAAATTCAGGAGAGAAAAACAACACAGACAGAACATCAAGAACATAAACAAAAAAAACACAATAAGCACCAAACGGAAAGATGGAGGAGGCCCATCCAACACCAACGAACGACAAGAGAAGCTAAGACGAGAACAAGCGAACAAATTCAATATCCACTTCATGACGCTTATGGGGTTACATAAGGATAAAAACGTTAAAAGAGATGCAGAGGGAAAACTAAGATATCATCGCGTAAAGATTCAATGACCCTTAGAGTGTCACTCCATCACTGTTTTTGGCCACTTTCATTGGCGACGTTAAAAACTCGTGGTTCATATTACCAATTAATCAGCGACACATGAAGGATCAAATTATAAATAAACTATAGTTTAAAGGTTAAACTGGGTAAAAGTCTATAAATATTTTATATTAATATTTCCCACGATTCTCTCTATTCGGATTCTTCTTCGAATTTCAACCAATTGATAAGTTTTGTGATGCTTTGGCTAAATTCACACAGTCGAAAGACATTTAGAGACGTGGATAAATCACAATCGAAAAATGACAAAAATGATAGGGTTAATATTCACTGTCAGTAGAGTTAAAAAACACCACAAACATGTCTATTTTAAGGCTAACCCTAAATATTAAACCTTAAAATATAAACTTCAAACCATAAACTCTAGCAATAAACCATCAAGTCTATATCTTACAACATCAACTCTTAAACCTTAAACCTAAATTATAAACCCTTAAACTAAATCACATGTGAAAATTAAATTTTTCACCGCCAGTGTATTGAATAATTTCTCGTAAAGATTATGAGATAAAACTTTTAAGTCATTTCCGACAAAGAGAAAACCTGAAGAGTCAAAACAATAATTAAAGTATAGTTAAGGGGCCAATTTACCAGTTAAACCTTTTGAAAAGTGGAAAAATAGACACATGGCAGCCACTAGACCAGAGTTTTTATTGGCATTGATCATCGTGAAATGTTTTTGTTAATGGAAAGTAAATGGTGTACGTATATTATTGATTATCGATTTAATATCTCTTGTAATCCGTTGAAAATATTACTACTAAAGAATATTTTTTAAATCTTATTCTCGTGTTTAGTTTGATCTTATTTTTACCGGGAAAATGACATTATCACTAATATAATATTTTTTTCATCAAAATAATAATAATGTCGTTCCTATCTACCCTTAGACATTTGTTAATTCCTGTCATTTTAAACAAAATTATTCTTGGAATAATCGTTTTCTTCATTTGGATTCTTTAGTTGGTCAACAAAACACGGTAAAAACCATAAAATCTACGTAATATATAGAAAATACATTGATGCATAAGTTTGTGTAAATTTTAGTTTACATAAGTTTTTAAATTTTAGGGTTTAGGGGTTTAGTGTGTAAGGTGTAAAATTTAAGGGTTGTGGTTAGAATTTATAGTTTAGGGTTTAAGGTTTATGATGCTACGATTTGGGATTTAAATTTTGAATTTTATAGAAGATTTTCTGTAAATTTTTTTACACAGTTTGTGTATCAAAATATAAATATATATAACTATTAATTGATAAAAATGTATGTAAACTTTTAGTATCAAGTATGATCATATGGTATACGTTCATTTTTTTCTTAATCTTTAATAAGGTATAAACATCTTATAAAAAAAACTAATCAAGTTAAAGTTCCTCATAATAACAACATTCTTTATTTTTTTTACTTAAACCATTTAAAGAGTTCGATACATACAAATTTTTCTTCTAAATTTTAAGTTACATGCGTTACTATTTTGGTGTGCTCCAACAATGGCAAAACATGTATTAAAAATCTATATGCAAATACCTCTTGAATTCTGTGATTATTGGGGGTTAAGGTCAAATATGGTAAACAACATCTCAATTACTTCGGTTCTCAAAATCAAACAAACAAACAAACAAATATCTCAGGTAGTTATTCATAATTACCGTTTTCCCCAATGAAACTATTTTAAGTTATTTTTAGGTTTAATACCAAAACAAGTGTATCTATTTTTCCTATTTAGATGTCTAATTTTTTCTCTCTTTAAATGCTCAAATTATTATTCTTTTTTTAGGTGCTTAAATCTTTTTTTTGCCTCTTTTAGGTGTCTAAAATATTTTTTTTGTCAAAATAAGTGTCCAAACAATAATTTTTTTGTCAAAGTATGTACTTCAATTTAACTTTAAAAGGAGAAAAATAATAGTTCGGGCACCTAAAGAGAGTAAAAAAGAAATTTAGACACCTAAAAAGGGATAATTTAAGCACTTAAAAAGAGTAAAAAAAGTTTAAGAACCTAAAAAAAACATGATAGTTTAAACATTTATTTTGACATTAAACCTTTATTTTTTTAAACTAAACTCCACAGTTTAAATCGGAAAGCAGGGTTCCCATTACAAGTCAATGTTGTAAAATTTAATCGGTAATGGAATCAGTCGGATCATCGATTTTTGGTTCAAACGATAAATTTATTAGTTTTAACTATGGGTGTAAACGAGCTGAGCTCAACCTCGTTAAGATTTTGAGTCGAGTTCGAGCTCGAGCAATTTTTAACGTGCCTTAGAAATTTGAGCTCGACTCGACTCATTAAGAACTCAAGTCGAGTTTGAGCTTGATTCAAGCCCAATCGAGTCACGTGTTGACCAATCTTTGACCGTGTCGAACTCGAGTAGCTCACCATCTGTCACGTCTCATTTAAAGGCCTATGAAGAAAAAACTTTGATACATAAGTTGTGTAACTCAAGCTTGTTAATTTTAGGGTTTATGGTGTTAGTTTAGGGTTTAGAGGTTTAGGTTGTTGGGTTTAAAATTTAGTATTTAGATTTTAGGGTTTAATACTTATGTTTAGGGTTTATATTTTAGGGTTGTAAGTATAAGAATTTAGATTTTAAATTATAAAAAATAGAAAATTTAGTATATTATATTTTCGAGTAGCTCGCGAGCTTTTTGAGTCGGATATCAAGTAGCTCGACTCAGCTCGTTAAGAACTCGAGTCAAGTTCAATCAAATCGAGCTTTGACCGAGTCTAGCTCAAGAAGCTCACGATTTGACTCATCTCATTGACAGTCCTAGTTTTAACACTAAGTGAATGAAAAAATCAGAAAAAAATAAAAAAAGGTAAAAATAAAAAAACGGTTCACCAATGGAACCCTCGATTTTATTTGTCACGGTTTTCATTTTTTTACCGTTTATATAATTTTCGATTTTACCCGTCGATTCAATGAATTAGACTATATATTCCCGAATCAATCAATTTAATCCGTCGATTTGATCCGATTTTACATTGTTTTTTTTTTGTTTTTTTGTTTATGATTAACTCTCTTGGCCATCTTCTTCAAATTTCAACCGATTCAAGGACCTGAAATGTTTCTTTATAAATCCGAACGGTCAAAAGGCATTTAAGAATATAAATAAGCCACGATCGAAAATGACTAGATTTAGAGGTCAGGATATGTAACGGTACAAAACTAAAGAAGAAAAATTAAAATGAGGGAGAAGATAAAAGAAGCAAAGGGAGACGCAGAAGTTCAGAGAATTAGGAGAGAAGACAAGATTTTCATTCATTCGATAAGCATGAAACAAAGGGCTTCAGACCATATAAAACTAAAGTTGCTGAACGGCGTCGTTTTACAAAGTTAACTAATAACCCAAAACTCACTGTTTTATTAACTAAAACAACATAATTAAAGACTAAACCAAAAACGACACCGTTATATTTTTTTTATCGTTACAATACTCCCTCCTTGAAAGGAATCATTGCCTCAAGGATTAAAGGAAAAGGAAGTAAACCAAGTTCATTGAAGAAACAATCTTCGAGTAAAATCAGATCATCCTTATTTTTCTTTAAATGGTTTGACCAAATATCTCCGAATGCTCTTTTCAGCACAGCCAAAACAACGAATAAGCTGATAAAAATGCTTTCCTTCAAGCCCACAAGATAAATTGAACTCCACCTAAGAAATTAGGAAGTATTTGCACATTGTGAACCATAGAAGCAACAACAGTGATTGTGCTGGTTATCATGATGACATTTCCTCGTAATTGAGTGAGCTCTGCCCACCATATCGTAATCTCCACAGATGTTCTAAGATTTTTGCTAACGATTCTCTTCTCTATATCCAAAGCATCTGTACCAACATATAAGAAGATGAAAATTTCAAACATGAGCGATAATGTTGCCAAAACATGCTTGGTAGTAATTCTTGAACTTTCGGTCACATTATACTGGGTGTAGTGTGACATAATAAAGCCACAAAAGAGCACTGTAAGAATATTTCTCAAACTGAACAATTCAACCATCATATACGAGAGGTAACCAATGGGAATCACAAGAGCAACTTCACGATCAGTAGAGTGTCTATCCATGTACAATTTCTTTATGATAAATGCACTTATTAGTTCAACCTCTGCAGGAGTTTCATTTGAATTTGCAATCATATTCCTGTCAATGGTAACAAAACTCCCCCGCTCGACTAAATCCTTGTCCTCAAATATTAAAACAGAACCCAACAATCCCAACTTAGAAAAACGACTAAACATATTTTTCTTTCGATGATTTGACCAAATATGACCCATAACTCTTTTCGGCTTAGCTAAACTTGGCTCGAGAACCGGCAATAATGCTTCTAACTTGCGAATGTCAGGAACAAATTCATGGTCAAATATAGTTTCTGCTTCAGCCAAAACTAAATATTTAATGTCATCGTTAAGTAGTTGAAAGTCGCTTCTAATAGTCCCGACTATCATGTCAATTTCGATTGTTACATTTGCAAACAAGCTGTCCCATGGATCCAAAATCTCCCTAGGTTGATCTAAATTCTTCCTTATGAGTAATCCACGAAATGCCTTTTCTTTACGAACACTCATGCAAATTCCAAAACTAAAAATAATGAAACAAATCAAACTTTCATCCTCATGTAAATCAAAAACTTGCATTTCTCAAAATATTCTACACCTTCCTTCATAAACTCAAGTCTAGCATTCATACCGAAAATCGATGCCCAGAAAATAATAACATTATTAACAACTTCAGAAAATAAAATATATGAAGCACATTTAGAACCTTCCTCTCCCCATGACAACTTACTCTCCATTATCAAAGGTAGAACCCTAACATTTGCATCAACAAGCTCATTCATGTATGTCAACCCAACCAAAGAAGAAATACCAAACCTTAATAATTTGTTAGATAATCTAACTAAACAGTAGGTAATTACAGAATCACTTACCAATTCTTTGTTCCCAAACTGTTGAAGCAGGCTGTCAGTTTTAAACATTTCACTCTCTTTTGAAAGAAAGGGTAGTGACCTTGGTTGACATTCAAGAAAATGCTTCTTAATAAAGCCACCATCGAGCATACAAATAGTTCCTGCATCCCCCGATGAATATCTTGTCCAGCTTTGTCTTCAAGCCCTAAAATTGTTCAAGTCAGCATCATGAGACAAATATTTCCAGTTTGCTCAACAACAAATTCTCATGAGTAAATGGAAAAACTACACCCTCAATTAATCCCCCGGACAGAGGTATTACATAAAAGACATCTCCTCCTTTGTTGTTTTTTGCCATTAGTAGAAGCCTAAAATCATATGGGTCATCACTCTCAACTAATTCAAAGATAAATTTAGCTGCAGCTGGATCATTATATTTTCTCCCAAACCTTCCATCAAACACTTGAGCTGCGTCTGAATTCTCTTCTCTAGCCACCACTAAGGAATTAAACAATACACCTTGAGTTTGTAACGGTTCCATGAGGACCCTAGTTAGATCTCCACACCCCTTGAAAATTAGGGACTTGTTTTGTGGCAGTTCACTCAGAAATCCATTAGTAGAGTCATCGAAAACGGCTACCTAAGTTTTGTCATTCGATTCAGCAGGATTCATCTCACTGATCATAACTTCACCACACTCGGAATTAATCTTTTCACCATCAATTACTTCAATCGTTTGCACCAACATTTTCTCAAACTGTTGGTTTTCACCCGAACTCACTTCCATAGCAGCAATATGTGAATCCAAAACTCTGCATCGTCATGAAATTGAATATCAAGTTGACAACAACCATCGTAAATATTACGGAACACATGATTGTTCTTCTATTAATAGAAAAACCCACCTTTAGTTTTAAAATATTATTTCCCTTCATTTGCTTTAATTTTATATTTCACATTATTCTACAATATAATTTTTATTTATTTATGACAGACATTTTTGAAAGAACACATAATTATTCCACTATTAATGAAAATTATGATGATGATTCGGAAGTGGTGGATATCATTGACATGATAAAGAAGAAAGTTATTATATTACATAACCTTTATATTAATATTTAAATTTCACAAATATTATTTTTATTAAACAAATTTTTCTCTTTGGTTGGTTGTTTCTTGTTTGTTTTAAGATGTTAATAATTTAAGTAGTATGAAGACTAACACTCTAAGGAGGTAGAAGTGCGGTATTCGGCTCGCGACAATGGAATGTTTCATGATTTATATTTTTAATGTTTGTGTTATTTAAAAAACATTTGTGTAATTGTGTTGGAATTTTTTTGAGACTTTAATTTATCTTTTTTATTCTGCTACTAGTTGTATTGAAATTAATCTTTCTTCTATTGGAGATGTAATGTGAAATTAGTCAATGACAGTTTTATTACGTTAAAAAATAGGTCGAATGGTTATTTTTTTAACAGACCCGTTTTAGACCCGGATCCGTGAGATCCGTTGAATTTGGATCTGGGTCTTAATTTTTTAAACCCGCGAATCCGGTGCAGGTCTAGATCCAGGATGTGAAAATAAGTCTCAATCTGGGTCCAGCTGGATCTGATCCAGATCCGGCCCGTTGCCATCCCTATTAACAAGTTACGATATACACTTTTTAAAACAGATTTATGAAAGTAACTAGATGTATGAGACCTTTTTTTCTCTTATAAAATCTTCTCATTTCCTATTATTAATCTTAATTATCAATTTATTCTCATTTAATGATCCACAAAAAAATATAAAATTTTGTTAATGAACAAAATAAAATAGCGGTGATTGTCATCATTCAGACTATTCACCTTTTCTAATTTAAATGAATATACGGGGTCAATAGTGACTATCGATGGAGACAACTAGAGAATGAAAGAATTTGGAGAAGGTAAACAATGGACTCGTGGTCTAGAGAGTCCCCTTCAGTCTGCTTTGTGCGTGTATTTATATGCTCATGATTAGGGTTGGGTAAAACTCGACTCAACTCGAAAAAATTAAATTATTCGACTCGAGGCAGAAAAAATTGACTCGTTTTGACTCGACTCGGAATTTCATAAACTCGACTTGAAAAAATTTCAAATAAAGTTTGAGTTATGAAATGAAAATTCGAATAACTCGAAAATTTTAGTAATTTGCGTCGACTTTTTTAATTTTGCATGATATATTATGTATATCACAAGTGAAAATATGAAGAAATATATATGGATATTATATATGCATATAGACAGTCGTTAAAATTTGAATCAATATGTGCACCACCCATCCCTAAGTATATGCATATAGAAATATATATATGTGCACCCCTAAGTATATGCACATAGAAATATATATGAAGAAATATATGTGTACAATTAAATTTGTACAAAAACTCGAAAACTCGACTCGATTCAACTCGACTCAAATTTCATAAACTCTACTCGATTCGAAAAAAATTCAAATAAAGTTTGAACCGTAAAATAAGATTTGCAAACTCGAATAACTCAAAATTTTTTGACTCGATCGAACGCCCAGCCCTACTTATGACTGGTGGTTGGTATTAGGCATAAGAAGATCCTACCTCATATATATAAAGTGTAATATTTTTAATTTTGTAGTAATTTAAGATCATTAGATGAATGTAAATTTATTTTTCAATTTTACATCTTTTATATAAAATAAATTTATGTTTCCGTCCATCTATTCGTACTTTTATAATTAAAATAAATTAAAGTTATCAACGAGATTGGTTCAAAGGGTAATTAGTTTGGTATCGCTTAAGCATGTCTCGAGTTCGAGACTGTGTATGCAAAAATTCTCCGCTAAGAGACTCACCCACCACAATCAAATTTGCGACGGTGGTCAATTCGAATTAATCAGGACAAAACCTTTAAGAACCGAAAAGACAATAAATAAATAAATAAATCAAAGTCTACTGCAATTAATAATAGGTTACAGATTATATAAACGTTGCATTCAGTCTTCATTTGCTGATCTTTTAGCTATGTTGGATTGATTTATATATTATTATGGTGGACATGGTAACAAGTTGGATGTTAACGTGGTCGCTACACCAATTGTTTGTTTGTCTGAGGTCGGTAAAGTGAGTTGAGAGGTTGTAGTCATGGTAATGGCCTTCGATAGTATATTATATCGGTAATAATATTAACTGAATTAAATTTACTCGATAAACACTTATATAATTAAATTATATATATATATATATAAACATGAATAAGATGGGAAATATAATACATAATGGCTGCAAAAAAACGATAAACCAAAACTGAATATAGTATCTGAAAATTCAGTGAGTCGATTTGAAACATTCAGTTTTGGTACAATTTTTAAAATTTATTTTTATTTGATTACAGTCGACAGTTTTCTCTGAAAAAAATTTTTGTTTCGAATTTGCAACCAAACCATTATTAAATTTATCATGTTGTTAAATTTAATATTTTTAATAAGTTCCAGGATATAACAAACAAAATGACAAAACACACAAAATTTCACCCAGCACCCGATCGATTAATTATTTATTTGATTTAATTAATATTATTTAAAATTATAAAATGAGCGACCCAAATTTAACAGTTAACAAAACCTAATTTTACATGCTAACCGCACATAAAGTCTTTTTATTACATTGCATAACAAATGTTACAACATGCATAAACGTGAAGTATAATTGAAAACACCAAACAAAAGGCGATTTAAGCTGAACATCTCAAATACATGTCTCGGCCAGGGATACACCAAGCCCTAGCTAAGCGCTCTTATTTATATCAAAACCAGGCCGAGCAACGCCATCAAGATTTAACCACCCACCGGCCGTTCTCCGATTGAACCATTTTTGTGCGGTTCTCACCGGCCCACCAGTTCGGAGGAATCTTGTACTTGTCTTTCACACGGTCTAAATGTTTGTTTACGAGTGGCAAATCGTGATCGAGTTTATCGACCGGAGTGTTCTTATCGATGTCTTTGATCGCAACTCCATGTCCGTATACTTCCATATTGTGACAACTATAGTATTCTACAGGTTTGTGTTCGTCTTCATCTTCGTCTCCGTCGGGGAAAGCAGCAGTTGAGCCGAACGGTCCCTTCCACTTTAAGTAATTTAACTCACAAGTGTTAACAATCAATTTCTTTCCGAATTCGGTGTAGGAGAATATATTCGGCGGAAGAGTAGGAATGGAATCCCTTTGGTTTTTGATACGAAGAAGATGAAGTTGATCACGGAGGTTTCCGACACGCGGACCGCCGAACGTGACGACCGTGACCATGAACGGGTTGCCCGTGGTGGGCTTGTTATATCCGTTGGCAACTATGTCCATTGCAGTTAGCGTGGCGATTGCTGCACCCAAGCTGAAGCCGGTCACGCTTAAGCTCATTTCCTCGTCTTTGTACCGGTTCACAAGTTCCTTCACCGCGGTCAGGACCTGCTTTCTGGCACTAGTTTTGCTACGAGTAGAGTCCGGTCTTGTTCCGGTATAAAGAGAGTGGAAGCCCCGGTGCACGGTGGCGCCATGTTCTTCAGTAGTGGGGAACAGGTCCGAAGCTGATATCTGTATTACAAACCGCGCATCATTGATCCATTCCTCGGCGGTTGAGGTTCCTCTCCAAGATATAAAAATGTCCCTCCGGCCCAATGCATGCTTTCCTTCGTCGGTGGCCACCACCACATATCCAAACCACGAGGTCTCGACGTGGTCCGAGCCGGCATAAAGGAAGTCTGTAATATTGTACTTGTATGGGTTCCCTTTCACAAGACAAGCCTTGGAGAAGAACTCTTGTTTGGAGGCGTCAGGTTCGTTTGTTATACTGTTGAAGAGGTCTCCCACGGCTGCGTCCTTTGGCCGTAGTGGATTATGTAGCGGCTGTAATACATCAAAATTTACCAAGTTGATTAAGGGTCATTTAGTACTAAGATAATATCTTAAAAGCTAACTTAGTGACTAAAATGACAAAAATGTGAAAGTTAGGATTTCTTTAATTATGGGTTTTGGAAAGGAAGTTTCTAAGGTTTAAAGGTATCATGTGATAGATAGTGAATTGAATAAGGTATTCTTAAAGTTTGGTTGAATACCAAGGAAAATTGGAATGGAAATTGAAGTTTAAAAGTTTAGTGACCAAAATGTAAATTTTGAAAATTTTATGGCTAAAGTATAAACTTTGGAGAAGTTTAGGGACTAAAGTTGTAATTTCCCAAAAGTTAAGGGTTTTTATTTCATAAATAAATATATCACCTAAGGGTGTGAATCGAATGCGGATTTTTGGTTCGATCTGATACTTCGATTATTGGGAAAATCGCAGTTAAAGTTGAAGTGGAATTCAGATACCCGGATCGAACTGGAATTTTTTGAAGTTTTACCATATGATAGAGAAAGGTTATAAAGTCATTTCCAAGTGTTGGAAATATTTTTAGTTCGATTCAAGATGAATCATACAATTTATTTCTAAGTAAAGGATTATTTATTAGTACATTGGATCGAATGGAAATTTTGGAGACTAATCCAAAAGATATGTAAAAATTCATAAAATATTACTTTATAAATATTTTATTATAGTTGGTTGGATTCCAACTAGATTTAGTTGAATTTTTACAAGAATGGCAAACTAGTAAATAAAACCTAGTTAGAGGGCAAATTGGTCATTTGGCCCCAATAGCAATTTTGAAATATTTAAAAAGTTATAAGGGCAATTTCGGAAGAGAGAATGGAATATTAAATCTTGGCCCTTGATTGATGATAAAATCAATCTCAACCATTGGATAAAAAGGGCAAAATTGTATTTTCACTATTAAATGAATTTAATATTCATTTAATAGATATATGTGTAAAATAATTGTGATTCATCTTTTCCAGCCAAAAACGTGAGGGCTAGGGAAAGAAAGAGAAAAAATTTTCCAAGCTCGATTCAAGCCTCGAAACTTGATTTTCAGGTAATCTCTTCAACTACAAAGTTGTTCTACTCTTCAAGCTCTATCGTTTGATATCAATAATTCATGGAATCCATGCTTGATTGATGAGAATTTACATGAGAAAGAAATTAGGGTTTATGGATCAAATTGGGGCTTTTGAGATTTTATGATTCCATGATTGGATTCAAGTTGAAATCAAGCTAGTATGATGTTAAAAATCATAATATTGATTTGGGATTTAAGTTTTACATGCTTTGATTATCATGAAGATGATTAGGGTTTATGGATTCAAGTTTAATTTAGAGCTTGTGATGTTGAAATAATGATCTAGTAAGCTTGAATTGTTGTTTGGAAGCAAAGCCTAAGTTAAATTGTGTAGGGACCATTTCGGCAAATTGAAAAGTTGAAGGACCAAATCTGAATTTTTAGAATTTGGAGTGTATTTATGTTATTAATGATGTTAGAGATAAGAAAATGAAGTTAGAATGCCAAATTGATGTTGAATTGAATTAGTGACCATTTTGACAATTTGTCAAAGTTAAGTGACCAAATTGAAATGGAAGTTTTGTATGGGGGCTAAATCTGATTTTTTAGTTGTAATAATGGAATTAAGGTAGTAATGTTGAATTGAGGACTAAATTGCAAAGTTAAGAAGCATGAATCCTTATCTTTGCATTTTAGTATTTCGGTAAATAAGGAAAATTAGGGAGAATTATTGTGAATAATTATTTGGTAAAGAATGTGATGAGTTGGTGGTTTAAAGCTAGTGATTGGACTAAATTGAAAAGTAGAGAAGTAAGGAGAAGTTAGTATAAAAGTTGAAGTTGTTTATGTAGAAAAACTGGTTTATGGCAGTGACTTTTAAAATTCACCATAAATTCTACAAAAATGGTTAGAATGTGAATTTTATACCGATGTAAAGATTTGTTCGTCTAGTTTCGTGTCCAACAAACGGAAACTGATTTCGAGTTCCAAGTAAAAAGATATGAATTTTTAAGTGGTGAAAGGTCAGAAAACAGTATAGCTGGTTGTTTCGAAATTCAATACTGGAAATTGACTTTGAAAATTCACCATAAATCGTACAAGTTGAATGTGGGATATTAATTTATATGGTTGAAAAGCTTAATGAATCTAGTTTCTTTTAGAATAAACGTAATCAAATTTCGAGTTGTAGATTATTTTATAGAAATATTTCTTGGGAGGTACTGCAAACAGCTAGAAAATGAGAATTGATACACTTTGTATCTAAGGTTGATTAGTAAGCTTGAAAAGAGCTAATGGAAGTTCAAATTGGTCACTAAGGACCATAATTAGTTTTTGAACAATACAAGGAAGAAAAGAAAATGTTTGGAGATTTTGTATTCGAATGATTATATTGGACAATATGTAACATATTGTTAGATTGAGATCTAACAAATATTTTACTTATTTGAATTATGAAGTTAAGTTCGAATCAAGGGAGGTTCAAGGTAGAATGAAAGAAAGGATCGAAGAGGACTTAGTGAGACATACTAATACATGGCCCAGGTGAGTGCAATGCATACATAATATTATACATAGATGTTTTATACATTACCGGTAAGACTTGCGATGAGTCTACCTGGTTTATATATTGTCATGATAATTATGTCATTGATTATACATTTGACATACTTTAAATATGTCAAAAGTTGAAAATAAATGCATTGATCACTAGTTATTTATGATGATTTACTATTAATATTATTCGGTTATGAACTGCTTCATGTTAATATAAATTGATATACATTGCCATGGATGAAATATTTGATGATATAAAGCCCAAGTATGATATAGAGGTTCAAAGGTACTGGCTAGCCATAGAGTCATAAACAGATGTATAAAGATTCTAAGCACTTCAGGTAAAGTGCAAATTTTATAAATACTCATTGAGGAGTATACTCATGCATGGTTTGAGTATACAGACTTATTACAGGTGCTAAGCACTTCAGAGTAATTTCATAAAAACTCAATGAGGGATATATTGTATACTCTGGTAAGTATACAGAAGCACTTCGGTGCTAAGCACTCCTGGTAGAGTGCAAATAATATACATACTCAAGAAAGGTTGGGTATGAGAGGATGACTCGTGTACATAGAATCTCTTAATTCGATACCTTGGGCTAAGTAAACTGAATTGAAATAAAAAATAGAATGATAAGCTTGAAAGCTTGCAGACAGAGTTGGAAAAAGGTATTAGTAAGCATTGAAAGCTTACGGATGGAAATGACACCAATATTGATAAGATCTAATCTTACCACTTTGATATACATATATGCTATTACATATTTAATTATGTTAATGAGCATGTAATGGTAGGGTGATCATATGCATTATTAATAATTAATAATTAATATTGAGATTGATATTATGACAATTGCACTTAAATTTGAATTATTGTCTCACTAAGTAAATACTTAGCGTGTAACTGTTTTACACGTAGGAAAGAAGAAATGATTGGAGTAAGGAGCATATACGGACATCATCAATCAATAACAGGTACATCAGTATCAGTAAGATATCTTTTGATACTGTTTGATATTTACTAGTTGGCATGTATATTAAAAGGGTATGTCTGCCCCGATAGAATTTGTATTTTATTTGGTATCTGGATGAATTTTAAATCAGACAGTTTTATTAATTATGTCAAGACAAATTAAATTGATAAGTTGTTGCTTAAAAATAAATTTGATTTGAAGATGAAAATATTATTTTTAAACTTTACGCGAATAACTAGATTTGTAAATAAAAACTAAATACATTGTAACATTTTTAAAGAAACAAAATTTTACCGAGTTACAAATGTAGAAAGTTTTACAAATATTTTGTGATATCTCTGATTTGTATTCAGCTATGAATACAGGAAAAATGTATTACAGCTGCGGAGATCGGGATCTAGAGGTTGAAGGAGACCCTCCCAGTTGTTCTTCCCACTTAGTTCTCTCCAACGACCGGCTATGGAGCTGCCCATCACTCTTTTTTCTCTAGTTTTTTCTCTTCCTTTCTTCTTTAGTTTTTCGTATGCATGAAACGAGTACTCAATTAGCCATGGACGAATGCTTTATATAGAGCAAGAACTCCATTAGTCAATGCTAAAAACCTACCAACGGATCCAGCAAAGTTCGTTCATCGGTGTTTCCTACCGGAAGACAATTTCTATAATAAATATCGAAACCCACCTAGGCATGCCAATTGCTTTTATCTTATATTTTTGTTTAATAATACAATTAATGACGGACATGGCTGTTAATCATCTGAACCCACCAAGAAATGTTTTTTTTTACTATGACTCTCTCTTTAAATTATTTTTTAAAATTTTGAACGTTTTAATTTTATCTTTAAATCATTACTTTCATTTCAAATCGATCCTCAAACTTTTGATGTTATAAAAATTGTTAACTGACATATAAACATGATGTGTATTATATAATAATTTGATGTTATATAAACGATAAGTAATGTTGGACTTAAATAAAAAAATAATTTAACTTTGAAACATAGAATAATTACAGACAAATTGAGAGAACAAAAATAAAAATCAAATAACCTTTTAATTTCATTCTAAAAAATGATCGTGAGGGAGTGATACAACATTATTTTTTGTTTATGACACATCATATTGTTACATAGTACACATAATTGTTTACATGACATTCAATAATTTTTATAATGATTTTATTAATAGAAGACATGATTAGCATATACAGATAGTTTAACGATAAAATTGAAACGTTCAAAAGTTTTAGAACCAAATTAAAATAAAATTTATAGTTTAAGGATGAAATTAAAATATTTAAAAGTTTAAAAATTAATTTAAAATAAGAGTTGTGGTTTGAGAACGTATAGTGCAATTAACTCTACACGATCATATCATGTAAAATGATACTAACATTAATTTAAAAATATGAAATAAACCTCTATTCCCATCTATCCGTTGCAAAGCCACATATAATTTAGGGGTCAATTGACCCTACTTGATTTATTGTGGTATGGAATTTTCAAAGAGCTAAATGACATTTTCAAGGAGTTAGTATAATTTTTTTCATGAAAATATTAGAATTGACCTCACTTGATTTGTTTGGGTACGAGGTCAACAATATTTATATTGTAGTGATATGAGAATCTTTGTACCCCAAAATCTACTTTGACCCTACTATATGAAAATTCTGACTCTGCCACTATCATCTATCATCAAATTTTCTTAGCATTCATATTGTTATAAATAAAATAAGGAAATTGTTTTGATAAACGAGTCTTGTAAAATTTAGACTACAAAGTCTGTTGGTTTTAATGTCGTTTGTTGTATTTAAAATTTAGGTTTGAGATTTTAGAACATACAGTTTGATGCAATGTCTATATTGTTCATATCGCTCTTCAGTCATAAATAGGAGGATATTGAGCGCTTAAGCATGCTTGAACTCATGCCATCTTGTATTAAGCATGCTCAAACTCATGTTATCTTGTATATTTTACCACAACATATCAACCGAACTAAACTCAATCGATCAAGTTTAAAATTTAAAATTAAAATTAAAATTAAATTATATAGTTCAAATTTTACATAACCTATATATTAAATAATTTCTCATAAAATAAAAAAATTACTTTAATAAATTATAATACAGATTATATAAACGGTGCATTCACACTTCAGTTGTGTTATTAGCTATGTTGACTTGATTAATAATTATTATCGTGTATTCTTTTTTTAAAATTATTATTATCGTGTACTTGATAACAAGTTGGATGCTAATGTAGACTTAGATTTCTATTTTATTGTCTACAAAACAACTTCGATGTTATTGTTGCCGTATACTTCATTTATATATTATTGTCTAACCAAGGGCGGATTTACGTATAAGTTAGTGGGGTCAATTGACTTACTTGAGTTATAAAAATCCTTGTAAAAAAGTCAACAAGTTTTGAACAGAAAAATAATCAAATGTATTTGAACCCGTTTGATCCGGACAAAAATCATGTCTATTTTTTGTGCTTTTTATATAGTCCTACACTAAAAAATTGAATTATAAACCCTAATCCTAAATTCTAAATCTTAAATCATAAACACTAAAAATACACCATACCTCAATTCCCTAAACCCTGAATCTAATTTTTAATGTGAGGTATAAATAAAGGCACCAAAAGGGGACAATGGATTTCTATTCATTTATCCGCTATTAAAAAAATTTAGTTCGTTTAAATTTGACTTTGACCTTGTTGAACCCACTTGATATGAAGTCTAGATCCGCCATTGTCTAACCGAGGTGATTTTTAACATGTATAATAACATACAAAATTGTTAGGATCTGCGTCTCTTAAGATGAACATCATTCTCTCTTTTACTGGGACCGCTCGTTTGGTTCTAAATGAGTTAAACTAAATATTTACAAGAGAAAAGAAAAAGATTAATAACATACTAGTGGTAAAGAACATAAAAAAATATAATATTATTTTTTCTCAGCAAATTGGATTTTATTATAGGGTATAAAAATTTAGACCACCGTTGCCTTCTTAAACTTAAACGAAGAAAAAGAGTACACACAACGAGGTATAAATTACACCAAAAAAAAATAACAAGCAACAAAGTACATATTACACCAAAAGCAAATCTAACAAACCGTCAACCAAAATACTTGGTCCTATTGTCGCCTCTAATAACCTGCAAGTCCTTGTAATTTTCTCTTTAGGAAGCACAATTTTGCAGCCAACAATCTCTATCATACAAACGCATCACAAGTAACAATAGATACACTTGGCAATACGATTAAACTGATTTCAACCTCCCACAACAGAAATACTCATCAGCAGCAAAAACTCCTTTACATGCTAAGCTAACCAAGCCAAACACCAAAAAAATACCACCAACATGAATTCTCAATCCAACACACAATCAATGAATGCCATCTTACTAAGGAAAGACACACTTGCCAAAGCAAAACACTCCACGTAATAATATCCACCAAAGAACCCAATCTACACAACTCCTTTAAAACAAAATACATCACCATCAAGAAAACACATAAAACTCATGGCACCAAGACAGATAACCATATACCTTAAACGGCCAAAGCAAAGCCCCCAAAGAAAACCAATCGCCAAACCATTGCCACATCACTACATGACAAGACGCATTCAAACCAATAACGCCATTAGACTTATATTGAGACAACGTGAGCCGAGACAAACTCTTTAACTTTAAATAAAATCTCTCAATTACTGTATCGATATACATACTGAAACTCCAAGAAAACTACCGAAACTCCTCACCCATTGACCCTCATCCAACAACTTAGTTAAATCACAACAAAAGATCTAAATATACTAAGCATGACAGGGTCCTTACGTATAGTAACATAAGTGCTACTCAACTCTTGCAGTAGCTCAAAAATAGCTCACCTTACTAACAACCTTAACTTGGAACTACTCCTAAACTCTTAGACCTCCCAAGCCTCTCGCAGAAAAAGAATTTCCAAACAGATAACCTACAGAAATGCAAAAAGACTCCCAAAATCAAACTCAGTCGCCTATTAGTGATTAAGTAACTCGATCCTTATCAATTCATCCACTACTTCCTCTTCATTACCAATTATCTGCACCCCCAAACCTTTACATAGTTCAAGAGCTTCCTTCGCCTCTTTATACATCGACTCTTCACGCAACACCTTATCAGTTTTCCTTCGCTCAACAGAATGTTGTTGTACTCTATAGATTTTGGGTCATGTTATACTTATTTTTAGGCATAATATCAAAAAATTCCCGTAACATTTGACTGTATAGTCAATTTTTTTGAAGCACTCTAACCCTCAACGTTACATTTTGGGTCAAAATGTCTCCTATGTGGATGGAAATTATTTTTTGACTGATGTGTCATTCTGTCAAGTCAACACATTTCTCTATATGACAGTGTTATAACAGCGTGCACTGCCATGTTATGTTTTTCACGTCATTTCAAACCATTTATCATTAGTTGACTAATAATTTTCATCCACAAAGGGGCTATTTTGGCCTAAAATGAAAGTTGAGGGTTAAAGTACTTAAAAAAAGAATAGGGGACAAAGAGATTATTCAATCAAATGTTAGGGATATTTTTTTGGTATTGTGCTTTTTTTATTTATTTAAAAGTCACTTATCATCTACACAACAAGTAAACAAACATAAAATTTTTAACATAAGAACTCATTTTTAATAAATTGTTATTTGCGGGAGTGTTTTGTTAGTTAACGAAAGTCAAATGGTAAAATTGATGCAATTCATGAGTTTGAAAGATAAATTGATGAAATTAGGAAGAAAAGTAACATTATTAATTTTAGAAGAGTACAAGAACTAAATTGATGCAACTAAAAAAGAAATACAACATTACTGATTTGAGATCATTACAAAGACAAAATCACCCCTCAAACCTTATTTTATTACCTTATTTATATCAACTATAAAATGCTTTGTAATGTATAAAAATCCTCTACCCTTTTGGTGCCCCTATTTATGCCCACACACTAAAAAAATAAGTTTAGAGTTTATGATTTAAGGTTAAGGTTTATGGTTAGGTTATAGGGAATTGGGGGTAGGCTATATTTTTTAGTGTGTAGCGTTTAGGGTTTAGGATTTAGAATTTAGGGTTAAGGCTTAGAATTTAGTATTTTTTAGTGTTGGAGCCCCTTTTCGGTGCCCCAACACTAAAATATCAAATTCGAAACCCTAAATCCTAAATCTTAAACCTTAAACTCTATACCATAAAAATACACCCTACCTTAAATTCCCTAAACTCTAATCATAAACACTAACCTTAAACCTTAAATCTAAACCATAAACTTAAATTTTTAGTGTGAGAGCATAAATAATGGCACCGAAAAGTTACCTGGCTAGTATTTCTATTCGCCTAGCTGCTCCATCAAGATTCAACAATCCTCCAGCGACCATTCTCAATTGAACCATTTTCTTGCGGTTCTCACCAACCCACCATTTCTTAGGAATTCTGTACTCCTTTTTCACACGGTTCAAATGTTTGTTTACGAGTGCTATATCATGATCTAGTTTGTTTACCGGAAAGTTCATCTCGATGTCTTTGATTGCAACTCCGTGCGCATACATGTCCATATTGTGACTACCACCATAAAGTGTTTCTTTAATGTTACTTTTCCCTTTAGAATTTATGCCTCTACGACTATGTTCGGATTTAGGTTCGTCTTTATCCGAAGGGCCTATGCTTCTACGACTACGTTTGTGTCTAGGTCCAACTTCGTCTTCACTTTCCTCTTGAGGGACTATGGCGTTACGGGTACGTTTGCGAGAGGGTTTCCCCATCTCTAAGTAGTTTGACACCGAGGTGTTGACAATCAACTCTTCTCCGAAATGGGCGTACGAAAATATTCTATCATGTGGAAGCTTAGGAACGAGATCTTTCTTATTTACTATACGAAGAAGATGAAGGTGTTCGCCGAGTGTATCGAATACGCTTTTCAACTTAGAATTTCCAATACGCGGGCTGCCGTATGTGAAGGCGGTGACCATGCACGACTTGTCCAGATTGCCGGTGGTGGGCTTGTTAAATCCGTTGGCAGCTATGTCCATTGCAGTTAGCGTTGCGAGTGCTCCGCCTAAGCTGAAGCCAGTCACAGTTATGCTTATTTCCTCATCTCTGTATTTGTTCACAAGTTCCCGTACCGCTTCCCGGACCTGGAGAAAGCAGGGCAGCAGCGAAATAACCAATTTTTTCTGCTATCTATGTATGCAATAAATAAGTTGGAAGAAAACGGTTTAATGATAATAGCAAAATATGTGATTGCAGAATAAAGAAAAAGTATTAAAATTTCTTAAGAAAAATAACAGACATGGAAAGAGAAATTTATTAATGTAAAAATAAAACAGAAAAGAAGATGATTGTTGCTTAACACAATTTTTTGGGGTTATTCGACTCTATTCTAAGGCTAGCTCAAAAATATTTGATTATCGCAACCTCACTCGGCTCCCGAGGTATTTAAGCCGATCATATTTTGATTGGAGCATTCTTTTTGTGCTTAGAGAAAGCAACTATTTGGTAGATTGCCTAGCTAAGAAGGGCATATCGAGAAAGGAAGACTTGGTATCTTTCATTCCATTGTGATTTGTGAGTTCGTCGGTATTTGTAAATTATTATTTTAGATACGCTGCACTCTTTTTTTCTAATATAAGTTTAGAGAAGTTTTTTTAATGAGGCGCGTATTCAAGCATTATCCTTTGTATGATTGTTCCTCTTAATCATACAACTATTTTTCAAAAAAAAATTCTAGTCAAACTAAAATTTTTACTTTAAAGTAAAATATAATTGTAGAAGTATAGACATGTACAAACAATGACTCTAGAAAACGCATACAGCATCACGAGTTCAACCCATTTCGTTCACATCCACCGTAAATAGGGATGAAGCTAGAAATTAAGTTGTGTTGTCAAAATTTTGAGTGTTGACTCGTATTTTATTAAAAACGGGTAAAGTTAAATTTTGAGTGTATGATTAAATCTTTAATAAACATCATATTTGTCGAGAAAAAAAAATAAAGTCAAATGATGAATTATTTGTTTCTTTTAAAACTGTTATATATATATGTATAATTATTTCCCTCAAAATTGTTGGGGTGTGAACTGCCCCACTTGACAGTTGACACCGCCAGACGCCAATGGTCATGGATTTTTTTTTTCTATCTAATTTTATTTTTTACTAAGTTAGTTGTACGATAAACTTTTTAGTTTGGAATAAAATAAAATTCGAATCACAATTTATAACAAAAATAAGTACTTACCTGTTGTCTGGCACTAGTATTGCTGCGAGAACGAGGTCTGTTTCCAGTATAAAGAGAGTGGAAGCCACTGTGCACGACATCACCTTGTTTTTCGGCAGTGGGGAATAGGTCTGAAGCTGGTCTTTTAAAAATGTTGGCATTATTTAACCATTCCTTGACTGCGTTTGTTCCTCTCCAAGAAACCAATATGTCCCTCCTACCTAAAGCATGTTTGCCTTCGTCAGTGGCTACTGCCACATATCCGAACCACGGCCACTCAACACAATTTGAGCCAGCATAAAGGAAGTGGGTCATGTCGTACTTGTATGGGTTCCCTTTCACCAGACAGGCCTTGGAGAAGAAATTTGAGGCGTCGGGTTCATCGGTGTAATTACCGTTGAAGAGGTCGCCCATGGCTCCAGCCCTTTGACAATAATGAATGATGTAGCTGCGGAGATCAGGATCCAGAGGTTGAAGAAGACCCTCCCAATTGTTCTCGCCGCTCAGTTCTCTCCAACGACTTGCTATGGGGCTACCCATATCAATGTCACGGACGAATCAATACAAAGCGAGGTTCACTAGGAGAGTTAACAACAAAATACAATACAAAAATAAACTTAAGCATTCAGCCCAGATTTATGCTCTACAATAAACGCGGTTGGAACCTTTCTGAATTCATTTCGCTGCCAGAGGTTCGGAAGCAACATTTTCCGCAAGCTAATCAATCATCAAATTGGGGCCACTTCCATTAAGAAGATTATCCGCCACCTAAACCAGATCTGCATCGCGATTAATACCCTTTTTTGCCAGCCTTTCTGAATTCATTTCGCTGCCAGAGGTTAGGAAGCAACATATTCCGGAAGCTAATCAATCATCAAATTGGGGTCACTTCCACTAAGAAGATTATCCGCCACCTAAACCAGATCTGCATCGCGATTAATACCCTTTTTGCCAGCCTTTCTGAATTCATTTTGCTGCCAGAGGCTAGGAAGAAACATATTCTGGAAGCTAATCAATCATCAAATTGTGGTCACTTCCATTACCAGATCTGCATCGCGATTAATACCCTTTTTTTGCCAACCCATCTGCCACTCCATTTCCATCTCTACCAATCAGATTGAAAGATCTCCCTATCCTCGTAAACACTAGTAGGGCACAAGCTTCTGTTAAGTCTTTGAATACAGCAGTAGATGTTATGTGGACCTTATTCTTATTTAATTGTCCTACCTAACAAGTTAGATATTACCAGACTTCATTTATATATTATTGTCCAAATAGGAGTGATTTTTTTTTGCTAATACTTAAATATGAACTCAATTAATTTTCGAGTTATAACAAACTCCTCACACTAGAAGGAGTTTCAAAGATTACTTCTCTAATAAGTTGACATCGATTCATTTCAGCGAGTGTATCGACGATTTTATTTTGAATCCTCCGTATAAGACGAGGTATCTCCCAGTCAAGAGCCAAAAGCGTTCAGATAGCATTCACAATAATATTTTCATGAAGCGTTATTGATACCTCTGTAAGAATCTGTTATGTTTCTAGATTATCTGTTTCGATCTTAACCTTCCCAAAACCAAGACTCTAAACATGCTTCAAAGTATCATGGATCACCAGATTTCAGACATGCATAATAAGAGCAATTAGATCTTGTAAAATTTTTAAATTTTCTAGTTTAAGAATATGAATAAATAAAATAAAATATTATTGTATTTCATATATTTTAAGTCATGTTAGGGGGCCAGAGGTAGTGGGCTAGTGGGAGTCGCGACCCCACAAAATTTTGGAAAATTAAAATATGGTCCTTTAAAATTTTCCAAAGATTTAATTCGACCTCTTAAAAAAATTTAAATTTTTTTATTAAGCTTTGAAATTTTTGAATATTTTTAATTAAATCATCTCTCATAATTTTTAAAAATTCCCATTTTTTTTGAAAGAGCACAATCTTTGGTAATCTTATTCCAAAAAATTCCCATTGTGTTTATCAAAATTATTAAAAAGTTTAGTTAGAGCCCAAATTATTTGAAAATTTAAATTAGATCTTGTAAAATTTTTAAAATTTCTAGTTTAAGGTTTTAAAATTTTTGAAAATTTTTAATTGTTTCCAAAATTCTTTCGTCAAATTCTATTATTTATCATGTTATACTTATTTTTTTTATTTAAAATTATTTATTATACACACTACAAGTCAACAAACATTTAAAATCTTTAAGTTAAAAAGTCGTTTTAATAAATTATATAAAACCCCTAAATCTCGCCAACAATTTTCATCTCCATTAATAAAACATATTTTGCTTAGCAAAAACCTCTAAATCTTGTACAACCTTTATATCCAAGTTCTTACTTTAGAGGAGCATCGAGATACAAAAGGAATAAATTTTGCATTGAGATTTAAAGGGTCTGTTTGGTTTTAAAAAATATTATTTATTTTTGTTTTGAAGTTTTATTTTTAAAAAATATTTTATTTTTAATTTTTTAAAAATTAGAAACCATGCTTGGTTAATAGGATGGAAACATGTTTTCAAAAAATGAAAATAATAAAAATGTATTTGATATCTAGTCTTTCAAAATAGAAATGAAAATAATTATTAAATAATTAAAATAAAATATAGTTAAAAATATAATAATAATGATGATAAATAAAATATAATCAAATAAACTAAAGTTTTAGAAAATGACATTAGAAAGATTTGAATATAGGTTAAAATTTAAAAAAAAAACTTGTTTTCATATTTTTCATTTCTCTAAAAATATTTTCAATAAAAACAATGAAAATATTTTTTTTATATTTTCAAATTTTTACTTATTTTTATTTTTTAAAAATAATTTTCTAATTTTACAACTAAACACGTTTTGTTTACCTTTTTCATGTTCTAAGAAAATGAAAATGAAACAGACTATATTTTCTGAAACCAAACAGACCCTAAGTTTTTGTTTGCAAAATATTTATTATTTTGATTTTATTTAATCATTTGATATTTAGCAATGGATCTTAACAACACAAGTTAAGAACGTTTATTAAAAAAATTAGAAACAAATTTGAATTTTAAAGAGAAAAACATCAATACGCAATATGTGTAAACTTTAGTTTACACACGCCTTTTAGTTTTAGGGGTTAGGGCTTTAGTTTAGGGTTTAGAGTTTAGGGGTTTGGGTTGCAGGTTTAGAATTTAAGGTTAGTGTTTAGAATTTAAGGTTTAGGATTTAGAGTTTGGGGTTTAGTTTTTTAAGGTTTAGGTTTAATTTTGATTTATAGTATAAATAAGCAACTTGTGTGTACCAAATTTAAACCCATTTTTAAATTAAAATTTTTAAAAATTATAAATAAAATTACAAAAAATACGAATAAAATTCAACCATATTTAACAAGTTACAATATATACATGCAATAGAAAACCCAAACATACATCATTATCATCGTCGTCATATTGAACTAGCTGCATAGGTATTGAAATTATTCAACTTGATTTCTTTGACTAACTGAGATGGGTTTTAGCATATTTTGCTAGTATTTTAATATGAATGTATGGTAATATCTATTTTATTTTATAAGTTATAAATTTACGCATATTTTACAAATAAAATTGTTTAAATTCAAAATTTTAAGAAATTAACATTATTTTTAGTAGAATCATTCATAGATTCTGTAGTAATATCAAATCAACAATGTTGTCCCTCCTTTTTAGTTGCATCAATTTAGCCTCGTAGTCTTTCATAATCAGCAATGTAATCCTTTTTATTTAATTTTATTAATTTAGCCATCGAACTCTTGAATTTTAAAAATCTCACCCTTTGAATGTCATTGACCGACAAAGCTATTAAATTCTTTGCATGTAGTTGCTATATGCATTCACATTAATCATTATCATTAACTGTCTTGTTACGTCGATGATGACATGTCAGTTTTGATGATGTAATAGTACGATTGAAGAGTTTTAATTAAAATTATTATTTAAAAAAATTGCGTTAATTGTACTGTCATATTATTAAAGTTAATTCTGGAGAACATTAATTTATTAAAAAAAATATGTGGACATACTAACATATTTTTTTTCTCAATAAAATATATAATATTTATTAATAAAATTTAGAACCACTAAACAATGGTTAATAAGATAACGAACATGCCCACATAACCCCTAGACAGAACTCGGGCCATCTGCCTCAGAAACATCGAAAACCAAAATATAACCTAAACCATGCAAAAGACATAAACATGGTCAAACCAAAAGATTGGACCTCACAATTCAAGATACAACATTCAATATTTTATATTAACGGCGAACCTATAAAATTTTAAGAGTCGGATTTATAAAATTTTAAAGGAGTAAAAATATATTTTTAATAGAAAATACATAAAAAAATTAAATTATATACAAATTTCAAATTTCCAAGAAAAACCATTCTTCCATCCCCTTCGATCCATCCATGACAATTCATGAGTCATAAGGCTAAATTGATGAAATTAAAAAAGATGGACAACATTGCTAATTTTAGAAGACTACAACAACTAAATTAATGCAATTAAAAGGAAGAACAACATTACTGATTTATGATAATACAAATGCAAAATCACCCCTTAAACCTTTTTTTTTCTCAGCAAAAATGAGTTTTATTAATAAGGAACCGAGTTCCTGAAACAAAACAAACATCACCTTGATGGTCACAGAACACAAGCAAAACACCACATCCGAGAATACAAATTTACATTCAGTCATTCACATCTTAAACCTTATTTATATCAATTATAAAATGGTTTGTAACCAAGCCAAGCTGCGCCATCAAGATTCAAACAACCCTCCAGCGACCATTCTCCAATTGAACCATTTTCTAGCGGTTCACCATTTCTTAGGAATCCTTTTCCACACGGTTTGAATGTTTGTTTACGAGTGCTATATCGCGATCTAGTTTGTTTACCGGAATGTTCTTCTCGATGTCTTTGATTGCAACTCCATGCGCATACATGTTGTCATAACCCGTTTACAGACCCAAACCAGTACCCATTACCCAAATCAAACCTGACCCGGATTTAAACTCATTAACCCGGCCCAAAAATTAAAAAACCCTAAATAATCTTAATCTGTCGCGCCGCCGCTGCCATTCTCCTCCACTGCCGCCGTTGCTCGTATTCCGGCCATCCAACCACAAAGCCCTAAATATAAAAATAACCAAAAAAATCAACCCTAAAATACCCATACCCCTGCCACAACCATACCCCTGCCACAACCATACCCATGTCGAACCCATACCCACAAAACTCGGTCCCCTAGATCTGCAATCAACAGAAGAAATTACTTATTTTGCTTGTAAAATTCGGTTATAAAAACGGAATAAAGAAGAAAATGTAAGGAGTTCTAGGGGCTGATAAAAAAAAGAGGGAGAGAAAAAGGGGATTTTTAGATCAAGAAGAAAAAAATTGTAAGATTTCTTGGATGAAATAAATATTTCGAAATCAAAACCTTGTTTCTTTTATCCACTTGAGATCAGAGTTTTTTTTAAACGAAACCTAGATTTATTTTTAGAATCTTGAATCAAAGGAGTTCGAATCATACCTAGGTGTTCAAGCGCCGCCGTGACCATCGCCGTGACGCCGAGCCACCGTTGAACGACATATCATGGCCGGCCGAGCATGGAGGCCTTCCCAGAGCAGCCGCCGCTGCCTTTGGTTGAGAGAAAGAGGGTTGAGAGAGAGTTGAAACAAAATTTTAGGGTTTTTTTATTAGTTCGAACTAAAATATAACCTATAATAAGCTTTAAGCCGGCCCTTATTGAAACAGTGCCGTTTCAGGTGCATGACCCGCGCGGTGACCCAAATCCGGGGAGGATCCGCGAGTTCTGGTAATGGGAAAATTACCATTCTGATCCCTCTTTCTTGTTCCATATTTTATTTTGTCTATGGTCTAATCCCAATTTCAGTCCCTAGCCCTTTGTCCCGCCTCTGTTTCCGTCCCATTTTCACTTTAATTTTCGCATCTTATTTTCTTTTTATTTCAGTTTGGTCACCTTATGTCTTCTTTTTAATTTTTAGTTTTTTATTTCTGTTTATTTGTGTTTTTCTCCTATATTTTGCATCTTTTTCAGTTTAGTCCATTAATGTGTATCATTCATGCCACATTTAATCCATGCATTTGTAATCGTTAACATCTAGTTTCATAACATATTTTATATTGTTCCATGCATTAATATGATCCATGCATTCACATTAGCATTAGTATCATCATCATCATCATCATCATTATTATTAATATTATTGTTATTATTATCATATTTTATGTGTTAGATTAATATTTATGTTTGTATGTTTTAGAGTAGTATTTTATTTATGTTGGGTTTGTTTTTTATGCGTTAGATTAGTATTTTATTATGTTAGTATTTATTTATATTTTTATCGTATTGTGTTTATTTATGTCTGCCATGTTTTAAGTTGCATTTCGGATATATTTTGTCAATGCGGTGCCCTTTTATCCGAGCGTAAGCGGGACTAGTATCAGGCGTAGTGATAGTGGTTGGGCGTTTACTCTCGGATAACGGGGCTTTTAAAATTTACTCGCACTTATAACCAAATTTTAATTTAATCATCACTTTAATCCGGAAAGTCTAATATTAATAAAGCGATAATTATTAAAGTACCAATTTTGGGCGGTGTGGGGGTGCTAATCCTTCCCCATCCGTAATCGACTCCTGAACCCGACATTTTAAAATCTCTAGTTTTTTACGGTGTCCGGTCCACCTTGAGTGGCCGGTGGCGACTCCATTTTTTAAATAAAACACAGGTTTTCTAAAATCTCACGCGGAAGACATCATTTTCAAAACAAAGTAAAACAAAATAAAAAACACATTTTTTAGCGAGAGGGACATCGCTACAGATGACGACTCTGCTGGGGACATTTTTGTTTTTCAAAAAAAAATTAGAGTCGAGCTTTTTTCAAATAATTACCGCTTTACTAATATTAGAAATTTCGGATTAAAGTGACTATTAAACTAGCATTCGGTTATAATTGCGCGTTCATTTTAACGCATTTAAAATTTGGCATATAAACCCATTATTTTTAAGTGGGGGAAAACGCTAATGCTTTCGTGAGGATATCGTTCCTCCGTGTAGGCCTAGCAAGTACCTTCGGGGCTCGAGTACCTTATGCTTTCGTAAGGATATCGTTCCTTCGTGCATGCATAAGCGAATGGGTCCCCCTGAATTGAACCCGGTTGAAAAGAGCCTATAATGGGTGATGATCGGGGGCCTTGTTACTCTTAGTAGGGGACAATAAGGACAATTCGGGTACCTCTTAGCACCAAAACTGCATATAGTGAGCCGTAGGAGCCAACCTTTTAGAGCCATGTCGGTACTCTGCCCGTTAGTGGTCACCCTATTCAGGCTCTGCTGCCTTATTTCTTGTTTATATACAGTTTTTTATTACTCTATTTATCATTTATTTGGTAATAACTCGTTTCATCTTTATTTTATTCTCATCGCATTGATTTCACCTGCATCATTACACAACATCATCACAATCTTGATTTTGCATTGCATCAATTTAGGACACATTTTGCATGCATATACATTCATTTTCAAAATAAGAAAACTGACTCTAGGGATGCCCTATGATAGTGATACTGGATAAAGTAGAAGATCAGTCAGCACAGCGTCCTTACGGAACCCGGTATAAAACAAAGATGGCGAACGATGAAAGATTGAAAAAAATTAAGCAAGATCATAAAGAATAGCAAGCAAACATAGCCAAGCAGGTTGAGGAACAGTTGGCGAGAATCCAACAGGATATGAGGGAACAACTTGCAAAATCACAACAAGACATGCTGGGCCAAATGGCACAAATGCTGGGATTAAAGCTTCTCGAGCCTGGAGAGGCCTCTGTTGTAAATCCCACTGCAAATCCTAAACCCACTGTTGGGGACGAGGATCTTATATATCCTCCAGGGTTCACGCCTGTTCAAACCATGATACAACCGGAAACTCAACCTCAGGTGATCATTTCACAGGGAAAGTCTCATCTACATCAAGCCGGTACTTCGATCCCTATAAATCAGCCATCTGCGTCAAAAGTTAAGCCCGATGGCAATCATGCTAAAAATTCTATCTCAGAAATAGATCATATGTTTGAGACCGAGAGGCCGAAGGTAGAAGCTTCAAAGGAAAACGAAGATCGATGTAAGAGACTCGAAGAGAAGCTAAAGGCTATGGGAGTAGAGGATACCTTTAGTGGATTCGATGCCAGTGAGCTTAGTCTTGTCCCAGATTTGGTTTTACCTCCTAAATTCAAGGTCCCAGAGTTCGAGAAATATGACGGGACAAGTTGTCCCCGCGCTCATCTTACTATGTTATGTAAGAAGATGACAGGATACGGTCGAGATGACAAGCTGTTAATTTACTGCTTTCATGACAGTCTATCAGGATCTGCCGCCCGATGGTACAATCAATTGAGCCGACATCATATCAAATCCTGGAGAGACTTGGCCAAAGCTTTTCTATAGCAGTATCGACACGTCAATGGTATGATGCCAGACCGATGGACGTTGCAACAAATGAAACAAAAGTATAACGAAAGCTTCAGGCAGTACGCTCAGCGCTGGAGGGATATAGCAGCTCAGGTCCAACCCCCGCTCAATGAGAGGGAGACGGTGGTCACATTTGTACAAACTTTGGAGGGCCCGATCTTGGGTCGCTTGATAGGCAACACGACTACCAATTTTACCGACCTCGTGTTATCCGGTGAGCTCATCTAGAATGCTTTCAAGATTGGCAAAATTGACGAGGGGGTAGTTCGTCCCATAAGAAGCCTTACCATGGAAGGAAAGACCAGGAAGTAAACTCTTCGGGAGTTTACTGTTGCGTGTAATAAGTGCTACGCAATTGTGCAAGTATACACGTCGCAAGTTATAGTATAAAAGATATCGTCTCCACAGGGATTGGTGCCACTTCAAGAATCTAGTCTCTTGCACAGTAAAAAGTAAAAACACAAGTGAAGGATTATAGAAGTTTTAACTAATAACTAATCTAGAAAGCAATTAAGTAAAAGAAAAGATGAATTTGAATGAGAGAGATAGGCTAGGTTATCGTGAGTTGAGGTGTGATAGCCGATTGGATTGTCTTGGTAAAAAGAGTGCATGGGCAACTCGGTTGCCGTGGCGACTTACACAAACGGGTTGCCTTGGCAACTAATTGATGGTTGCTTGGGCGACTAGTTGGGCAACTACTTGGGCGATCGGGCAGCAACTTCAAGGTTGGCGGAGCGTTCTTCAATGGTTTCTTCTTATCCCTAAGTCGAAACTCTAGCTACTTGTGCATGCCTTGATAATACATCCTGCGTGAATCAAGGGTGAACAACAACCAATCTTGCGCTCCTCTTAGCCGTTGAAATCCTTAACTTATTCCTAAGCGGATTAATCTTCACCATCATTGGATTGCATAAAGATCATATTCATTCGTTTCTTGAATCTAACTCTCTCGATATTAGATAAATGGATGAAATCACGAGATCCTCTCCCAATTCACTCGCAAACAATAATAAGAATCAAGAATGAATAAACCTTGAAATAGAAAAGTGCAAACTCTTATTACCTAAACAAAAACCAATAGTTTCTCACAACCACAAAACACAATAACCATAGCCAAGTAAATTTAGTTCATGGCTAGGTTCCAAAGAAACACAAGATAAACAATCCCTAGCATGAACCCAATCGAACAAGGAAGAAAAGATGAAGCTTGTCGAAAATTCCTTGCCCTAGATGCTTGCCGAAAATTCCCCTTGCTTCCTCTCTTGGAGTTGTCGAAATTCCCTCTTGCTCTCTCCCCTTGATTTGTCGAATTTCCTTGCTATTTATAGGGCTAGGCCAAAGTCCTTCTTTGAGGAGGAGTTTGAGTTGGAATTAAATTATCTTTAAAGAATATAATTCTTTATTATAATTTTATTCCTATTAGAACTTCTCCTATCTTCTTGGAATTTAATTCTTCTTTAATCTCTGCATGGCAATCAAATTCCTTTGGGCTTGGGCCTTGCTCCATGTCATCTTGGGCTTGTAAAGTCATGAATTTCGACATCCATATTGCTTTTGGCATTTGTCGACAAATGCCATGGCAACTGGCTCGGCGTCTCCTTCATGCACTGCTCTGGCAACTAGCTCGGCATATCCTTCATGCATTGCCCTGGCAACTAGCTCGACATTGCTTTGGCAAGTGATCCTGCACATACACACACAAAAACACACCAAAGCAGCATCTATTTCCACAAAAATCACCAAGTTATGTAATCAAGCTCAACGATTGAAGGAAACATGGATTCTTTGCATGAATGGCTAACTATGCAACTAATATGAGCCTAAGTCTAACAATAATATGAGTAAAAGGGTAAGAAAAATAGTACTTTTGAACACTTATATCACACCCCCAAACTCGAACTATTGCTTGTCCTCAAGCAATGCAAACTCATAATTACCGCCAAGACTTCAAATTTTCACAAACTTAGCTTTGAACTTGATTTCAATTCTCGCAACCGGGGCACAAAGTATGATTGGCTTTTTATTTTTCGGAAAAACGAGGAGTTACTCGGAATCAAACTATAATGCTTGTGAGTGTGTGCGGAGTTGTGTGCAAGTTGATTTTCCGGATTCTATGCAAACAATAGGTTTTCAAATTACTTCATTGGGTTCTTTTTAACATGTTTTAACTAGAGCCAATTTGGGCACCTCTAGTGTTTTATTTTTAGTTTTCTTAAGTTAATTTGATCGACTAGAGCGGTTTGGGCACCTCTAGTTAAAAAAATTTTAACTCCTCCTAGAGCCAGTTTGGGCACCTCTAGTGATCAATTTTTTTAGCATATGCTAGAGCCAATTTCGGGCACCTCTAGCATTCATCCAATTTTTATTCTAATCCCCCAATTAGTTAATTATCAACCTAAGTTTACTAGAACTCCTTAAATCAATCAAACCACAACAGTGTTTCATCAAATTTAGCATCATAGTAAAATTCTAAGTTTTTCATGGTTATCCTAGAATAAAAATTCTATCAATTAAGTGCATTGGTAAAGTCATCATTGAATATTCATCAAATCTAAGCAATTCTTGTTCCAATTAAAGGCATGGCAAGCAATTTATGTATCCTAAATGTAATGCTTAAGATTAATGTAACTAAACATGGTAATTACTAATAACAATCCCCCCCAAACTCGAGTGAGGCATTGTCCTCAATGCATGCATAAAAATAGCGAAAAATAACAATAAAAATAAAAATGCATACGAGGACTTACTCCGAGAGTTCGTCATCGTAGATGATTAGTTTCCTTTTGGTCGGTGTCTTGATTCTCTTGCTTGAATGCGATGGTTGTTTTCTTGTTGCCGGGATGTCTTTAGCTTTGGTTGCCGTGGCATCTTCGGGGTTGGTTGCCGTGGCATCAGCTTATATAGGCACGATGTAGGTTGCGCGTCATCTTCTTCATTGGTTTGCGAGCAAGGATCTCGGTGATAAATTTCCTTAGCATAGTAGTTGTGAGTCTTGTTGTGAAAAAGGAAACAAAGAAAACCTGAAAACTAAAGAAAAAAAATCTCCTAAAAAATGAAAATAAAAAGAAAAGGAAAAAGAAAATACTGAGAGGAGAGCATGCTCATGCATCTCCTAGGTTGACCACTTCCTTGTTACGTTCCACATGGGCACCATTGTAGTGCTTCAATCTTTGTCCATTAACTTTGAATTCATGGTTGTCGAGATGGACTTGATTATCACAAAGACCGTGGGAGAATGGTTTGACGACTTGAATGGTCGACCATCTTGATTTCAGCTTTCCGGGAAAAGTTTTAGCCGAGAATTGAATAGGAGAACTAGTTGCCCGGCGGCGTGAATTGTCGTGGCAATAGTTTCTTGTCATGCCATCGCTTTGTTTTCTCCTTGTAGATTCGTGCATTGTTATAGGCGAGTGCACGAAATTCTTCTATCTCATTGAGATCCATCAAGCGCTTTTGTCCGCACTTTCCCAATCCATATTCACGGTCTTGATTGCCCAAGACGCCTTGTGCTCGATTTCCACGGTAGATGACATGTTTTACCATAGACAAGCCGGAAGGGGACATACCTAATGGTGTTTTGAATGCGGTGCGATATGCCCAAAGTCGTCATCTAGTCTTAATGACCAATCCTTCCTTGAGGATTTACAACTTTCTCGAGTATTCCCTTCAACTCCCGGTTGGAAATTTACGCTTGCCCGTTGGTTTGTGGGTGATATGCCGTGGCGATCTTGTGTGATATGCGAAGCGTTGCAACATCTTGGCAATTAGTCTGTTGTCAAAATGCTTGCCCCGTCGCTGATAATTGCTCTCGGCATCCCAAACCGTGTAAATATGTTTTTCTCGCAGGAATCGTTGCACGGTCTTGGAATCGTCGTTGGGAACTGCAGCTGCCTCTACCCATTTAGACACATAGTCGACGGCGAGTAAGATGTAGAGGTTGCGAATGAAGATGGGAAAGGTCCCATAAAATCGATCCCCATACATCGAGCAGTTCTACCTCGATGATGTTCGGAGTGGCATCTCATGTCGTCTAGAGATATTGCCCGCCCCTCCGCAACGATCACATTGCTTGTAAAAGTCTTGGGCATCTTTGTACAATGTTGGCCAATACAAACCGGATTGCAAGACTTTGGCGTGATACGAGTTCCTCCAAAATGTCCTCCATAGGGTGAAGAATGGCATTGCCGGAGTACATTATGTTGCTCTTCTTCAGGGACACATCGGCGTATAACCTGATCTGCACATTGTTTAAACAAAAGAGGCTCGTCCCAAAAGTAATGCTTAGCATCATGGCGGAACCGCTTCTTCCCTTGGTGAGTAATGCCATACGGAAAAATACCACAAACAAGGAAGTTAACTAAATCTGCGTACGGTATTGCGAGGCATGTCTTTGCCGTAGTGTCTGCTCCCAAAATTGCCGAGGCGTGTGCGTCAAAGACTGCTGCGGCGTCGAGAGTTGCCGAGGCGTGTGCATCCATGGTTGCCGAGGCGTCATGGGTTGCCGAGGCATCAAAGGTTGCCGAGGCGTTGAGGGTTATCGAGGCAATTAGAATTTGTTCATCCGGGAATGCATCGCATATCTCTAGATCTGCGTCCTCCTCCCTATTGCGTTCCAAACGTGATAAGTGATCGGCCACTTGATTTTCTGTTCCTTTCCTGTCCTTAATTTCAATATCAAATTCTTGTAAAAGTAATATCCAACGAATCAAACGAGGTTTAGCATCCTTTTTAGCAAATAAGTATTTGATTGCTGAATGGTCCGTATGAACAATTACCTTTGTACCAATTAAATAGGATCGGAACTTGTCAAATGCGAAAACTACAGCTAGTAACTCTTTCTCCGTTGTTGTGTAATTCACTTGAGCATCATTAAGAGTTTTACTAGCGTAGTATATCACATGGAAGGTCTTACGTGCGTTGGCCTAGGATTGCTCCTACCGCGAAATCACTTGCATCACACATGAGCTCAAAAGGTAGCGTCCAATCTGGTGGGACGACAATGGGTGCCGAGGCAAGCTTTTTCTTTAGGGTTTCGAATGCTTGAGTGCAAGAATCATCAAAATCGAAGGCTTTATCCTGTTCAAGCAGATTACACAAAGGTTTAGTGATTTTAGAAAAATTATGAATGAACCTCCTGTAAAAACTCGCATGTCCAGAAAACTTGAATTCCTTTAACCGAATTTGGTGGGGGTAATCTCTCGATCACATCCACCTTGGCTTTGTCTACTTCAATTCCCTTGGATGAAATCTTATGGCCGAGCACTATTCCTTCATCTACCATAAAGTGGCATTTCTCCCAATTGAGGACTAAATCCGTTTCTTCACATCTTGCTAACACCCTCTCTAAATTACCGAGACAGCCGTCGAAGTCATTACCAAAAACCGAAAAATCATCCATGAATATCTCAAGGAAGTCTTCGACCATGTCTGAAAAGAGTGCCATCATGCATCTTTGGAAGGTTGCCGGGGCGTTACATAATCCGAACGGCATCCTTCGGAAGGCATAAGTACCGTATGGGCATGTGAAGGTTGTCTTTTCTTGATCTTCTGGTGCTATGGCAATCTGATTGTAACCTGAATAACCATCAAGAAAAAAAGTAAAGGGTTTACCTGCAAGACGATCAAGCATTTGATAAATAAAGGGTAATGGGAAGTGATCTTTCCTAGTGGCTTTGTTTAGCTTTCGATAGTCCATACAAACCCTCCAACCGGTCACAGTCCTAGTTGGGATAAGTTCATTATTTTCATTGCTTACCTTTGTTATACCTCCCTTTTTCGGCACACATTGTACGGACTTACCCACGTCTTATCGGAGATAGGGTATATAATGCCGGCGTCAAGCCACTTGATGATTTCTTTCATTACAACCCCCTTTCATGGCATGATTCAGTCTCCTCTGGGCCTCAATTGAAGGTTTGTGATCATCTTCCAACAAGATCTTGTGCATGCACACTGCCGGGCTAATTCCCTTCAAGTCGGCAATTGTCCACCCTATTGCCTTTTTATGTAGCTTCAACATGTTGATCAGCTTCTTTTCCTGCTCAGGCTGTAACTTAGAGGAAATAATTACAGGTAATGTATTATCGGTCCCTAAGTATACATATTTGATTTGCTCGCAATTGTTTCAACTCAAGAATTGGTGGATTTTCGATAGAGGGTTTTTCGATCTTACCTTCCTTACCTGAGTAGTCTAGTGGTTCAAAGTATGTACCTGGTCGATTGACTATCCAATTTGCCTCTTCTGGTTGTTCCTTATCGACCGGTTCTTCATACTCCTCAGGTTCTTCTTGATCGGCAATGTAGTTGCCGAGGCAACTAAATTCCTCATCAAAGTTAAACTCTACCGTGGCATGAAGTAGTTGGCATTCTTCTGGATCATCGGCATGCCTTAGTGTTTGGAACACATTTAGTTTTTACCGCTGGTCATTCACCCTCATTGTGAGTTCTCCTTTTCAACATCAATCAAAGTTCTCCCTGCCGCTAGGAATGGTCTCCCGAGAATGATAGGTGCATGCTCATCGCTTCACAATCCAAAACAATAAAGTCGTGGGAAAAATAAATTTATCAACTTTTACCAGTATGTCCTCGATTTTTCCCTCTGGATGTACATAGGATTTGTCGGCTAGCTGTAGCATAACTGTTGTAGGTCTTGCCTTCCCGATTCCTAGTTTCTGGAAAACCGATTTAGGCATCAAGTTTATGCTAGCCCCTAGGTCGCATAGTGCTTTCCCGACATAGTGATTTCCAATAGAACAGGGTATTGTGAAACTTCCGGGATCCTTCAACTTGGGCGGCATGCGATTGTGCAACATTGCCATGCATCCCTCTGTCGCGGCAACTGTTTCAAACTCTCCTAGCCTTGTTCTCTTGGACACGATGTCTTTAAGAAACTTGGCATAGTTTGGCATTTGTTCAATTGCTTCCACCAATGGCAAGTTGATGTGGACTTGCTTTAGGATATCAAGAAACTTCTTGAATTGGTATTCTTGCTTTTGTCGCTTCAACCTTTGTGGGAATGGTGGTGGAAGTCGGATATCTTCTATCCTTTCATTGGTTTGAAACCTGATTGACGGCATTGTCGGGACATCTGGAGTTGCCGATGCATGCTTATCACAAGAAGCCGAGGCGTCATCGGTTACCGAGGCATGTTTATTGCCGGTTGCCGCGGCAATTCCTGGTTCAGCATCTGAGGCTTTGCCGCTAGGTTCGTCTTGATCTTTTTGTGGAGTTTTGTTTGACGAGCGGGTTTGAACCTCTCTAAGTTGTTGGCCACTTCTGGTGGTGATTGCCTTACATTGCTCATTTCCAGTTCCTCTTGCGACTTCAGTATCGCTAGGTAAACTTCCTTGTGGTCTAGTGTTCAGATTTTGAGCAAATTGTCCGACTTGATTTTCCAATGATTTGATTGCCGCCTCTTGGTTTTGCAATCTCATCTCGGTCTTGTTAATAAAAGCATCAGTTCTTTTTATGAAATTACTATTCTCAGCCATATAAGATTCAGTTTTCATCATAAAAGCATTTAGAGAATTTTCCAAAGAACTAGATGTTGTCGGTTGTTCTTTGCGGCATCCATTGCCGTGGCATATTTTCTTGGAATCCCGATGCTTGTGCATTCCGATTGTTTCGGTTTAGAGCATTGTTGGGATTACTCCATGAAAATTCGGTGCTTCTTCCAATTTGGATTGTATGTATTGGACATCATGTTGTTGCCCGATTGTAATTCCTCACATAGATTTGGATTCGGATTCTCGCATACATTCGGAAGAATTATGGTTATCACCACATAACTCACAAAAAGAATCCATTACCTTGACTTCATGTGTGTTGTTTGGTTTTTTGCATGTTCGGACCATCTTGGTTAAAGCGCCAATTGTGCGAAATTGAATCGATGATCCTAGTTCATGTATTGTGGCTTAGCGTCTAACTCCTCCTCTTCTAGTAGATGGGAATTGATAGTCATTCTTGGCCACCCTGTTTAAGATTTGCATTGCTTCTTCCGACGACTTATCTAGGAGTATGCCGTTTGCCGAGGCATCTAGCATCATCCTTGTTGGTGTATTCACGGCGTTGTAAAACATTGTTACTTGAGTCCACACCGGGAATCCGTGTAGAGGGCATTTGTGTAGAAGTTCTCTATATCGCTCCCAAGCCTCGTACATGGATTCATCATCTGCCTGCCGAAAAGAAGTAATGTCGTTACGAAGCTTATCAGTCAAATTTGTAGGATTAAATCTAGCAAGGAAATCACGACAAAGATCAGTCCAAGATGCTATGGATCCGGCAGGAATGCTATTCAGCCATGCTTTCGCCCTATCCCTCAGTGAATAGGGGAATAATCTTAATCGTAAGACATCAGGGGTGACTCCGTGTATATTGAACGAGTTGCAAATCTCGAGGAAAGATTTCAGATGTTGTCGTGCATCTTGATTCTTTGAGCCGCCAAATTGACCTATTGTGTTGATCATATTAAACATTACCGGTTTCAACTCAAAGTGGTCGGCTTCAATTTCGGGTGCGACAACTCTCGGGTTAAGTCCATCAAGATCTTCTTCAAGATAGTCTCGAATAGTTCTGTTTTTCGTGCAAGAATCACTCCTCCTCCCGCTCGAACATCTTGATTAATATTGCCGTCTTGATTTGCCATTGCTTCTCTTATCCTTCGTCTAAGTCTTTGTAAGGTTCGTTCGATTTACGGATCAAAGGGATATTCGGTGAAGTCGGTCTCGCCCTGGTCATATACCAATGCAAAACCAAAGTTTGTTAGCCCTTTGAATTTTAAACAAGAAAAATAAAAAGAAAGTGCAAGAAAGTAAAAACAAAGTCGCTATTGCCAATCCCTAACAACGGCGTCAAAAACTTGTTGCGCGTAATAAGTGCTACGCAATTGTGCAAGTATACACGTCGCAAGTTATAGTATAAAAGATATCGTCTCCACGAGGATTGGTGCCACTTCAAGAATCTAGTCTCTTGCACCTTTGTAAAAAGTAAAAACACAAGTGAAGGATTATAGAAGTTTTAACTAATAACTAATCTAGAAAGCAATTAAGTAAAAGAAAAGATGAATTCGAATGAGAGAGATAGGCTAGGTTATCGTGAGTTGAGGTGTGATAGCCGATTGGATTGTCTTGGTAAAAGAGTGCATGGGCAACTCGAGTTGCCGTGGCGACTTTACAACGGGTTGCCTTGGCAACTAATTGATGGTTGCTTGGGCGACTAGTTGGGCAACTACTTGGGCGATCGGGCAGCAACTTCAAGGTTCGCGGAGCGTTCTTCAATGGTTTCTTCTTATCCCTAAGTCGAAACTCTAGCTACTTGTGCATGCCTTGATAATACATCCTGCGTGAATCAAGGGTGAACAACAACCAATCTTGCACTCCTCTTAGCCGTTGAAATCCTTAACTTATTCCTAAGCCGGATTAATCTTCACCATCATTGGATTGCATAAAGATCATATTCATTCGTTTCTTGAATCTAACTCTCCCGATATTAGATAAATGGATGAAATCACGAGATCCTCTCCCAATTCACTCGCAAACAATAATAAGAATCAAGAATGAATAAACCTTGAAATAGAAAAGTGCAAACTCTTATTACCTAAACAAAAACCAATAGTTTCTCACAACCACAAAACACAATAACCATAGCCAAGTAAATTTAGTTCATGGCTAGGTTCCAAAGAAACACAAGATAAACAATCCCTAGCATGAACCCAATCGAACAAGGAAGAAAAGATGAAGCTTGTCGAAAATTCCTTGCCCTAGATGCTTTCCGAAAATTCCCCTTGCTTCCTCTCTTGGAGTTGTCGAAATTCCCTCTTGCTCTCTCCCCTTGATTTGTCGAATTTCCTTGCTATTTATAGGGCTAGGCCAAAGTCCTTCTTTGAGGAGGAGTTTGAGTTGGAATTAAATTATCTTTAAAGAATATAATTCTTTATTATAATTTTATTCCTATTAGAACTTCTCCTATCTTCTTGGAATTTAATTCTTCTTTAATCTCTGCATGGCAATCAAATTCCTTTGGGCTTGGGCCTTGCTCCATGTCATCTTGGGCTTGTAAAGTCATGAATTTCGACATCCATATTGCTTTTGGCATTTGTCGACAAATGCCATGGCAACTGGCTCGGCGTCTCCTTCATGCACTGCCCTGGCAACTAGCTCGGCATATCCTTCATGCATTGCCCTGGCAACTAGCTCGGCATTGCTTTGGCAAGTGATCCTGCACATACACACACAAAAACACACCAAAGCAGCATCTATTTCCACAAAAATCACCAAGTTATGTAATCAAGCTCAACGATTGAAGGAAACATGGATTACTGCATGAATGGCTAACTATGCAACTAATATGAGCCTAAGTCTAACAATAATATGAGTAAAAAGGGTAAGAAAAATAGTACTTTTGAACACTTATCATTTACAATGCCAATTATTCTAAGCCCATCACAGTTGTGCAACCTAAGGTCGTGCCAAGTGCTCACGTTGCCTCAAGCCAAGGTTTTGGTTAGAAGAAGAACACTGAGAAGATAGAGTTCACTCCCCTACCGATGTCGTATGGAGATCTGTACAAGGATCTGTTAAAAGCCCATATAGTGGTACCTTTCCACCAAGCTCCGACGCAACCTCTATTCCCTAAGTGGTATGATCCTAACGCGAGTTGCGAATATCACGCTGGACAGGTGGGCCACACGATTGAAAATTGTTGGGGCTTCAAGATGCTGATAGAAAGGTACATCAAGCTCGGTGTTATAAGTATTGAAAACCCTGCAAGTTCAGCCACAAGTGGGAATCCCTTACCACAACATAAAGACCCCATGTGAGAATTTTTGAAACCAGTATTAGGGCATGCCCCATTATTAAGGATCTTATTTTGAAATGCTGGATATTAAGCTATTCCGACCCTTGTAGGTCCGCTTGTAGTTTTTCTCTCTTTCAAAATAACACTTTTGGATTAATTTCATTGTCTCAAGCCTGAGGACAGTGGAAATCTTTTGTAAGGGCAAGAAACTACAAGTTTTAATGAAATGAACCTTTTTGTTCAACTATGTTGACTCTGATTTGAAGACTACTGTGATCACACTTATGGATAAAGAAAATCAGAAATCATGAAAACAACAAATGTTTGGATAGTATTATGATCTAATTTGGGGGCTTAACATTTTCCACAAAAGGACAAAAGAAAAAGCCACTATGTACTCTGAGGGATCAAGTTTAATGTGTAAACCTTTTTGGGGTATCCATTCGAGATAAACGAGGATATCTGAAGCTGAAGGAGGTTGGGGCACCGCCACACAAAGGACCAAGATCCCGACATGACCAGTCGAGAGTCAGGGGCATCCCTTTGAAGACCAAAAAAATCGAATCATGTCGAATTCATGCATTTAGTTGCATTCATCTTGCATTAAATCATTCTTGCATACATCATACATTTAGATTAGGTGTATACATATAAGTCGTCATACATTTAGGATAGACACGTGCATTTAGGCATAAAATTAGATGCATTCATGCATTTTCGCTTGTACATAATAGGTCTACGAAAGAGATCGAAGAGCCTCAGCCATGGGGGCAACAACACAACTGCCAACCTCTAGCCATGAAGAAGGCCAAACATGCAGAAGAGCTGAAACACCAATAAAAGGTAACAGTGACAAATTTTGTGAACATTTACTAATTAATGTTTTTTTTTCATTTTCAAGTTATACCTCTCCGCCAGTAGAGCAACAGAAGTAGCCTTTTTTAGATCTTGCCTCCGTCATTGTTGATAGGCCAACATTTCCAGATTTTGCTTTACCGCTGATGGTTCAGCAGTATAGACATCTTGAAGATCTCATTTCTCCGTTGATGGCGCAACAAATCCGAACCATTCCCCAAGCAGATCGAATTTCTATTCAGGTCTTGTTTCTCCGCTGACGATGCAACCAAACCTAATTTTTTCTCAATTCAAGAAAAAAGAAAAAATCATCAAAAAAAGAATTGAAAAATTTTGAAAAAAAGAGAAGAATTCAAAGAAAAATTGAAAAAAAGGAAAAATATCAAAAATATCAAAAATGAAAAAATCAAAAGAAAATTTATCAACTTTCATCACCGGATCCAGTCCTCCGCTGATGGAGTGGCCGGGTCCAAGCTCTCATCGTCCTCAGATCCTGCTCTCCGTTGATGGTGTAGCCAGTTCCAGGTCGTCATCGCCCGATCCAGTCCTCCGCTGATAGAGTGGCCGGGTCCAAGCTCCCGTCGTCCTCAGATTCTGCTCTCCGCTGATGGTGTAGCCGGTTCCAGGTTGTCATTATCCAATCCAGTCCTCCACTGATGGAGTGGCCGGGTCCAAGCTCCCGTCGTCCTCAGATCCTGCTCTCCGCTGATGGTGTAGCCGGTTCCAGGTCGCCATTATCCAATCCAGTCATTCGCTGAAGGAGTGGCCGGGTCCAAGCTCTCGTCGTCTTCAGATCCTGCTCTCCACTGATGGTGTAGTCGGTTCCAGGTCGTCATTATCCAATACAGTCCTCCGCTTATGGAGTGGTTAGGTCCAAGCTGCTGTCGTCCTCTAATCTTGCTCTTCGCTGATGGTGTTGCCGATTCCTGGTCGTCATTATCCGATCCAGTCCCTCCGCTGATGGAGTGGCTAGGTCCAGTTGCTGCTATCCTACTTCTCCGCTGATGGTATAGTAGGGTTCCAGTTAATGTTCTGCTTCTCCGTTGATGGCGAGGCTAGATCCAACTTTACTGATTTTCAAGTTCTCTTTATTAATGTTGTAGCTAAAAAACAAATCAAAAAATAAAAAAAATCAAAGAAAAAAATCAATGAAAAAAGAAGAAAAAAGAAGAAAAAATCAAAGGAAAATAAGAAAAAAATCAGAAGAAGTCAAAAAAATGAAAAAATAAAAAAATCAAAAGAAAATTTATCAACTTTCATCGCCCGATCTAGTCTTTCCGCTGATGGAGTGGCTAGGTACAAGCTATCGTCGTCCTCTGATCCTACTCTCCGTTGATGGTGTAGCCAGTTTCAGGTCGTCATTATCCGATCTAGTCTTCCGCTTATGGAGTGGCTAGGTCCAAGCTGTAGTCGTCTTCAGATCCTGCTATCCGCTGATGGTGTAGCCGGCTCCAGGTTGCCATTATCCGATCCAATCCCTCCGCTAATGGGGTGGTTAAATCCATGTCACCAATGTTCTCCGATCTTACTTCTCCGTTGATGGAGTAGTGGGGTCCAACATCTATCTTTCGACCCGGTTTCTTCGTCGGTGTTGTAGCCAGGTCATTTTTACTCTCGTATTACCATGATGAAAAATAAGAAAGGAAAGAAAAATATATATATAAAAGAAAGAAACAAAAAAACAGAAAAAAAGAAACAAAAAAGCAAAAAAAAGAGGAAAAAGTTGTCAGTTTTCTGATCTTGCCTATTCGTCAGAGTTGTAGCTGGATCAGACATGGGAACTTTCATCCTCCGATCCTGCCTCTTCGTTAGTGTTGCAGCTGGATCGAATTTTGTAGACCCTACATCTTCGTCGGTGTTGCAGCTAGGCCGAACTCTCTTTAGGTATTAGCTTATTATCAATAATGTAGCAAGTTGGACTTATTTTGCTTCCCCAACAGACAACCCCCAATTTCGAAGATTTTGCTTCCCAAGAGTGACAAGGTAGATCAACAAAGACAAGAGTGTAGACCTGCATCAAAGAGAAAGAAGATCTACAGAAGAACGAAGACATACGTCAACAGAGGAGAAGCCTAGCCGGACCGGACCAAAACGGGTCATTCTTAGTCTTTGCTCTATTGCTGTTACACAACAATGAGCAAAGAGGGGCAACTATCATAACCCGTTTACAGACCCAAACCAGTACCCATTGCCCAAATCAAACCCGACCTGGATCTAAACCCATTAACCCGGCCCAAAAACTAAAAAACCCTAAATAACCCTAATTTGCCGCGCCGTCGCCGCCATTCTCCTCCACTGCCACCGTTACTCGTATTTCGGCCATCCAACCACAAAACCCTAAATTTAACCCTAAATATAAAAATAACCAAAAAATCAACCCTAAAATACCCATACCACTGCCACAACTATACCTCTATCGAACCCATACCCACAAAACCTGGTCCCCCAGATCTGTAATCAACAGAAGAAATTACTTATTTTGCTTGTAAAATTTCGGTTATAAAAACGGAATAAAGAAAAAATGTAAAGAGTTCTGGGGGCTGATAAAAAAAGAGGGAGAAAAAAAGGGGATTTTCAGATCAAGAAGAAAAAATTTGTAAGATTTCAAGAAGAAAAAACCTTGATTCGAACTAATAAAAAAACCCTAAAAATTTGTAAGATTTTTTGGATGAAATAAAAATTTCGGGCAGTCAAAGGGTCGCTCTGATATCACTTGTCATGAGGCCATTACCTTCTTCTCAAAAGACATGTCTGATAGAATGTGCAGCGCCACCGTATTTATATCCCAAGACCTCTCTTTTCTTTTTCGATGTGAGATTAATGGTCCCGCCTCTTCTCAGGCGTGACACTTGCATCATGCATGGTTTTTTCGCTAAGTCAAATAGATTTAATTAATAATATAAAATAAACTTTAAGATGGTTTATAAAATTAGAGGCATATTAAGCTTCCTCGAATAAGCTAAAAAAACAAGTTTTATTCTGACAATTACCCAAAAGAATAGTGTAGCAACGAACATAAACATGCATCATGCATGATGATGGCATAAATTGTAAATATTTGGTTAGACACTGATGTAAGATAAAATAGTATTAATAATAGATTACAGATTATATAAACGGTCCATTCACACTTCATTTGTTCTATTGGCTATATATGTTGACTTCATTTATTTATTATTATCGTAGACTTGGTAACAAGCTGCATGATAACGCGGTTGCTACAATAATTATTTTCTTGTCTTAGGTTGGTGAAGTGAGTTGAGATACTGGGCATGACAATGGACTTTGGGCGTCATATAAATTTTGGGTTTAAATGAGTAGGATTCGTTTGTGTTCGTTTATTTTTTTTTGAAGATATTTATGTTTAATTTATGTCAATTTAAATTTTAAATACCATGTTCGAACTCACTTCGTATATTACAAAATTTTATTTACTTATTGTCATTTATCTACTTTAAAATTTAAGAATTTAACGATTTAAATTTTATAAAATTAATGTATCAAATAAATTCTCGTAAAATAAATCAAGTCTACATTAACTAATAATAGAATACAGATTATTTGCATTCACACTTTATTTGTTTTATTAGCTATGTTGATTTAATTTATAATTATACCGTGGGCTTGATAACAAGTTAGATATTAAATGTAGACTTTATTTTTATTTAATTGTCCTACCTAACAAGTTGGATATTACAACAAACTTCATTTATATATTATTGTACGAGTTCTTACCTTAGAGGAGCATCTAGACTTTAAAGGAAGAAACTTTGAAATGACCAAAATGGCTAACCCAATAGACAAGGGATTTTGCCAAAGACAACTTTGTCCGAAAACTAAGAAGAAGAATCAGTTAACAGGGTGAACATGTAGTAACCCTAGAAGTTATTACCATTGTTCTACGATGTCTGCCGTTCCTGCTGCAAATCTCGAGTACGATATTCGCCTAATGCCCAAATAGGGAAGATGTTCTGATCATGCATTTCTTGTTGAACACTCCCATAATTTCCTGCATGTATAAGAGTTTGTGAATTCGATCTGTCGTACGAGGATGGAAATTTCTTGCACCGGCGGTGTCGAAAAACTTACCTGTCGTGGGAAGTCCCCATTCTCCATTTGGGAATTTATCAGATATCTAGCTCCTTTGTGCAGTGGTACCGGATCTCTGTCGGCCTGTTCAAACAAGTTTAAAATAGAAGCTTTGGTCTCTTTCAATCTGAAACATTTTCAGACTAACACATGTGTTTACATAAATTATCGAGTTCAAATAATTCAAGTTTTCATGGTTTTCTATGGCAAATATCTAGAAAAGGTCCCAGATTAAGTTAGGGGTGAGCAAAACTTGACTCGTAAAAGCCAAATTTTTCTTGAAAAATTTGAAATGAAGTTTCACATGGTTAAAGAGCCATCATAGTCCAACCTCAACGTTTAGAAGATATTGCAGTAGAAAAAGACATTTTACCTTCCCAGCATAGCCCAGCCAGTGTTTACCCTATGTGGTTTGTTGCCCTCAATATTTGAGTAAATCTGAGCATTTAATTCCTTGGAAACAATATACCAAACGCATACATTTGGATAGGATAAATAACTCAAATTGAGTTCACGGCTAGGGGAAAAGGTGGAGTTGAAACATTGTAGCAGCTTTAGGAAGAAAATTTAGGCCAAAAGTCGTCTTGCAGTCTGAGCGATTTCCTAAAGTTGTACAAGTTCCCTTTGTTACTATAACATCCTTAAATCACGAAATAAAATCTGACATTCCCCGTTGAAGCCATTCTTTTTTCCAAACACAATATTCCAGCAACTTTTACGACATGCATAAACGTGAATATAATTGAAAACGCCAAACAAAAGGCGATTTATTACATTACATACCAAGCCCTAGCTAAGTGCTCTTATTTCTATCCAAGCAACGCCATCAAGATTTAACCACCCACCGGCCGTTCTCGAGTTGAACCATTTTCTTGCGATTCTCACCAGACCACCAGTTCGGAGGAATCTCGTACTCATTTTTAACACGGTCTAAATGTTTGTTCACGAGCGGCAAATCATGATCGAGTTTATCTATCGGAGTGTTCTTTTCGATGTCTTTGATTGCAATTCCATGTCCATATACGTCCATGTTGTGACTACTAAAGTATTCTGGAATACCTCCACGAACACGAATGTGTTTCGGTTCAGGTTCATCTTCGTCTTCACATAAAGGGCATGTGTCCCTACGGGCGCGTTTGCGTTTGGGTACGTTTGTGCCTTCGTCTTCATCTTCGTCTTCATCTTCGTAAGGGAAAGCAGCATATCTGCCAAATGGACCCTTCCACTTTAAGTATTTTGACTCATATGTGTTAACAATCAACTTCTTTCCGAATTCGGTGTAGGAGAATATCTCTGGTGGAAGAGTAGGAACGAAATCCCTTTGATTTTTCATACGAAGAAGATGAAGTTGATCGCCGAGCTTACCGAATAAGCATGCCAAACCGGAGTTTCCAACACGCGGACCGCCGTACGTGAAGGCCGTGACCATAAACGACTTGTTATATCCGTTGGCAACTATGTCCATCGCAGTTAACGTCGCGAGTGCTGCACCCAAGCTAAAGCCGGTCACGGTTATGCTTACTTCCTCGTCTTTGTACTTGTTCACAAGTTCCTTCACCGCGCTCAGGACCTCGAGAGAGCAACAAGAAATTAGTTATTGGTAGAACAAAATGAGGTAGAATTCGAAAAAAAAATCAAAATTTTCTATTCAACGCGAAAAAAATTTGATTTATTTTGACTCAAATCGTAATTTTATAAATTTAACTTAACTTTAAAAAATTCCAAATAAAGTTTGAGTTAGTATAAAATAAATATTTGAATAAATTGAATAACTCGAAATTTTTAATAATTAGTGGATCGTTTTTCAAGTTCGAGCCAAATCTCACAACTTTACTTGATATATGTAGGGATGGTCATGGGTTAGGTTTTTGGCTGACCCGCACCCGAAAATGTAACACATTCACCAGAATTCGACCCGACCTGACATTTTATGATGCCCCACCCAACCCAGATCCGACCAAAATTTTAGAGTAAAAACTTGAACCCGATCCGGTCCGGCATGACATAAATAAAAAAATTATTCGATTTTTATTAGACAAAATAGGAAGATAATTGAAAAATATATAAAGAGGTAGATATTATAGAAATTATACCTAAATATTTAAAATAAAATTAAACTATTATTTCGGGTCGGGTCAGACATTTTTCATCATAAAACCTGAACCCGACCCAACTTGACCTCGTAGTTAAAAACAACTAACCCGAACACGACTCGAACCCAAAAATTTCTTTTAAAATATCGAAACCCATCGAGTCTGAGTCAAATGACCATCCCTAAATATATGTATATTAAATATGAAAAAATTGAGAAATATATATATATATAGTATATAGGTATAGAGAGCCGTTTAAATTAAAATCAATTAGAACAATAATATTATAAATGTTTACAATTAAATTTAAAAAGAAACTCAATCAATTCGACTTGACTCGAAGAAAAAATTTAAACTTTAATAAAATTTGTGTTATCGAATACCCACCTGCTCTCTGACACTAGTTTTGCAATGAGTAGAGTCCGGTCTTGTTCCGATATAAAGACCGTGGAAGCCCCGGTGCACGGTGGCGCCATGTTCTTTGGCGGTCGGGAACAGGTCCGAAGCCGACATCTGTATTATAAAGTTGAAATCATTGAGCCACTCGGAGATCGACGAAGTTCCTCTCCAAGAAACCAAGATGTCCCTCCGGCCCAGGGCGAGCTTCCCTTCGTCGGTGGCCACCGCTACATATCCGAACCATGACGGCTCAACGTCATCGGAGCCAGCATATAGGAAGTGGGTCACGTCGTACTCGTATGGGTTCCCTTTCACAAGACAAGCCTTGTAGAAGAACTCTTCTTTCGAGGCGTCGGGTTCATCGGTCTTCCTGTTGAAAAGGTCTCCCACGGCGGCCGTCCTCTGGCCGTAGTGGATTATGTAGCGGCGGAGATCGGGATCCAGAGGTTGAAGGAGACCGGCCCAGTTGTTGTCGCCACTTAGTTCTCTCCAACGACTGGCTATGGAGCTGCCCATCGCTCTTTTTTCTCTGGTTTTTTCCACTTTCCTTCTTTGTTTTTTCATGTGCATGAGATGAGTACTCCGTTAGCCATGGATGAGTGCTTTATATAGAGCAAGAACTCCATTAGTCAAAGCTTAAAACCTACAAATCGATCCAATAAAGTACGTTCGTCGGTGTTTCCTTACAAGAAGATAGGGAGATTATCAAGTGAGTCATCATCAGTGCTCGACTCGACTCAAATCAAAAAAATTTTGATTCATGTTTGAATATACTTGATAAGTTTAATAGAATTTTATTTGACTCGTACTCGTTAAAAAATTCATTGCTAATTAAATTTAAATTAACAAATTTAACAAAACCGATCAAACTAGTGTGTAAAGTAATTCTAAAAACTAAACCCTAAAATAACAATTCACAAATACACCAAACTAACATATTATAAAAAAATAACGAGCGAGCTGTTCGCGAATTTTATAGAATTAAGTTGAATTTTACTCAACTTTACTTATTAAAATTTTAAATCAAACTCGAGTTTAGGTCGAATTAAATATTAATCGTATATTAAACTTGAATTATTTGTGAACCGCTGAAGTAGGTAGCACATACAATATGACCATTTCTGTAATAAATAACGAGACCCGGCATGGCAATTGGTTTTTATCTTATGGAGTACTCTCTTTGTTTAATAATTCAAATAATGACGGACATGGTTGTTAATCATCAGCATTAAGGATCAAGCTCCGCCATGCATGATCGAATAAATCGTAAATGTTTGGTTAGATAAATTAATTTTTTGTTTAGATGCCTAAGTTGATTGCAATCTTCTTTTTAAATTAAAATTTTAATATTTTAATTTTACTCAGAACTATAAATACATGTTAATTATATTTCATGATATTGAAATTATTAATTGCCATGTAAATATTGATGTGCATTATGTAATAATATGATATAATATAAACTATAACTTAGCATATATGGATAGTATGAAGCAGGGACGGACGCAAAACTTTATGTTAAAGGGGCGAACTTATAAAATTCCAAATGGGACGAACTTATAAAATTTTAGTGGGCAAAAATAAATTTTCAATAAGAAATACATAGAAAATTTCTAAATCATAAAAGAATTTCAAATTTTTAAGGGTGCGACTGCCCTCTCCAGCCCCCTCTAGGTCCATCCCTGGTTTGAAGATAAAATTGAAATGTTCAAAATTTTGAAGATTAATTTAGAATGAGAATCATAATTTAAAGATAAAACTAAAACATTTAAAAATTTATGGACAATTTGGGGAGGTGGATTTCGCGCCTCGTCTGCTTTTGATGCCACCGGATGAGTTGTTTTCCTTGGTGCATGATAACTTGTCGCCTGAGTTGAGTGTGGGTTAATAACACTAATTTTGTTTGAGAAGTTTTGGCTTTGTAAATACTATCAAGTGCACTCTTTTTTCCCTCATTTAGGTTTAGGAGAGTTTTTTAACGATGCACTTGTTAGTATGGTTTTTTCTCTATATTTATAAAAAAAATTATTGATAAGTGTTTTAAATTGAATATATTTTCTTGTAAATTCTCCTTCGTTGTCAATTATTACTGCTGATTTGATTTTGTTTTGCTCATTTTTGTTACATGAATCTATTTTCCAGTCAACAACAGTTTCTAGAAAGCAGTCAAGTAAGCACATTCTGGAAGAAATTATCTTAGGAATTTGAGTTTAAATTATCTTAGGATTTTAATTTGAAATTATTTTCTTTTAAATAATATTATCTTTAGGACAAATAATATTATCTTTAGGATATGTTATCTTTTAGATAATATTATCTTTAGGATTTATCTTTTTATTATATTTAGAATTTATCTTTCTTTAGAATTTATCTTTCATTAGAATGTATCTTTTTATTATCTTTAGGGTTTTTAGAAGACTATAAATACTCCTTTGGGGTAAAGCTTGATATGTATCTTTTTCACTTTTCTTCTCATTAATAAAAATTCTCTCAGGTTTTGTCTTTTATTTTTCTTTCAATTTTTCTTTTACTTTTTTTTTTACTTTGTTTTCTAAAAATGCTAAGTATGATTTCTATCATGCTTAGCTAAACTTTTTATTAGTCGATGGCCTAGCGATGACTCAATTGGTTTTGTGAGAATTAAAAAGTACTTAATATCTTCGGATATCATTCTCAATTTTCTGAAAACTTAGATAGGCAATCGACCTTTCTTTTAAAAATATTTACACTTTCATCTCAAAAAGCGCGCATTGGTGTGAATGTTGTTCTGATTCACCGTTGGGAGGAAGAGTCAGCTAGTAGCAAATTCAACTTTATGTGAAGACACTTGGCGACAGTCCGCTAAGGGAAATTGAGATCGAGTTCGATTCTCATTGAGACAACATAACTCGAGTTGGGCTTTTCCAGCGCTTAAACTACTTTGGTGCTAATGGCGATAGACGTTGTTAGTCCAGCAAAGACTGAATTTTGAAGATAGGTTTGGGAATATCGGTTTACCGGAGAGAAAAGTAAGTTATAAGGGTTGGACTTTGTAGACTGTAACCGGCATGAATCCCGAAGTAAAATCTCTTTCAATGATCGAAACAAATTGAGGCAGAACGAAGCTTGAGGCTATATTTCTACCATTGTTATTTTTATCTATTTACTTTCATTTTTTCGCAATTTTTAGATTTAATTTATTTTTAATTTTTTTCTTATATTACAAACCCCTTTTATTACTTATCGTTTTTCTTTGGCTCAAGATCAAAACAAGTTGGCATTGGAAATTTGTTAGTCTCTGTGGATTGACCCTACTTCTCTTTACTACATTCTTATTTATTTTATTTTGAGAATTAGGTATAATTTAATTGACAATTAGGACGCTTGTCAATTATGGACAATTTAAAATAAAAATCATCATTAAAAACATGATTTAGAAATATAAAATAAACATAGAAAAAACTTTGATACGTAGGCTGTATAAACTTTAGTTTATAAGTATCTTTTAGTTTTAGGGGTTAAGGTTTAAGTTGTTGAACTTTATAATGTAGATTTAGAGTTTAGGGTTTAATTTTTAATGTTAGGGTCAAAATTTTAAATTTTAAATTTTATAGTGTAAATATAAAAGATTGTGTAAAATAAATTTTGACCGCCCGAGAATTTTACCCATAAACTTATATTAAAAAAATCTAAAATATACTTATATATCCATCTATCCTCAATTTTTATTAGCATTCATATTTTTGTAATATAAATACAAAAAAATACTTTTGGACAGGCGCGTATATTACAAAATTTTATTTACTTGTCATTTATCTACTTTAAAATTTAAATTTAAGAATTTAAGATCAGAATAAATAAAATTATACGATTTAAATTTTATAAGGTTTAAACTAAAAAACAACCCTCAAACTATATTTTTTTTTGCTTTTGGCCCTTAAACTATCATTTTTTGTCACTTTAAGTCTCTAAACTATTTTTTTGTCAAAATAAGCGCCTAAGCTATATTATTTTTCTTCTTTTAGTCCCCAAAACTAGGGGTATTCAAATCCGGGTACCTGAAGTATCGGGTACCCGGATCTTCGGGTAGTAGAAAATGTGGCCTGAGTCCCGACTCGTTTTTTGCGGGTACCCAAAAATTCGGGTATTTGGGTACCCCGGATATAAAAATATATTTTTTAAATATAAAATATTTTATTAGTTTAATATAAAAATATAAAAATATGTATTTATTAGTTTAATATAAAAATATGTATTTATTAAATATAAAATATAAAAAATCTTATATTTTTTATTAGTTAATATAAAAATATGTATATTGAATATAAAAAATATTAATTTTAAATATATCTGGGTACCAGGTTGTATTCGGGTACCCGAAAATTCTTAATTTTGTGACCCAGGCCCAACCCGAGAAGTGACGGGCCGGGTACCTGACCCGGGTAAAAAAATATTCTGGGTAAATACCCGGTTATTTATGTTCGGGTAATCGGGTCAGATCAGTCGGTCGGGTATTTTAAAACACCCCTTCCCAAAACTATTAATTGGTCAAAAAATCTTTGTGATGTGTCAACATCTTATTAGTCGAAATAATTTTTCTTTTGACTTAAATAACTATCGGACTTAAAATGACCAAAAATAATAGTTTAGAGGCTTATTTTGATATATGATATTTTAAAATTTAAAAAGAACATAATATTTATATATGTTAGAAAAGCTTATAAAATAATATTTTTGTAATCATGGACTTTGACAAAAAATAATAATTTAAGGGCTTATTTTATCCAAATCATAGTTTAGGGGCTTAAAGTGGCTAAAATAATAGTTTAAGGGCCTATTTTGCCCAAATCATAGTTTAAGGGCCAAAAGCAAAAAAAAAATGCATAGTTTGAGGGCTTTTTTTTGTTTGAGCCATTTTATAAAATTAATATATCAAATAAATTCTCGTAAAATAAATCAAGTCTACATTAACTAATAATAGAATACAGATTATTTGCCTTCACACTTCATTTGTTTTACTAGCTATGTTGACTTAATTTATAATTATTACCGTGGGCTTGATAACAAGTTAGATATTAAATGTAGACTTTATTTTTATTTAATTGTCCTACCTAACAAGTTGGATATTACAACAAACTTCAGTTGTACGAGTTCTTACTTTAGAGGAGCATCTAGACTTTAAAGGAAGAAACTTAGAAATGACCAAAATTTTAAATAAAATAATCGTTAACCGATTGAATATTTAATTAGCCAACCCATTAATGAAATAAAATTTGATTCGATCGATTATTTTAATTGAATAATAAAACCCTAATTATTTAGCAATAGAAAAACAATGCCGTGTCTTTACTCTTTAATACGAACTCCCGAAATGGCTATGTTCACCCAAGGGATTTTGCTAATGGCAACTTTCTCCATAAACTAAAAACAACAGAAATTATTACCATTGTTCTACGATGTCTTCCGTTCCAGTTGCAATACTCGAGTACGATATTCGCCTAACGCCCAAATAGGGAAAATGTTGCGATAAGCGGAGAAACTGATCATGCAATTCCTGTTGAACACTCCCATAATTTCCTGCATGTATAAGAGTTTGCGAATTCAATCAAAGAATGTGTGTCGTATAAAGATGGAAATTTTCTGCACCGGGGTCGTTCAAAAACTTACCTGTTGAGGGAAGTCCCCATTCTCCATTTGGGAATTTATCAGATATCTAGCTCCTTTGTGCAGTGGTGCCGGATCTCTCTCGGCCTGCTCAAACAAGTTTGAAATAGAAACAATGAAATCGACAGATGTCTTCCGTCTCTTTCAAAATCTGGAACATTTTCCAGACTAACACATGCAGGCATGTAAATTACCGACTTCAAATAATTCAAGTTTTCATGGTTTTCTGTTACAAATATGTAGGAAAGGTCCCAAGGTTTCACATGCTCAAAGAGCCATCATAGTGGCATAGTCTAACCTCAACATTAAGAAGATGCTGCAGTAGAAAATGACGTTTACCTGCCCAGCATCGATTAGAGCCAGTATAGCCCAGCCAGTGTTTACCATATGTGGTTTGTTGCCCTCAATATTTGAGTAAACCTGTAAAGGGAAGCATTTAATTCCTTGGAAACAATATACCAAACATAATTGAGTTCGAGCTGTGGAATTATATTTTAGAAGAAAATGACGATAATAGTGTTAGGTACTATGTTAATCGGATTCGGGTGTGCATGTCGGATGTGGGTATTGCCTAACACGGGTATGTTCAATTTTTTTGTATTTTTAGCATGTATCTAGAGGGTAACTGAGGTCGGTAGAGGATAATGAATGGCTCATGAAGATGAAGCAACTACTCGGGCAAACAAAAGCCCAAGATCGGGGAAAAAATAAAATGTTAGACAAAGTTTACTCTAGATTAGAACTGAGATTATAAAATTCAGATGTTCCAAATACGTTTTGAGTATAAACTAAGAACTGTCACATGGAAAGTTAATAAGCCTAACCTTGTTCTGACATGAAAGATAACTTTCTCCCCAGCCACCTGAGGGAAGCTGTTTAGACAGCAGAAAATCGCAGGCCTTCCGGATGCTAGACGAGTTATTGAAGGTCTTTCCAGCAGCCACCAGTCCTTTCACCCCAAACCATGTACCATATGTGAAGCAAACACCCCATGAGCCGTACCTAGTTGGATAGGATGGATAACTCAATGAGTTCAAAGCTAGGGAAAAAGGTGGAGTTGAAACATTGTAGCAGCTTTAGGAAGAAAATTCAGGGACTAGTGACAAACAAAAGCTTCTTATAAACATTGGTTTCAAAGAAAGTTAGGGCCAAACCAAGAGCCATCTGAGGCTTGTATACTTTCGATGTACTTAGTTGCCTTTTGGATACACCGGTCTATTTCTTATCGAAGATGCCCAGGGTGTGACTTCCTAAAAGCTGCCAAAGCTTGAATTGCAGCTGACGTACATTCCACGTAACTGAATAGCCACCATAATTGATGTTTAACACTACATTCATCAAGCCAAAAAAATGGAAAATACAGAGTATAATTCAAATACTGGAATCTTACGGATAGTCAATAACAATATCACCAAATGTTTCTGCAGGATTGATCAGCTGTAGACATAAATCAATATTGTAAGCCAACTACAGCTTACCAAGAAAGCGGGAATTTGTTTTATTCATGAAACGCATAACTGATTCATTCTTATAATTTCAGATAATATAGCAAGCTATTTAGTTCCAGGTTTTGGATAATTAAGGTTTGATGTTTCACAAATGTAAAATTAAGTAATAAATTTGTTGCAAACTAGTGGCATAAACAGAGTAACAAGGGATACCTCCAACCAAGGGTATGATCTTGTGAGCTCATATGTTGCAAAGCCACCCTCTGCATTCTGCAAAGATATGAAAACAAAATTTAATAAATATTAACAACACCTGAGCTAATTAACAACACCGATCTCAAGATAAAACTAGATCGACCAAGGTGGGAGGGGGTTTATCATGGATTAAAATATAATTATGATTATCTATTGTGGGCTAGGGTCACATGGTTGTAACAATATATTTACTAATGTCACTTTTATTCAGCTTTGAATGTTGGGATATTACAAAAATTGTCCCTCTTTTTACCTTTTTTACTCTCATATATCTCTCACTGTTATTTTTTTCCATCCATTCTGCTATCTCCTCTCCCAACTTTGTTGCATTAGGATGAGCCTTAGCCTTTAGAGTCACGAAAGAGAGAAGTTTTTTTGGGAGAGTTGTCGAGTTGTAAGGTAGAATAGAAAATGAAAACACTGGGTTATATATTATAAAGTGTATTCCACGATTTAGAAACTAACAAGTGCTAAAACTATATTTGTTCCAAAAAAGTGCTAAAACTATCTCTTTCATTACTCATGCTTAGAAAGTATTTATTGTTGTTTTTGGTTTCTGTAATCTCTATAGTGGATTTTCCTTAGTCCAAGTATGTAAGCAACAAGTGCTGAACCAAATTAAATGTTGTCTTTTATGTGGTTTACTTCATCCACTTCATGTTTACCTCAATGTTGAAAATACCAACATTATAAAATCCTTCTCAGAAAATATATATATATATATATATATATATATATATATATATATATATATATGCTTTATAAAGAGTATACATTTAGTATGAAGTAAATAAATTTCATTAAATGCATTAAGCGGGGTCTAAATGCTTTTACACTTCCTATTGAAATTATTCCATTAAATGGTCTTCATATGTGATATGTGTAACCATGTCGAATTTAAAAGGATAAAAATGAAATCTTTCAATGGTTTATCAAATAGCATCTTTGCAACAGCAGTGCATGTGTGTCCAGAGATAGATATATTTATTCAGTTGATCATAACCAGAAAATTAATTACCTGAAGTGAAAGGATAACATTTACAGCATCATATAACCGATTTGCTTCTAATGGTTCTCCAACAATCTCTGGGGATATTTTTGATAATAAAAGAACAGCCTGGAGGAAGGCAAAATGTTAAGAAAACATAATGAGGAAAATTCTCTGAATTCAACTACTTACTTTTAATCCCTCTGCTGTGCAATCGGAAATGGGCCATCCGTGATCTGCGGTTGAAAAAGGCCAAGCACCTTTGGAAATGTGACAGTACCAAAAGTTAAGATCCCCAGGGCAATCTTCTTGAACCTTCAAAATAAAGAAAAGAACATTATAAAAGGTACAATAGCAAGCAGTCTCCCAAATGAATAAACTCTAATATGTTTCCTAAATATAAACCACCTGTGTGTTCCTTAAGTACATGTTCGCTTTCCTCAAAGTCGAACTGTACTCTTCAGTAAGGTTGGTTGAAAGAATTGCTTGAACTGCAAATGCAGTGTCCCACAGTTGACTACCATTGTAACCCTGCAACAAGATCATTACGCCCACACAATAAATGGTCATTAAGATATTGCAAAAGCAACAAAAATGTAAAACCCAAAACATAGACACAATTGCAGTGCATAGATTAGCAGAACATTATTTATACAGCACCAGTTATATTTTCCAAATGAAATGGAAGCCGCCTTCAGATATCAACAGTTCAAGATTAGCCACAAATTTGGTAAATAGATTTTCTTGATTGATGGTGAAGGGATCAAGGCTATTATCAACTAAAAAGGATGAGATGGCATACTCACCTGCATTTTCATGCCATCTTCAGCAACCCATAGATAATCATAAAGTCTTGGAAGATGCAACTTGAACGCCTCTGAATTTGGGTCTTCCACCCAACAGCAAAGCATGTTTAAAACCTATTATCAGCAAAATAGATATCCCGAAGCAAAACAAATAAAATTAGATAAGCAAAAAAAATTACAGAATAATTGCATGGACTTTATTTGGTACAGAGTAATCACGTCATATACATTATGAAAAATATCAGAGAAAAAACACCCCAAAACTTGCATGGTAATCTGAATTCTGAAAGACTAGGACACACCAGAGAAATGCTAAAAAGATGTATAAGAATAGCTTATTTATTTAGTTAGTTAGTTATTCAGATTTATGAGTTTGTTTTTCCTTGCACACCTTGTTTACAGGCCCAATGCAGATGTAAGAGTATTCTCATCTTCATAGTGTATGTGCTCTATTGCAGTTTGAACTGCCTTTTCTCTCAACTTCTTTCCGGGCCAACACATTGGGATAGGTTCAACAATCTTGTGAAGTGATGCCCAAAGAATATCCTGCAGCAATGGGTGAGGGTAGTACAAATCTTCCTGCAAGAAAAAGTGATAGGTTCTTCATGTTAAATGAATATCTACAAGAGCTCATGTTGGTTTTGCTCTGATTATTGTATGGCCGTCTAAAATCATTTATAGAAGTATACATGTTAGAGGCAGAGCATTTACATTAAACTATCAATTTCACTAACCTTTGCTTAGGCATTTCGTGCTCGATTCCAATCTATTTCATGGTATGGAATAGTATAAAGCTCCTTCCTCAAAGCCAAAACTGTTGGTGTGATGGGGCCAACAAACCTCTTCCCATATAAATAAGACATAGGCAAATAGACCATCCGGCAGTGACACCACATCCTTCCTGATGTCGAGGGAAAAAGAAAAATATTCTTTTATCCTCTTTGGGAGAGAATTGGTAAGAATGCAAATTCAAGAAAGTTTCTGGATGGAAATGAAGGGACAAGAACCTGATTGAAATGGAAGAATATAAGGGAGAAGCCATATCTCAGGGGGCAAGGGATTATTTCCAGACCATTCAAAGGCTTCAAGCACCTATTGCCACCAAGAATTGAATGCAACTATTATCAAACTGATGCTATGTGAATAGTGAAAACACTAAATCAAACACTGAAACCAACATAAACAGGGTTAGGTTCTGAACTGAAAGCCACATTTTCCCCCATGATGTTATTTCAGTAGCACCACCATGGTTCAAAATCCAATCTCTTCCTCCATCCATTGCCCCTTGCCCATCATTAGGTCCTTCACCAAGCAATCTTAAAGTGACATAAGTCAAGGAAGAACCAAACATTGTACTTGGGCCCTCAATGTGTAAGCCCCATCCACCATCTTCGTTCTGCAATTGCATATGCATAACCATAGTTCACAAACTTTACAGACGGAGTGCAATAAGAAATAGAAGCAAAACGCTCGACACAAAAACTTGAGAGCTATTGAACTTGCTAAAAGAGCAACATAAAAGAGATTTGAATTGCCTGATGATTATAGAGGTAGCGAATCATCTCCTTCTTATGCTCTTCTGATAAGACTGCATTCAGTGCCCCAGTAATAGACAGAGCAATTACCTGATGCATGACATGAACAAAACAAAAATATATATCACGCCTACATAATAAGTTATTTTAAAATTGTAACTCATTTTAATAATAAATTTTAGGTAAGGCAAACGGAAAACTTTTGACCATCCATGTAAGACAATATAAATCAAACTGATGTTATCAGGAACACTTCCATCTAAAAATGAGCACTTACCAAACCAGGCATAAGAAACATGGGACCTCCATAATCACCTGGCCAATGCCCATCATGGGCCTGGAGAGATGAATGAAAATTTATAGCTCTTCGTAACGTATTGGTGACCATTCCTTCTGTAACATTTTCTGATTCCTCAACTTTGTCCCGAGGCAAAACCTCAGATACCGGGTTCTCCTTGGAAAGCTGGGTTATGGAGGGGAAAGAGATCAAATAATAAACCGAAGAACATTATGCGTAATTTGTAAATAAAAGCTGAAATATTAACAATCCGAATAACAGTACAGAATCAGGATAGCTATGAAAAGTTTCTAACCTAAAACTGAAAGCAAAAAACAGGCGATATTTAAACATTAAAATTGCATTAACCGCATCATTCATAAAAAATGTTACCCAAAGCTCCCATTATGAGTATAATATAAACTGAGGGGAAAATGACTGTAAAATGATTAATAGTTTTATCTTCTCAGGAAGTTAAAAAAATATTTTACTAAAACACATTACACATCCATTCCTAACAACTTTACATGCTGGCAATAATCTTACTACAAATTCATCAGCTTTATATAGGAGATTTTTACTGTTCTCAAACAAGCTGTCTATCCATTTCCCAAATAAGAAAAATCTATCCCCAGAGGCTTGATTATTCAATCACTACTAGCAATAAATCTTAAGTCCAAAGTTCAAACCTATCTAATAATAAGTGGTAGGTTATCAAGATTTAGGAGAAATTACGCTTGGCTGTATGCAATATCAAAAAGGCACTGATAACTAGGGGTGAGCGTTCGATCGAGTCGAGTAAAAAAATTTTTGAGTTATTCGAGTTGACGAGTCTAATTTTAACATTGGAACTTTCATTCGAAAATTTTTCGAGTCGAATCGAGTTGAAGAAATTCGAGTCGAGTTATTCGAGTTTCTATTCGAACTTAGTTGTAATTATTTATAATGTTAATACGAATTAATTCTAATTTTAAACAACTTTATTTAACCATATAAGATATATATATTCGTATTATTTTTCACATGTATAAATAAGAATTATAAAGTTATTTAATAAATCAAATATCATCTAAAATTATATAATATATATTTTAGCTAAATCGATAAATTTTATAGTACGGTTTAAATCACTTTCTCTAATCATATATATATATATATATATATATATATATATATTTTCATATTTTTCATATGTTGCAATATTTCTTCATATTTTTATATATCGGTATATATAATAAAAAATTAAGGGACTCGTCTCGAACTTAAAAATAAATCCATTAATTACTAAAAATTTCGAGTTATTCGAGTTTCTATTTTACAACTCAAATTTTATTTGAAATTTTTTCTAGTAGAGTCGAGTCAAGACAAGTCGAGTATTTTCGACTTGACTCGAGTGAGTTATTTGGTTTTTTCGAGTCGAGTTTTGTTCATCCCTAGTGATAACAGTCCTAAGTCTGGTAAGGATTAAAGAGACTGTGATCTTAACAATATCCAAGCAGACATTATTAACATTGCACTTCGTAACATTTTGCATAGATTGTTTGCTGATTGTTCATTGACTGATGTTTAGTAGCAGTTTGATTGCTTCTATACAGGATTAAGAAACAATTATCAAAACATAAGTTCTCACCACAAATATAGTAAAAAAGCAAGTGGGGCAATTAATGAGAAACGGCGGAATTTCAATAGTACTACCTAACACATTACTATTATTGTCTTATCGGAATCAATAAGAAATACATAAGAAAAAAAAAGACAACGAAGAATGCGTATCGAAATACCTGCAAGCGCATAAGTAGATCGGAGCTGTGCTTCTTTTTCAACCGATTGTTGGTGAAGTTGAGGCGAGCTTTCTCGATCTCTATCAACTCCTCCGGCGATCCAAGGTCGGGATCGAACTCCCAAATCTGTCTCCCCACGTGATTGTTCACCGACCTCAGCCATGGATTCCCTCCGTCGGCGATTTTCAGCTTCCACATTTTCAATTCCCCGGCTACTCTACAAAACCTAGTCGGAATTCAAATAAAAAACAGCAGCGTTGAGAAGATTCACAGAGAATAAGGCCAAAGTGCATGCAGCCGCGGTTTTCAACAGAAATGGGAAGTGCAGGGTCCAAGTAGAGAGTCTTATCACGCATATATATGGAATATTAAACAGTAATAATAAGTGTATTCAACAAAAAAAATTGAGTGTGAGAGAGAGACGTGTCGTCGTCGTTTTCCTCTGCAATTGCGCTGTCATCGAACTCAAACCACATGCGTAAATCCCGCAATTTATATATATTTTATTTTATGAATTATTTTTAAAAAAATTTAAATTATAACCCTTATTTTAAATTGGTTCATAAACTTTTAAATATTTAAATTTTATTCTCAAATTACACCTCTCATTTTAAATTACTCTTAAACTATGACCCTCATTTTAAATTGGTCTTCAAACTTTTTGATTATTTTCATCCTCGTATTCTTGTTTATACCGCATCATATTATTACATAATACACATAAGTGTTTCATGACAATTAACAATTTTTATAATGATTGCATTAACATAAGATATGATTAGCATATATTGATAATTTGATGATAAAATTAGAACATTTAAAAAGTTTGAGGACTAATTTAAAATGAGTGTCATGGTTTGAGGATAAAACTAGAATGCTCAAACGTTTGGGGACCAGTTTAGAATGAATGTCATAGTTTGATGATGGAATTAGAATATTTAAAAGTTTAGGTACCAATTTAAAATGCGTGTTATAGTTTAAGGGCGAATAATATAATTAACTCTTATTTTATATAAAATAAGTATTTAAATAATTTTTTATATGTGTTTAAATATTTTGTGATCAATGAATAATGAATTGATCAATTTTTCCTTTGATTTTAAAGAAACAAACAGAAAAAAAAAAAAACTTCGTTTTTTAAGAAGCCAAACACTTGACTATGAAAATCTATCTATTTTTGCTGCATTAGATTTGATAAGGACTAATACTTGATATATCGCTAATGTAAAAAAAGTTCACACATGCATGTCTATTTTTAAGTCTAAATCTAAAATATAAAATTTTAACCTTAAAAACCTACAAATCTGACCACAAAACCTTAAACCTAAACTTTAAATTCTAACTATAAATCCTAAATTCTAAACCTTACAACCTAAACTCTTAGCGTCTAAACACTAAACTATAACCCTAAACCCCTAAATATCCCCGCTTGTGGAAACTTTATTTTCTACCATCAGTATATAGGATAATAATCATTTGATCAATGGGTGTTTATTAACTCTTTTATTGCGGAATAGACAATTTTTAAGTCCATAAATTATTTTCAAAACACTTTGATTTTTAAAATTTATTTATTCAAATTTTTTGAGTATTACATTATGAACCATTCTCATCGCATCAGTTATGGTCTTAACCAATAAAATCTACCAATCTTGTGAATTTACTAAGAACTTTTAATCACATATTCTAGAGATTGTTGACTAAAATTTTTTTTTCGAAAACTACCATTTAAAAGGGTTGATGACTTGAAAAAAATGATGTAAAGAGTGATTTATATTAGTTGACATTATGGTAAAATTTCTTGTTATTCAGGGGAGTAATACACCGAAATTAGTGGGGGTCAAGACTTTTAGGGCGAGCAAAAATTAGCTCAACTTGAAAAAATCATTTTTTTCAACTTGGCTCCACGTAAAAAATTTAGATCGGTTCGTAATTTCATAAACTTAATTCGATTTCAAAAATTTTCAAATAAAATTTGAATTATAAAATAAAACTTTGAATAACTCAAAATTTTTAATAATTTTTTGATCATTTTTTAAGTTCGAGGCTAGTTCTTCAACTCTTTATGATATATGTATATCATGTATTGAAAAAAATATGAAGAAATGCATATGTAAATTATATATGGTTATAGTCAATCCTTTAAATTAGAACCAATTAGTACATAAACATTATAAATGTTTACAATTAAATTTGAACAGAAACTTGAACAACTTAACTCGACGTGAATCATTTTTTTAAATAAAGTTTGAGTTATAAAATAGGACTCATTAATTCAATTAACTATTTTTTACTTGACTCGACTCGATCAAATATTCACCCTTAATAGCTCCTATAAAAATATAAAAAAAATTAAAAATATTTATAATAAAATTGTTTTTAACCTCTTAATAGTATATAATTAATTATTAATTCTCTTGAGTTAATTTATTTTAAATGACTCACAATAAATAATGTAGAGTTAAATCTCGCTTAATAAATATACCATTAATAATCATCTTAAGTATTGTACTATCATTATTATTACATTTGTAAGTAACAGTGAGCAAATCCACGTCAGAACTCAACAACCGTAGTCTGACAGACTTTTGCCGCCATGAAAACCGCCGCGAAAGCAGCTGAAAACAAAGAGGAAAAAGAAGAAAACAAAGGCTTTGATTAGTAACTATTGAAAACCGCTGCAGAGAGGAATTGTTTTGTGTATAATTTATTAGCTTTTTAAATCCCAAAATCTACAAATTCTTGGCTTAGTCAAGAAATATTGTGTGTGTGTGTATGCATCGAAAGCCGAAAGGGGAACGGCCGGCACTCCGATTGTTTGATTCTCCCGACATTTTGTTCATTTATTTTAACACTAAAGAAAGACACCAAATCTGCAATTTTCAGAATATTCGTAAATCCCACAAGCAATCGTTTAAACCGATGCGAAAACATTGCTTCTTGTCAGCTGTCACCCTTAACTTTTTCAAATTTTCAGCCAATGAAATTTCAAAGAATTCAATAATAAGATGGCAAATTCGAGGCCAAATCCAACTTCATTTGCTCTTCTCCACCATTAATCCACGTCGAAACCAACGAAACATTCTTCACACGGTCACAGGCAAGATCATCTGAACTTCAAAAGGAAAATGACCCAATGTTTGTTTTTGGATTCTGATTTGTAAAAAAGACAGGTACTGGCAGAATTTAACTTGGGTTGTTCTTGGTTTTTGTTCCTGCCATGATCAGAGCTTGATGAACAGTCAAACAATTGAAACCCGGAGTTTTGGTTTATGATGAAGACTTCCTCCTTGTTCTTTTTCCTTGGAGGGACGGTTGTGCTGATTATATTGTTGATTGTCGTGTTAATCTATTGGAAAATTTGGAGACCGGCGGGGATTAAGAGTTTTATATCGGAGAGTAAAAGGCATGCAGGTAACGTGTTTGATGAATTATTTCATTGGGAATTATTGGTTTGTGAAGTTTGATTCATATGTCGTTTGCAGCGTCCACTGATTTCTTTAGCGGTGACCTTCGAAGTATTTTCTATTTTGACTTCCGGACATTGAAGAGGGCGACCAAGAATTTTCACCCTGATAATCTCCTTGGCAAAGGTGGATTTGGACCTGTTTACAAAGTAAGCAAGTTTTTTTTTTTTGGTTTAACCACCATATCCAACAAGCTTTGATATATCTCGACTTCTCATTTTCGCTAAACTATCCGTGTTTAATATCTGCACATGAAATGTATTTAAATGTAGACATAAGATATGATCATCTAAATATATGACAATTTCGATAAAATTGTGTATTGTACATGACAAGTAATTTTATCCGTGGCATATCTTCGAATTTGGATAGATTGATCATTATGTATGAAGACTATGATCCTCCAAGTATATGAAAAGCTTAGAAATAATTAAGCATGCCTGTATCTAACATATAGTTACAGTGCATTGCATATTCGTGTATATATGCAGAGACGGCACCAAGGGCCTGGCAGAGCCTTGGTCCCCAAAATGTTAAAATTATTGTTTAGTCCCTTTAGAAATGGTAATGTTTTAAATTAGTACAATAGTAAAATCATTTTTTTATCCCCCCAAATGATAATTTTATGATTTAGTTTCCTCTGAAGTTGTAAAATTTCAAATCAATACAATGTTAACGTTGGATTTTGTCCACTTAATTTCTTTTCCATGTATCTATAAAGTGAGATGTAGATCCATATTTTTCTTTAGTCATGTCTAAAAGTTTGAAATTTGCAAAATCAATCGAGAAATATGATTAGTTGTACTAGATGAATAATGCAAGTTATGGTGTATCTTTATACTTCAAGAAATCATATATATCTTGTTGCTTTGGGGTCCATTTGGAACTGATATTAAAAACAATGAGGATTTTTTCATTTTTTTCTCCGGGTTTCTTCTATAGGGAAAGCTAAAAGATGGAAGGATGGTTGCTGTGAAAAAACTGTCCCATGAGAGATCCCAACAAGGAGAGTCGGAGTTTCTTTCAGAAGTGAGGTTGATCACAAGCATCCAACACAAGAACCTGGTTCGCCTCCTGGGATGTTGCTCCGATGGCTCTCAACGTTTACTTGTATATGAGTTTATGAAGAATGGCAGCTTGGATCACATAGTATATGGTATATATAAATCACCCCAATCTTCTTCTTCTACAAGTAAATGTATGTACGTATGTATGTATGTATGTATGTATAAGCATAGATGAAGGAATGATATGCCCTTTTTTGAAACATGGAATGCTATATAGTCTAGGGATAAGAGAAGGGGATGCACATATTCCAATTCAAACTTCGACCTATTACATGACACCACTCAAAAACGATTACACGAACATGTTCAGATTCGAACGTTTTGCATGTTGTTCTTTATTTTAATAAGGGGAAGGAGGTAGTAGTTATCTTGGGATCAAACTTCAACTGAAGACTTGATATGTATTGTGTAACCCAAACCTTGTAATTAAACTTGAGAATACTTACTTTTATTTGCTTTGAGATGTGTTGTAAACTGATGCAGGAACAAAGGAACTTTTCTTGAACTGGGAGACTAGGTTTCAGATAATCTTGGGTGTAGCACGAGGGCTTCAGTACCTACACGAGGATTCGCATTTGAGGATTGTTCATAGGGATATCAAAGCAAGCAACATTCTGCTCGACGACAAGTTTCAACCCAGGATTGGTGATTTTGGGCTGGCTAGGTTCTTCCCTGAAGATGAATCTTATCTTAGCACCAATTTTGCTGGCACTTTGTAAGCCCCTCTCTTCCCGTACACTTTTTTATGAACAACTCATGGTAGCGGATATAGCTGTATTCAGGAGCGGTTCTGGACATTGTTGAGAAAGAAACTGAACACTCGAAAGCAAGCGGAAGCACAACCGATGTTCTTTTTCTCCTTATAACTCAAGTTAATAATTATGGCAAGCACAATATCACAAATATATTTTCTAGCAACACTAATCAACCACAAATCAATAATGCAACCACAAAATAAATCGAAACACCGATATTTTTACGTGGAAAACCCCTCTAAATCAAGGGTAAAAATCACGGGACCTTAGAGTCCGATCAAAAAGCTTCACTATCATCAAATGTTCAACTACAAGACTACAATATCCAGCCTACAACAAACATTCAACTCCAACAAGGCTAATAACAAGTAGTCTTTAGCAAAAGAGAAAAAAAAATAAGAGAACATCACCAAAAACACAGCTGCTGTAAAAGGGGATTTTCGACGCTACAAGACTCGGATGAAAAATTCGACCATACAAAATCAGCTCAATCGAACTACAGATAGACCTCCGATCTAAGAGTTGATCACCGCTGCACCAAAGCTTCAAAAACTGTTTTCTCTTTTATTTTCTCTCAAACGAGCCTCTCTCTCTTACAAAATTAAATCTGATTTTTTTTTTTGCTGTAAATCAGCTGCCCACACACTCTTCAAGGCAAAATAATGATGCATTTCATGGATTTTGAGTCTTGCTTAACTCATTTTTATTCAAAATTCAGTTTGTCATGTACACAACGAGTCAACGGGTATTTAAATTTTTTAAAATTGAAGGCCCCGTTTTAATCATTTGTACATAATCCCTTAAATTTTTGAACCGTACCTAAATGTATTAATAACGATGATGAAATGATTTTCTTTTGTGGGTTTGATTTTGTTAAAGAGGTTATACGGCTCCAGAGTATGCCATTAGAGGAGAATTGTCCGAGAAGGCTGACATTTATAGCTTTGGAGTTCTTGTGCTTGAAATCGTTAGCTGCAGGAAGAATACTGATCTTACACTGCCTTCCGAAATGCAGTATCTACCTGAATATGTAAGCAATTTTTAATTTTGTTTACTTTTAATATTTATTTATAATTAGAGATTAAATTGCAATCAAGTTGCAATACATGGTAAAACCCGAGCCACTGGATGAATTTTTATAGCGATCCACTCCGAATGAAAAATCTTTTTTTATACCAACTACCGGCAGGTGGTCTAACGATGAAACGTTAGGTTTCTTAAGCAATGTCTAAAATTATAATCCTAACTTGTTCATAAGTAAACTGGGTTAGGATAATTTACTTATAAGAAGCCTTTGCAATAATTAAATCCAAATTAGTCGATCAATAGATCAAACAAATAATCATAAAAAACTCTTTTTTATCAAATAAAAAAGGAGTAAATGAAGATCCACTAATTGACCTAGTGGTCACGGATATTCATCTGTTTCACCCTTTGTGTGGATTCAAGTTCTGGCATTTGTCTTGAGAATATTATTGTAACTCTACTTAGTAAAAAAAAAAAGGAGTAAACTTGATATCAAAACCTCTACTATTCTAGCTATTTTCGATCAAAATTTCGAATAAGAATATTGTTAATAAAACAAAATAGATTAGAAAGGCCGTGCTCATAATAAATTTTTACAGTACTCAATTCTAATTAGTAAACCAATATATAAAAAAATTTCTACTATTCTAACTATGATCAAGTCGTTATTGTACATGCATGTACCTTGATCACATACTAATTATGATTGTTTTTATACTAGCTAGGCGTGGAAGTTGTATGAGCGAGGCCATATGCTTGATTTAGTAGATCCTAGACTGAGACAACGTGGTTCGTTGGTGGAGAAAGATGTGGTGCGGGTCATCAATGTAGCCTTCTTCTGCCTTCAGCTTCATCCGAACTTTAGACCGCCGATGTCCGAGATCGTAACCATGTTAACCTGCACTCCCGAAATGGTCGGAACACCCACCAGACCCGCCTTCTTCAATAGTACCCGACGTAACAAGAACAACGATATTCTGTCGTCGTTGTCCTGCGACACTATGCCCGACCCTTTCCCTTCTCCACTTCAATCTGAGTCCACTCCGTCTCAGGTTCACAATTAGATGCCTCATTGGAATCACTTTCATTATATAGCTTAAAGAAGAACCATTGTTTGATTTCTATTTGTTTGAATATTGTAAGATAAGAGGGATATATTATGTTATAATTTGTGGGTTTGGTTGAATGGAGAAATGGATATAACTTTTAAAAATCATTTTTGTTATAAATAGTAGTCATTCATGTCTGCAATAATTTAAATTTTATTAAACTTTTTGTAATTTCTATACAATATTTTAACACTGTTAATTAGAATTGAATTAACAACAAAACAATTATATATAAGAATTACACCCTTTCTGTTTTAAGAGTAGGAAATTTAGTTCAAGGGATTAGTTTGTAAGATTTTAAATTTAGGGTTTAAGATTGAAATTTAAGGTTTAAGTATTAGGAATTTAAATTTTAATTTATAAAGTAAATATGCAGGTTGATGTAATTTTTCCTATATATATAATCTCTTATCTATACTATCATTGATTTTATCAATATAACTACACTTGCCATGCATGTAAATGTCGATGATAGAGAATTCCATATTTATAACTGTTTAAAAGATTCTTACATCAAACAAATAATCAGACATTTTTAATTTACTCAAAATTTAGTGCACATTATCTAGATGTATAAAAATCAAAAAAATCTCAGTGTGTGATGTAAATAAATAAGCAAGTTTATAATTAATAAATATTCATGACTGAAACCAAAATTACATGCATCCACTTCTATCTACAATTCCAGCCATGTATGTTAGTTTGGGGGTGAAATCATACCCATTTTGCAGGGAACTCTGGATTTGATACAGCTTACAAAATAGTTGCACATCGAGCAGTTCAAAATTGTGAATTACTGAGGAAGGTAACCATGCATCTTGTTTGTTGAAACATCGTATCGATCTTCTGCCAAATGTCGGATTGGATTTCAAGGAGCTTCTTTGCCTTGTCTTGTAACTTCAGGTGTCGTCGTATTGTTTCACCATGTATCTGAACAAATAAGATAAGACATTACATCAATGAAAAACCAGCATAAGCACTCTTAAGATGTTCTGAGGTTTGCATTTTTTAATTTTGGAACATTTTGGTTCTGGATTATTCCAAGTTAAGGTCATTCTAGATTCAAATTATTTGTTATTTGGATCATCTTCGAGTTATGTTAGGCAAGTTCGGTTTGTTGACTTTATGTGGCCAAATTATGTTGGATTGAGTTCAAGGTTTTAGACAATTGGTTGGTGTTTTGGGGTTTGGGTTAGAATTGGGACATCTACAAACCCAAAGGTCTATTGTCAAAAAAATTGTTAACCAAAAAATGAAATTCTTTTAAATTAAGGTAAGAAAACAATACCTTCAGAAATAACCTGATAACAGCTTGTATGAACTCAAAGTTGTTCCTGTAGGAGAGCTCGTAAACAAAATAATCCAATAACAGTTCGATTGAAATCATCTCAGGTTTCCCATCAAGCTCTTCAAGATTCTCATCATCAATGATCTGAAGCATCCGAAGTTCCATGTCCAAAGCCGAAGGAGACAAGCCTTTAATATAATCAGTAAATGCTGAAACTGCACCATGTTAAGGCACACAAATATTAGCTGCAAAGACGTTTACCAAGAATATTCGATAAATTTCAAAATGGAACTTACAATTTTTTCATCTCTGCAGAGGACTGGAGAAATTGCAAAAATGGGGATGGTGGCATGTCAAGCTTCCTATCATTCTTTTCAACTCCATTGCCTTTTGCATCATTATACCCATTAGCTTCACTAGGCGTAAATAATATCTCTCCAGAAAGAGATGGAGCTGAAGGCAGGAAGAAAGGAGCCTTCTCAGGTTTCTTGGGAGGCTCAATTGGTTTGTTGCGAACCTGCAATTATAATGCAATTATGGAGTCAATCTCTGCAGAAGACCTACCTAAACTATACATAAAGGCAAAACAGAATTAACACATTTACTTCTGATACCTAACTACATGAAATAAAGCAAGAGTAAAGAGAGACCTTTATAATGTCTAAATTGATCAAGCTTTGCCATTGGCTTTTTGGCAACAGTGACAGAGTAACTAGTTCTGGTATCTGCTTAATGAACGTTGCAGAGACAGAAGCATCTTTCAAAACTGAGTTGTCTGTAACGGGTTCATCAGGATCCTCAGTTTGAGATCCATCCATAGATGAGATGGATGGCAACCTGACATTTACAACTTCCTTTCCGCTTGCAAAAGAATCCACATTTGAAGCTCCAGAGAAGATCGACCGGTTAACCCTGATTAAGATTGTCATCCGATTAGTTTCTCTTACTAAGAATTAAAACCAAAGTATAGTTACAAGTAAAACCTGCATATCATACACTTGAATGACTAAAATATATAATATTTATTGTCACATGTTCCAGTTTTGAAAATTATCATTTATGTTGTTTACCAAGAAGAAATTCATTAAATTAAGGTTCATCTTCAAGTTTTTCTGCTATTTAGAGTGAATATAAGATCATGAAGATAACCCGAATAGCCAAACTTTGTTGGTCCATAAGGTAAAGGTGAGACAAAATTGAAAACATACCACAGATAAACCCCATTCTGATCAACATGGGTAGTTGCTAAAACATCCATATTTGGTGACAATGACAATGCTGAGATAGCTAAATCAACATGTATGGCATCAATTTGTCTTGCTAAGATAACATCCCAAATTCTCAGACTCCCATCCATGCTGGATGATAGAAGCCATTTTCCATCCTCACTGAAACATAAATCAGTAATGCGGTCTGTATGGCCTTCAAATTTACGAACCATTCTTAATGCCACAACATCATACAAATGTATAACCAAATCATCTGTTACTGTGGCCAAAAGACCTGCAAAATACAGTCAAAATAAAAGCAATTGCTAAATATATGTTTGAAGAAAGGAAGAAAAGCATGACAAGGATGAAAAAACCAAAAGAAGCACTCACCATTAAGAGTGTTGTAAACAATCTTAACCACAGTACATCCAATTTCCCATTTAGATTTTAGGTCACGTCCCTTGAAATCCCATACCTGTACAAAGAATCAGTTTATCAAATTAAACCCAGCAAAAAATCAATAAAAATTTTCACTTTGTCCAGCATGCTGAAAAGTAAATACTATAAACCAAGTTTCCATCAGCCCTTCTCACTACTGGGTGGAAAAAATATTTTGAAGAAAAACATAAATCAAGGTGGAATGATTTAACAAGGTGAGAGAAAATACTGCTCAATTTACAACTATTCCCAACAGAGGAATATCAAAAGCTATAATCAAATGTTACTCTTAGAAGTCTGTGTTAAGACTAAAGAATAGGAAAATAGAAAGAGTATCAGGGGAAAAATATACCTTAATGTCTCCATGATACCCTGCACTTATCATCAAGGTATTTGTAGAATCACATGCAACCCCAACAACTTCTCCATCATGAGCACTTTCTTTTGGCCTGTCCAGATAACTACCTCGACTTATTCCAGATTGGAGATTGAATTTCTCAATCCAACCACCTGCCGTCCCTAGAACAGCAAAATTACCACAAGCACTGATCGCACAGGCCTGTAACAAAAAAAAATCAGTCACAATTCATATAGTTCAAGAAATACCAGTTCATAGCAGGGCTTTCTCATCATTCAAATAGTTTTACTATCAGTAGTATTTTCTGCTTAATGTTTTAAATGAAGAGGAATACTTCAAACATCTAGGCTATAATCCATAAATACACATGTACAGAAAGAGCATTGAATGTATTCACTACATTTGGTGCAGGAAAATAGAAGTATTAATACATGGAACTTATGGAAATAAATAAATACTAAATGGTAGGAATTAGATTGAGCATAACCTTCAAAGGTGTGGGATTTTCCAGACATGGTCTCAAGATATGCTCACCAATCACAAAATTTTGAAGTCTCCACACATATGCCTGTTCAGTATCCATATGGCATGTAACCACATTACACCAATCTCATTCCCTGATTTCAGTTTTTTTTTTATGAAAGAGAGACAGACAGCAAAAAGCTTAAGATTACTTTGACATAACAAAATAACATATTATCACTCAGAATGAGACAGTTTGCAAAATTTCATTTATATTTAAATGATAAAAGAGTATAGCAGATCATACCACAATCAAATGCGATAACAGGCTTTAGTTTTAGTTCCTCCTCCTGAAATTGAAAATATGAAACTAAGCTGAAGAAAGAATTCAGGTATACCCATGCTAACTTAGCCTGAAATGTCCTAATATTACACTCCAGCCATACCTTCATTCTTAGTTTCTTGGCTCGCTTGGATATGTGACCTTGAGACAGCTCTCTGCTTTGCTGATCCAGATCACAACAGCGTTGACAAATTTTTACCAACAAACTAGAAAATTATATTAATTGTGAATAAGAGTGTACCCAGGAACCAAAGCTCGTTCCAAATTGAAAATTAGATAAATAAAGGATTTTATCAGGTCTTATAATCAGAGGAAAATGTTTATATCACATTCAAGTCCAGACTTAGTTCAGACAATTTCATTAATTGGAAAGAACCAACATGCCAAGTAAAGTTTTGGTTTGGAGCCTAGGGAAGTAGTAAACCCTACGCACAAACTATTACATGGATGGAGACCTATAATAAAACTGATGGTCAATTCAAGTAGCATTCCAATGTTTAAAAGACGTGTAGAAAAGAGAGTTTGAATACTCTTCTTGTTATATTTCGATACAAGAGAAGAAGTCTATTTATAGACTTTTACAGAGGAGTTTTACACAGAGTAGTTAACCTATTAGGATTGAACTTTTATCCTTTACAATGATAGAGTTAGATTATAACTAAACTACATAGTTATGATAGAGTTAGATTATAACTAAACTTATAGTTATGATAGAGTTAGATTACCTATCATACACGTATTAACTCACTCCCCCTCAAATGCGTGTATATGTTGTGTACATAGTTTGGATGAAAAACTCATCAAAATTTTCCTAGGAAGTGCTTTGGTGAAGAATGACAAGTTGATTCTTGGTTGGAATATAATGAAGCTTTATTACTCCATTATTGACCTTCTCATAGATAAAGTGCATATCTATTTCAATATATTTTTCCTGTAAAATGGATTCTTGGCAATGCTCATTGCTGATTGACTATCATAAACCTCAAATTCTAACTTTCCATCCAACTCTAACATTGTGAGTTTTTAATCCACATTCCCTCACATATTCCAGAGCCATAGCTCAAGATTGAAAACTTGCTTCTAGATACAACCTGCTTTTTACTTCTCAAGTGACGGATTTCCCACACAAACGTCAATAGCCAAACGGAAATCCATTAGTTCTGCCCACTGAACTGTGTAGACTTTTATAGTTACTACGGATCAAAAATAAAAAGGTGTTTTAGTACCTGGGATATCAGACTTGCCTCCATGTGCTCTTCTCGAGGACTACTCATGTGTTGACTCACTATATACTCTTTGAGTATGCAATGTCAGTCGGTGAGTGAGAGGTAGATTAGTTTTCACCAGCCTTTGGTAGGACTCTTTAATTTGGATTCCCATTCCATCTTTATATGAATTTCAAACTGGTTCCATTGGAGATTCTCTTTGGTCTACAAAAGCATTCCGGTTTACTGTAAGTAGATCTAGAATGTATTTCCTTTGGTTGATAACTAACCCTTCTTTTGATCTTGCAACTTCCATTCCCAAGAAACCTAAGGCTTCCTAAGTCCTTAGTTTGAACTCCTTTGCTAGAAATTAGGCACTTCTGTTATCTCTTCTATGTCATCAAAATAATGATATCATCAACATAGACAATTAGGAGAGTTATCTTACCATCTGGTGTAGCTTTTCTAAATAATGTATGGTCCGCTTGACTTTGCTTGAAATCATTACAACCATATTAAAAGCAAAAACTGTCAAACCATGCTCTAGGGGATTGCTTCAATCCCGTTAATGATCTATTGTAAACAATTGTCTTTGTTGTGGTCTTCTCTTCTAAACCAGGTGGAATTTGACACTTCCTCCTCAAGTCTACCATTTAGAAATGCGTTTTTGATGTCCAAGCGATGCGACTTCCAATCCTTGTTAAACATGGAAAGCAATATCGATGGTGTTTAATCTAAGTGCAAAAGTTTCTTGATAGTCTACACCATATGATTGAGTAAACCCTTTAGCCACCAACCTTGCCTTGTATCTCCAACATCCCATCTGAATGGTACTTGGTGTAAAGACCCATTTACAAAAACCTTTTAAATCGGAAGATGGAATGTCATGCTCGGTATTGTTCTTTTGTAATGCCATTTCCTCTTCAATGCTTTCCTCCATTCTGGATTGTTAAAGGCCTCTTCTTCATATTTGTCTTGGGAATTCTTATCTTTGTCAAATTGTAAAAGCTTTGAATCAGGCATTAATTTCCCAAGGCAATAAACCTGTTAATAGGATGAGCTGTACATTTCCTTACCCACTTTCTAATAGCAATAGGAAACTCATCTAAGTTAAAAAGTAGAATCTTGTGGAATAACATTACCTCATGTCTCCAAAGCATGGACTCAAAGCTAGTTCTTGGCAAGTGTTTGACTTTTGCCTCAGTCAAGTTTCTTTTTCTTCTTGTATAGACAGTTGTCTTTACGGTGGTTGTGGAGAGTTAGGTGATGTATGTGGTATAGTTTTAATCTTTGGAGGAAGGGCTGGTAGTTTTTAGGATGTGGAGAAGGTGTGATAGATTAAGATTAGTACTCACAATTTCAAGTAGGCTCGGAAGAAGTATTTTGTAAAAAAAAATACATCAAGAATAGGCAAAATAGTTCTAAAATTCCTTGTATTTCTCCCCCGAATTTCAGTTCTGCAAAGTAAGGTTTATTTTCAAAGAAAGTAACATCAAAAGAATATAGGTTTTCTTAACCCTCAAATATTTTAACCATCACTCGATGAATACCCTATAAACACACAACGTAGAGCCCTAGGATCAAGTTTACTCCTATTAAACGATACGTGAACAAAAGATTGCATCCAAAAATAAATAAATACTAAGAGGATAATGGTTTGAAAAAAATTTTTGGAAAAGAGTTTAATGGGTACTTTGAATCCTAGTGTCTTGCTTGGCATCCTATTGATTAGGTAGGTGGCAGTCATCCCCCATAGATAATTAGGTGCACAAAATAATAGGGACCTAGTCACCTCTAGTAAATGTCTATTTTTTCCATACTCCATTTTGTTGAGGGTGTTGACACAAGAAGTAAGATGAAAGATGCCTTTTTCTTTGAAAAAATACCCAAGAGATTTGCTAAGATTCACTCCCATTATCACTCCTCACTATTTTAATTTGTTTCTAATTGAGTTTTGACCATGTGATAAAAACTTTAAAAATTCTCTCAAAGATTTTTCTTTCATCAAAAAGGTCCAAGTTGTTCTAGAAAAATCATCAATAAACGACACAAACCATCTAGAACACAGATGTTTTTACTTTAGAAGGGCCCCAAATGTCATTTTTATGATAGAAAATGGTGAAGTAGGTTTATAGTGAGAAGGAAATATGGTTTTCTGTATGTTTAGCCATTTGACATACTTCACAAAAAAGAAGAGGATTTTATTAATGAAGAAATTAGGAAACAACTTTGCAAGGTAGTAGAAACTTGGATGTCCTAATCAAGATGCAAAAGCATAATATCATTCAAGGGAACTGTTAGAAAAAAATTGATGTTCTAAAGCAATTGGAAATAGAAGGATTGGATAGGGTAGGCCATCAAGGATATATAATAGTTATTGACCTAGTTTCCGCCAATCACCGTCTTGATCACCTTGAAAAACACAACCAACAACCCCAAAGTTAAACATTTAATATCCAACAATTTTAACAAATAATAAATTGCATGTGAGTTTGGGAACATAAAGAACAGGGACAATATGATCTTGCTACTTCAAATTGTAAAAATTAGATAAGGGAAAGGCTATCTTTATGGAGGAAGGAGTCTTGTGGTTACTATAATTGTTGAAGAGAAAGGATTTATGTCATATGATTCAAGGCACAGAATTAGTTATCCAATTAAATGCACTAGTTGTTGCTAAGCAAGAAATACTACCTTTAAATGTTAAGGCATTAGGAACAGGTTTAGATGATAGGTGAGTAAAAATCATTGGAGTTCCTCGATCATTTTCTACTCATGGAGGAGGGAAGATGCAAGATGGGCTTCTTTACGAGTCTGGATTTAGGAGGCTTCAAACTTTGGTTTTCCATGCAGACCTCCAACATTGGTCCATCACATGCCCAGCCTTTTTGCGGTGGTCACACCAGGTCTCCCCCTCCTTTGTTTACTCCCGAGTTGCGTTTAAAAGACAACTCTATTAATAACATTCCGAATTCCATGGCACCATTAGGGAAAAACTTTCTTCCCTTCGGATTTAGAAAAAGGCTGATGAACAGTGGTAGTGGTTTAGTGGCTAAAATCCCATAAATGGCTCCATCAAATTCTCCATTCTCAGAGAAACTGGAACACCCTCCTCGATTTTTTGAGCTTATTGTAGAAGCTAATGTCATCAGGACACTTCCATTCATTAGCTTAATCTAGATCTATTTGTTGCAAACATTTGGTTAGGACTCCAAAATATTGTGCCATTTATTACCTCCCCTTGTCCGAGATCTTTGATCTTATTCTCAACTCCAAAGAGTTCGGTGTGTTGTCAATTGGAATAAGTATCTCTCGGCAAGCATTCCAAATTTCGGGCTAATTTGATAAAGCATGAAATTTTTCCAATTTGGGAACCATGGAATTAATTAACCACGACATTATCATGGTGTTTTCACTCAACCAATTATGCTGGTCAAACTCATCCGGGAAGAGTTGAGTCCGAGAGATAGGAAGCTTTCCTTTCTTCATGGAGAATTTGATTGAGACCAAGGAAGGTAGTTGTTTCCATTTAGTTTATAGGATGTAATGGGAGAAAGAGAAGCATCCAGAGTTGGAAATCGGGATGAACGAGGGCTGTTTTGAGAAAATTTTGATGTAGCAGGATAAAGTCATGGAGAGATGTAGATGATCAAAAAAAAAAAAAGGGAAAAAAAAAAATGTTTTGAGGGGATAGTATACCTAACTTGATACCATGTAGAAAAAAGAGTTTGAATACTCTTCTTGTTATATTTCGAAACAAGAGAAGAAGTCTATTTATAGACTTTTTAAGAGGAGTTTTATCTTGCCAGTAGTTAACCTATTAGGATTGAACTTTATTTTACAATGATAAGTTAGATTATAACTAAACTACATAGTTATGATAGAGTTAGATTATAACTAAACTACATAGTTATGATAGAGTTAGATTACCTATCATACACGTATTAACTCACAAGACGTACTTTCATTAATAAAATTTTAAAAGAAATGGATGAAAACAATAAATAAACAAATATTAAGAATATAAATCTTTCATGGAAGCACAGATCAATTAATTTCAAACTTAAATGACTGGTATAAGAGATAGAAGAAAAACCCGTGGATCACATTAGTAAATATAAATCTAAAACGATAATGGTGATGGTAATTTATAAATGCATGAACAGGGTATTATTTCCTTCTATATTTTGCCTGTAAATGTAGTGTAATTATGCTACCATCAAAGCAATGTGTAGAACTGAACATTGTACTAAACAAGCATGGAGCATTATGAAGAGATCGAGAGGCATGTGTTATCTACTTAAATACATCATTGCCACAAAACAACACCCAGGAACTGCAAACTTTTTGTTAAAAAAAAGGTTTTATTGGGATGAATATAAGTGTGAGCAATGATCAATCAGAAATTTCATGCATATCAAAATTCATGAAGCAAAACAAAATTCCTTTTTATAGATGCAAAACCTGGATGGTAGAGAAAAGGCGAAAAGCACGATCTTGGCCAGCAGACAGATATGCCTTCCATTGGCATAGAACCTGCCAAAGTGGGTAAAATTTCAATTAGGCATTTCATGAGCAAAATGATCTCCCAAATAAAAGTTTTCAAATAATGGAAGCGCAGGCTATACAGAAATCCAGTACATCTAATATTAAAATTTCAGAGGTCATATGGCCGAGTACTACACGGAGATGATTTAGCCAGGTACCCTTCTTGAATTGTATTAACCTTATTCACAATAACATTCTAATATGTAGAATGCTGCACATGGATAAAATTTATGGAGTGCTATTACCTGATGCAAAGTGGAGGAGCACTGTGTCCACTTTGAAACCGCAGGAGACGAGGATCTCCATCACTTGTGTCAAAGATCCACATCTGCAAAAGCAATATATATCAGATGTGCATTTCCCAATATTGTAAATGAGAATACACAGCATAGACCACAATGCAAAGACCGATAATCACTACACTGATCTGAAAAAGAAAAAAAAAAGAATATAGTGAGCATGCACACACCCATTTTTGCTAGCAAAGTTTTTCATCTTGTTTAGGAAGGGGAAGAATCAAAAGTAGCAAGATGCATAGGATGGATTAGTGTAAAGTCAAATTTTAAATAAACCACAACATAGTTCATGCTATAGTTCTAAAACATTGAATATGATACAATATAGTTTCAAACCTCAAATATTTTTACCATCATTTATGATGCAAAACAACTAAATGCATATGCAGGATGTTCACCCACTTAAAACTTTAGACAAAATTTCATCAAATAGCTGGTAACGGAAAAAGATTAATACTACATTGATCATACCTTAATTGAGTTGTCAGCTGATGAACTGATTAACACAGGCTCATTAGCAAAAAAGTGAAGTGAAATAATTGAACTCTCATGAGCCTCTCTTATGACTGATTGAAGCCTTTTCTTCTCAAGATTCCATATGCTTATAACACCAGAAGAACCTCCTGAGGCTAGAAGGGGCTGTCCATCTGAAGAATATAGAACACACATCAGTATAAACATGCTCAGTGATGGCTTGATTAAACAGATATTTCTCTAGTAGAAAATACTTGGAAATAGCCCTATCCTAAACATTTACCACTGTTTAAAATTGGAGTTATCGAATCTAATTGATTTCAGCTTGAATAGCTGGATTATTTTTTTTTCTGCCAAACCCAAGCAGAAGAAAATAACACTTGACGAGGCTCAAGTCTTCCATGTGCTGGCTTAGATCGATTACCCCCACTTCAACCTAAGCAAATTCCAATATATCTATGGAAAATGAAAGCTCGAGAACAAGCAAGGAGCTCTTAAAAGCTCCATAATGGAAATACCTGTGCTGAAAGATAAGGCAGTGACAGTGCCTCGTGCAGAATGTTTAAATGTTACAACTTCTTCATCATAACGTATATTATGAACATGAATTGTTCCATCAGAACAACCAACAGCAATAACATCTAGGGCTGGTGATGAAACACAACTGCAGACACCTGAATTCCATCCCTTGAATTCATAAAGTTTCTTTTTTGTGCTGATGTTCCAAAGCTGCAAAGGACCCTCCTGGCTCCCAACAAGAACCTGTTCAAACTCTTCTCAGTTCTACACGTCCATTTTATCATAACATTTAAAGTTCACCCATTACCATATTAGCAACAAAGTAGGGAATGTTACCTTGTTTAAGTAAGTATCTGGATGCATTATACAAGTAGGAGTAAATTTGGCATCTAGCTTGATATGTCCAATTGGAGCAAGATTGTCCTCAATTCCTTTAAACGGCCATATGAAAACATTACCATCAGCATCGACACTTAGAATGTGATCCCCGAATAAAAGCAATGAGTTGACTTTAGCACTGTGTCTGCTCCAATTTGATACCTGCACATGCATTAATTTTACCACCAAAAGGGAAAAAGATCAAAATTTTAAGTGGGAAATAGTTCTACATAACAAAACAAGGCAGTGAAGAATGATGGATACTCAAGCCAAGAGACACTTTCACATTAGCTTACCTATGAAAAACTAAACTTGCCATTATACCCTATAACATATTTTTCAGTTAAATTAAATAAAAGAACAAGGATCAACCTGGTGAGCTCGTTTAAATACAGCAATATCAGTCCCATAGGCGACAAACGTGTAATCGCGGTACGAAGCAAGAGCTCGAATCTTCTTGGGTAATTGAGGACCTACATGGACAGCATTAGATTGGGGAAGCTTTAAACCAATAACTAAAATTATATATAACTTACCAATTAGCACCAGATTGAGCTTGGAGCACTGCAAAAGGAAGCTAAAAGTGAGAAGATGAAAATTTTCAACATTAGGAAAATCAAAACCAAATTTTGAAATAAGTAGGAAAGAAAGCTTAGAACTGACGTTGTAAATCTGAAAAGCTTTGCCAACGGTGACAGTGATGAAAGTTTCGGTGCCCAGTCGTTGAACGGAGAAAGGAACACCGCTGGTAATGTATCCTATTGCTCTGTATGGCTCAAAAATCCCCATTTTTTTGTCTCTTCTCTTTCCACTCGACTTGAACGATAAATCCTGGTTCGGTTTTAGTTTAAAAGTGAGGCGGGCGGAGGGTTTAGGGTTTTGGTCTTTTGGGTGCGGAATTAAAATATTCAAAAAAAAAAAATATGGGTAAAGTTCATTAACATGGTCACTGAACTATTTTAAAGGTATCATTTTAGTCATTAAATTTTTAAAAATTATAAAAAATAAATACTTTAAAATAAAAAACATTTGTTTGTCAAATATACTATGATGTGGTTAACATTCTAATATATTGTCGAAAAATAATAATTATTATTTAATTGTCACAAATTATCATTAAACTATTTAATTATTAATAAATGATTATTAAACAATTTAATTATTATAAAATAAGTATTAAATTATTTAATTGTTATAAAAGAATTACTGAATGGTTTAATTATTACAAAATGTTACAGAAAACAAAAATGCATATTATAAAAAAAAAAGCGTATGAACAAATTTTTCACCTTCTCACTTTGATTTTAAAATAGTTTTATTTAATCCACTTTCGTGTAATACTGTGTTAATTTTTTTATTATTAAATAATTTTTCTTTAGAAAATTAAATATAAGATTTGGTCTCCGAAATTTATTGGTTCTTAAGATATGTTACATGTTGTAAACTTTAAATTAAGTATGAGGTTTGGTTTAGCGGTCATGTGTACTTATTTTTCACTATGTTTGAGTCCTAAACTTCATTTTTTATTTATTTATTTTCTTCTAATTATATATTGACATGTGTTCATCTAATTGAAAGAAAATAAATTATTAAATTAAATAAAAATTAATATCAAATTCTTCTCATAAGAAGTTAACGCATATCACTATTTGATTGGAAGGTTTTTTTTAAATTAAATTAAAAATAAAAATAAATTAATAGAATGCTTAAGTAACAATGATTAAATGTATAATTATACAAACATATTTAACTGTCACATCATCAATTTCGTAAAAATTAACTATTATTAAGCTTAATTGAAATCACTTTAATAGATTAATGGTTTAATTGACACAATTCATAGTTAAATGGTCAAAATAAAATTTAACTAATAATTTAGTGGCTTTGAAGGTAGTTTACCCTAAATATAATAACTATTTTATAATTTTAAAAAGATTAATTATTTTTTGATAGTTTAGTGACTACTTATTTAATTTACCCTTTATATATTTAGTTGCAAAGCCCAAAATCAAAAGGTTTGAGGCCCTATAAGCTTTGAAATACCCAAAAATAAGTACTCCATTTTCTTTAGTAGCGCAACTGTGAAATAGAATTACAGAGACGGCAATGGCGGCAGATCCGACGGCCACAAGCAGAACAAGAATACATGTAGGAGGTTTGGGGCAGAGCGTTATCAGCGATGATCTCCGGAAGATATTCTCCGCCGTGGGAACGGTGGAAGGAGTGGACATCGTACGGACCAAAGGCCGGAGTTTCGCATACGTTGACATCATCCCATCTTCATCCAACTCCATCTCCAAGCTTTTTAGCATGGTGGGCAATCTTTTAAACTGTAGGTTTAGGTTTAAGGTTACCGCTTTATAAATTTTCGGGTTCATTTGTTTTTTGCGATTAATACAGTATAATGGGTGCGCTTGGAAAGGCGGCAAGCTGAAGCTCGAAAAGGCGAAAGAGCACTTTCTTATTCGCCTGAATCGGGAATGGGAGGAGACACGAGCTGGAGCTGAAGCTGAAGAAGGAAGGCATCAAGCCAAGCTGTCTTCTTTAGATAGCCCCAATAGTAAAAACAAGGTTCATGGTTCTCAAAATAACCATCTTCGGGTCTTCTTTCCTAGATTATCAAAGGTTAGATTTCTGTTTTGTTTCAATTTCAATACTGTGTTGCAAATTGCTCTCTGAAATCTGTTGTTTGTGTTTTTGGTCCATCTGTTCATTTGTTTTTCTTAAAGAAATGAACATACTTGATACCCTTGTCGGATATATACTCAGGTCCGAATCCGAGTAATATTGGTCTTTGTTATATTATGGGTATTGTTGGCTTCAGCTGTAATCATGAAATTCGCATAGCTCGTTTTGGATGTATACCCATATTGGACACTTATATCGGAATTGTTAGCTTACTTACATGATGGCTGTGTTGAACATATATTCATATTGGACACTACGTCCAAATTTGAGTAATATTTGTCTTTGTTATATTATTGGGAATTGTTAGCTTCATTTGAAACCATATACATCGTGACAATTATATGACACCCTTATTGTTGTTCGAACTCTTAATTTTTTTTTTTTGAAAAACCAGACTGTCTGACACTCTTTCAGACATGAGTGACCTGCAATTATATATACTCGCATCAGACAATCAGATTAATACTGGTCTTTGTTATATTATTGGGGATTGTTAGCTTCTGGCGAAATCATAGGAATCATGAGAGGCTTACATGTTGTACAGGTCAAATTGTTGCCATTTAGTGGGACTGGAAAGCATAAATACAGTTTCCAACGTGTTGAAACGCCTGCCCTCCCAATTCATTTCTGTGATTGTGAAGAGCATTCTGGTCGTTTTGATGCTGTGAAACGAAAAGAAGTTCAATTTCATGAAGAAATGAATGGTGGTATGAATGAGGAAGAGCTTGGTATGATGAGCTCGGTAATGAACAAGCTCTTCGAGAGGGAAAATGTTTTGAACACCAGTAGGCCTGCCATAGCAAAGGAAAAAGATGACATCATTGAACCAGTTGAGGATTCACTGTCTAATGAGGAGGAAAATGATGATGATGATGATGACCTCATAATTAATGTTGTTTCAAATGCAAATAATCGAACAGCTAGGACCTGGGAGCCAGAAAAAATCTTCACTGAGGTACAATTTCATGTTTAATTACTGCAAAGATCTTGGTTTTCATGGTCTACTAGTGTTTTGTTGTCCTTGTAATTAATTTCATTCTGTTGCTGTAATCAATGCACAGAAAACTAGACTCGGTGAAAACAAAATTTCGAAGGATGGAATGAATCCGAGCACAGGCAAGCTGCAGAAAAAGAATGCTTTGCATCCTGAAAAGAAGAGGAAACCACTTCCGAAAAAGGATGATAAACGTGAAAATGCTTCTGTTTCACCTCGAGTGAGAAGGAATTCACAGTTTGATCAGAGTGAAGCAGGTTTTGAGGAGAATGAAACTGATGAAGATAAACTTGTAATTAATGTGGCGTCCATAGCAAATAAAGGGATTGATTTGTCGGGAAGTACAAAGCGTGCTAAGGTATCATCAAAACAGGTATACCCTCTTTCTCAATTGGCATTGAGAAGTTGTTTGTTTCTTATATGCTACTAGCATCATGCATCTATTGACTATCAAGTTCAGGTCCTAATTTCTTCATATATTTGTGATGACACGTAGAAGTTCAAATCTGTTGAGCCACAAATTTCTGAAGATGGGTCAGCTGAGAATGACCACGAAGAGAAAAAAGATCATTTACTTCCTAAAAAGAAAATGAAACTAATTTCTGCTGATGGAAGGAATGGAAATGAAGTTGTCTCTACTGTACCTGCAGAGAAGGGACCCCTTGTTGCTCAATCGAGTACTAGTTTGTGGTCTCAAAAGTCTTCATGGAAGGCACTTGTCGGAGATAAAGGCAATAGTTCTTTCAGTCTCTCCAACATTCTGCAAAATGTTGACACCACCGAGGAGAAGCAACATATTTCTGATGGTCCCAAAGTGGACAGCACTCTTGATAGCAAGAATGAGAAGTTGTCGGCATCTGAAAACATGGAAGGCGTGTCAGGCAAAACAGAAATATCGAATGTGGTTTCGGAAGCTCAGCCAAACCAACCTAGCACAGCTTTGAATAATTCAGGAAGAGGTTCTTCATGGCTCCACAAGTCCTCATGGATTCAATTGGTAAGTGATAAAAGCAATTCATTTAGTATCTCAGAAATTTTGGAAGGCGCTACTACATTACAAGAGGTTTCGAAGCCCGTTGGTGAGGATGCGCTGCAGTCCGCTGCCAGAAATCATAGCAACGTAATGGAACAATATACAGCTTCAGGTGTCGAAAAGGAAGAAGATTCTGTCGGGAGTATTCCGGAAGGCAACCAGCAAACCATCGATGGTATTAAGGACGCTCCCCTTCCAGCAGTTGAGAATATAAGCAACTCAGAACCGGACAACGGTTTTGGTGTGGATACCAGCACAGGGGAAACTTGTTCATTTATGAGAACCTCTGCTTCATTGAAAGAATGGGCTAAAACTAAAGCCGCCCTGAAAGGGTTTCGGAAGAAGAAAACTAAAGGTGATTCAATTTAGTGGCACCGAGGGTTCCTGTGAAATTATCATTTTTCTTTCTATTGTTCAACATTGTGTTCCATTGATGTATACTTGAACCATCAAAAAATTTTGTATGCTTTTCTTATTGTCAATGAAACCAAGATTTACATCATTTTCATATGTTTAGTTTTTGTTCATTTCTTCAAACATTTTATCTCAACTAAATATCATCAATTGCAATCACAAAATTCACCGGAAACATCAAGAAAAAAAGAACAATTTATTGACAAATATTGGCAGCATAGTCAGCCATGCAACAAAATTTGAACCTTTTTTTTTCCAATCATGACAGATTTTCAGCGGAATGAAAACAAGCATTTAACTCCTATTTGATTTCGGATGTTGGTTTCATGCTCCCTTCTCTATTCTGCTTTCGACATTGCTCAAATTCAGTAGGTTGAGAGGCATCGAGCTTCGGTGAATGAGTAGAAGAAGAACAGTCCATAATGGACTTAGGCGATCCAGATTTCTGGAAGAAGCTGGCAATTTCTGGTGAAAACAAAGATGGGTTTTCATTTGGAAATGTTGTTTTCTTATCAGCTGAAGCTGATCCAGATTTAAGACGTTCATCCATGAGTTTTTTCAAAAGCTGTCCTTGTTGCTCTATTTGCAGCTGAAGCTCCCTTTGCACCTATTGAACCCAAAAAAAAACACAGCTAAGTTTTTACTTTGTATTCCCATACCTCATATTCAAGAATATGTCAAACACGAATATCAGACACAAATACTTCAAGAAAAAAACTCGGAGTAGCCCATAGCGGTCAAAAGAAGCAGTTAAAATAACATTAACGCACCTTCAGCTGATCATGCAACAGCTTTTGAACTTGAACTTGCATTCGCAAGGTCTCTACTACTTGATTGTTACAGCCCATATCTCTAAATATGCCATGGAAAGATGATTAGTGCTTAATTTGTGCATAATCAAAGACTCAACAGGGTTGAATTTTGTATCACCTTTCTATATTGCCATCAGTTTCGGGATCACTTTCGATTAAAGTAGCCTTCTTTTCTTCAACTTTGCAACTTCGTTTATCTAGCAAGTGTAAAATCAGTAAGTACTGCAGTTTACTCTAGAGTAACCTTGTTCGAAACTTAAAATTTTCTTCACAAGAGTAGTTCGATGTTTACCATGTTTCAGCTCCGAAACATCCTTGGCAAGTCGATACTTCTGCAAGTAAGATATACAAGGAAAAGTTATCTATGAGCAACACATACAATATACACACACTTTCACGACGATCCGATCGAATATACCTCAAAATTACCTGCAAATGGCTCTTGACATGATAGATATTCAAACCCTCAACATTCATACGGTTCAAAATATTCTTTGGTGTGGCACCTATGATTTCATGGCAAATTTTGTTAGGCTTAAAATCAAAAGAACACCCAGATTTTTGCTCATGATGATCGATGAAAAGGCGGTTTAAGCTCACTTTCAGGGCCACCAAGTTGATCCACTGCATTTAAGAAAAGTTCATGGAGCTCAGGTATCCACCTTATTCTTTGTTTATGTGAGGCGACAACATCGGGATGTTGATTCATTGGATGCATATTAGAACCATCCATGTTAACAACTGAAGAAAGGTGGTTTCTTTTACATCCCAACTGATGAATCCCTGGAATTGCAGAAACATGTGGTGCTCCATGTGTTTCCTAATTAAGATGGATGTCAAATTTGAAACAAGCACATGATAATCCATCTATATGTGAGAAATCAATGCAACATAACGTTATACATATATATTCACCTGATCAAGGTCAATATTTTCATCTTCATTCATATCGATCTCGAGCTCTTTCGACAAATATTGAAGTTGCAGCTGCTCTTTCAAAGTCAAACTCCGCTTTGCATACACTGAACCTTGGGGATTACCACCAGGATTTGCTGCTGGGACATGATGAGTGAACCCCATGAAATCATTTCTTTCCCCAGAAAGAGACGGGCAGTTGAGACTGGTCTTTGAATTCTGTAACAATGATGGGTTTAAACCGGTATTGAACCTACTGGGCTTATGACTTGTGTTACAAGAAATCTGAGGAACAGCATGGGGCCGGAACATCAATGCTTGAGGTGCCGGTGCAGGGGATTCTGGTTGTTGGTATTGAGGCAGAACATAAGGAGTTGGCGAGTTTTCGTATGATGAATAAAGCTCCATTGGCTCACTGCTGGGGAAGTTGTGAAAAGAATAGGATCCAGAATAGCTCGTTTGCATTGCTCCACACAGATTCTTCAGCTTCTGCTATGGGGTTTAGGTTGAGGTCATTGCATATATAAGATTTGATGAATGTTTTGTCTTGTGGGGGCAAGAAAATATTAAACGTATATATATATATATACATGCATACATACATACACACATGTATGTATAAAATAAGGTAAACTACACTTATAGTCATTGAACTTTTAGGACACTTTCATTTTGATCATCGAAATCAAAAAAACTTTTATTACAATCAGTAAAACCTTTAATTTGCTTTCATTACAATCATTTTCGTTAACTTCGTTAAAAATGTTGATGTGACACTAAGCCTAAGGTCTTCTTCCTCAAAAAAAACTCAAAATTTTCAAATTTACAATCACCGCCAAGGCCAAAATTTCGATGAACGGAGAAAGATTTGTTTTGTCAAAAAATTAACATAGTTTATTTTCAAGTTGATCCGATGGTTAACAATGGTGAATCATAACTAAAAATCTCAATCAAAACTAAAAACTAAAACTTTTTGTTCTGTCATTGTTAACCATGAGATCATCTTGAAACCAAACTATATTAATCTTCTAATCAAACGGATCTTTTCCACCATTGGGATTAACCGACAACGGTTTCCTTTCATCAACATTTTCAACAATAGTGACCGTAACAAAAAAAAATTAAAAGTTAATGACAATAATAAAGTTTTTTTAATGATCAAAGTGAAAACCTCCTAAAAGTTCAATGACTACTAGTGTAGTTTACCCTAAATATAACTATGAATGTGGCGATTGGTTGATTTGAATAATAAGTAAATAAGGTGAAAAAAACAAGCACAGCTGGTGTAGCCGCACACGGTTGCTGATATCATTGGTGTGGATAAGCATCAAGCATTGGGAACCGAATGAAGTTTCCCAAGCATTTTCACAAACAGGTTGTGGGTTGTCTGTAATATGTTACCATTATTCTGAATTTAATCCAATATTTAAAGTAGGCGGAGATCCTAAAGGCCAAAGGGGGACAGATTCAGAAGCTTTTGATTGGGAATCTGCTTAGAATACATGAATAAACGGCCATTGACTATTATTTAACAAAAATGGAGGAAATTGGCGCAATTTCCTTGCTATTTGCAAGACAGGCCGGAGGTGACAATGACTCATGAGACGAGAATGCCAAGGTTGAACAATTTAAAGGTGCCTATGGATTGGTCTATGGATTATGGGATGGGATGGGACGGTTTGGGTTTTTTTCCGCTTCTAGTCTATTCGTTCTCTTTTTTTTTGTTTTTCTTGTTCAGATTATTTTTTTTAAAAATTTAATATCCGAATCCAACTTTAAAAAACTTTAAATCTTATTTGAACTGTCTCAAAAAAATAAATATTTTAATATTTATATTAATTTTTACAATAAGTTTTATATTCAATATATTGGCGATAGAAATTAGAAGTTTTGATGAGCAACTTAATTTTAGGGTTTAAGAATTTAGTTTAGGTGGTAGGGTTTAAGGATTTAGAATTTAGGGATAATTGTTAGAATTTGAGTTTTAAAGATTAGTGTTTTGTTTTAAAGGATAAATGGTAACTAATAACCACTATCACTAAATTCTTAGCCCCTAAATTATACATCCCAAAATTAAATCTCTAAACTTTTTTTGGATAAATAGTAAAAATCTCTAAACCTTAAAATTAAAATACTTGTAAATTTTTTTTTAATTTTTAAAACTAAGTCACTTATTCATTTAAAAAATCTTATAAAAAATAAAATATGTTATAAATTTGTTTCCTACAAAAGTTCAAAAAACTCCGACCAAAATATATGAAATTAATTATAAAATTAAAAGAGATATTTTAATAAAAATTTTAGGTTATTTAAATACATTTAAAGAAATCTTATAAAAAATAAAATATGTTATATTTTTTCATTTTTTAAAATTCTTTTCTCATAAAAATTTATAAAATTTTTAATAAAAATATAATGAAATTAATTATAAAAAAATAGTAAATATAAATAAATAAATAAATATGAGATCAATTATATCTTACAATATATCTACAGGTTTTATTTTGTTGACTAATCCACCTCTGTTTTGAATTCTCGAATAATTTTTTATTGTAATAGATCTCTCACATATAATTTAAATAATAGATCCCTTTATTATCAAATTATTATATTAAATTTAATTATTTGTCCTGCTAATGAGTGAAACTTGTTTGTATATCTTATTTTTTCGAGTTGTTTGATTGGTTTTTTAATTTTTTTATTTTAAAAATCTATTTAACGAAATTTGAAACAAAAAAAATTGAGCATAAACAAAAAATCAACAACTCAGTTAGAAAATATTTTTATTCAGCTTAGAACCATTGAGATTAATTTAAGTAAGATACTTGATGCAGAGCTAGTTTTTTGTGAGTCTGATCTTTCGGATCTAGTTTGTGAATTTGTATTATTAATTTTAATCAATCATTCTAACAAATCATCATAACATTCAATATATCAAAAATCATTTTATAGTTGGGAGACTATAAACACAAAAAGTATCTTATAAATAGAGAGCTAACATAATTTTTTTTTAGATTTTTGTAAAATGAATAACTAACTGAGGGACCTAAACCTCATGCATAGTCAAGATTCAAGCTTTGATCATAAGTTTTGACTAGTCGGGTCATCATTTTGTAACTTTTTATTGAGATACTCAAAAAAAATATCCTATAATCGGAGATTATTTATGTAATTCACCCAAAGAAAAAATCATATTTCAATGTCCTTCAATGGATTAAAAGAAATTCCCAACTCAAAAATTTTGTTTTCATGTCTCATCTGCCATTGTGATTAAAGCTTACGTGCATTGCAAGAATAAGAGAAAAGCATTTGGCATTGTAATTTAGACAAGAAGTTGTTGTTACAGGCTTACAGCACAGTTAAAAGTTTATGCAGTATTTCAACATTTCTCAGAATTACAGAAAATCCATAAGTTTATGCAGCATCATCAAATACTGCAGATTTCTCAGAATTACAGAAGATCCAAAGAGACTGAACAAGTTGAATCCTCACGTCGAATTCAGTTTGCAGTTTCTTCTTGGTCTCCTCCTTCGAATCCAGTTGGTGAATTTGTATTGCAGATCTCTCTCAACCATTCTAACTAACCACCACGGTCTTCCGGTTTTGAAACAATGTAACCAATGCTAAGTCCTAGCACCACTCCACTTCCATACCCCATCATTACAGCTTTCCAAAAAGAAAGTAGTTTGGAACCTTCGTGTTCGGCCGCCAACGGTGCAGGTAGTTGGGCCACCCCATGGTTGACGCATTGCCCGGACAATGGTAAGCCAAACAATCCCAAGTTACCACTGTAGGAATCATTATCAAAGGTGTCGAATTGATTCCCGTGGGGAATCGGTCCGACAAGATTGTTTTCCGAAAGATTCAACACTGCAAGAAAAGTCAGCTTTGTCATTTGAGAAGGAATACTTCCATTGAGCTTGTTTGACGAAAGATCTAATGATTCAAGTGCCACCAAATTTCCCAATGATGCCGGGATGGAACCAGTGAAGTTGTTCTGAGAGAAGTTGAGCATTTGCAGGGAAATAAGTTGTCCGACTTCCTCGGGAATCTGTCCAGAGAATTTGTTGTTCGACAAGTCCATTGATACGAAAATGTCTACGGTCTTCGTCAATTCCATCTCCAATCTCTTCGTTGTTACATTCAAAGAAATGTGGTAAACGCTAATGCCAACTAAAGTAAAGTCAAGGAGGTAAAGTACAGGGGATGGATGACTGTCGTTAGGTTTCACTTTCATTGCTCTGAAACTTCGGAAGTGTCCCGACGGCAAGGGGCCAGTGAACTCGTTTCCGGAGAGATCGATTATTTGCAATGCGGAAAAATTAGTTGAAGCTACAGAATGAGGTAATGGTCCGTAAAATCTGTTAGATCTCAAGATAAGAACTTGCAGACTTGGAAGCGAAGCTAACCAATAGGGAAACCTATCAGTTAACATGTTGTTACCTAAGTTTAAGAGCTGCAATGATTTAGAATTAGCCAAAGATTGTGGTATCGATCCTTCGAATCGATTGTCATTCAGGAAAAGATGGCTCAACGAGTTGTTCACAAAGGAATCAGGGATTTTTCCATGGAAGTTGTTCATCTGCAAATCGATGAACGCAAGAGTGTTGCTGATATTTCCTAGACATTCAGGAATAGTTCCACTCAAGCTGTTCCTGGACAAGTCGAGAACCGAGAGTGAACTCCAATTGCAAATGGAAGAAGGGATGTTTCCTGTCAGATTATTCTCCGAAATTAAGAACTCGGCGAACAACTTCTTATTCAGTGTTTGAAGATCCAAGCAAGTTGATAGAATCGGGCCTTGGAGCAAGTTAGAATGAAAGTCGAGTATTCGCAGTTGCTTCCCTGGAAACTGCTCCAAAGTGGTCAGAAAGTTGTAAGAAAGGTTCAACACAATCAATCCTTCCCACCCTTCAGCCTCCCATGTGGAGATTCCACTGGAAATCATGTTGTTGGAAAGATCTAAATACTCCAATTTCGATGATGTTCGAAAGAAATTCGGGAACTGTCTTAGGCTGCAAGAAGAGAGTAAAACGGTTGCAAGCCGAGGGAAAGAGTAGTTCACATCATTGTTGTTTGTGCTTAGTGATAGTAAACTGTTGTTGGAAAGATCAAGAACTTCGAGACTTGAGAGTTTTGAAAGCGTATCGGACCGGATGACACCACTCAAGTTGTTCGATGACAATTGAAGTTCCCTAAGGCTCACAATGTTGAAAACAGAATCGGGAACTGGACCACTCAAGTTGCAGGAAGAAAATCTCAAAGAAGTTAACTTGTCAAGGTTCCAGAAAACATCCGGAATCTGTCCTCCAAGCCAGTTTCGAGACAAATCAATGGAAAAGAGTCGAGTGAGATTTCCAAATGATGCTGGAATCGACCCTCTAAAGCCACAACCAGAAAGGTCCAACAACTCAAGGCCACTACTCCAGTTTGTCCGAGAGAGAGAACCTCTGAGATTTCCATTCCCACCTAAACCAATATGTTTGAGGTTCTGCACCTGAAAAATCTGAGTCGGAAACTCCCCATGCAGGTGACATTCTCCGACACTCAAATGTCGTAACGACAAAGACAAGTTCAGAAACAAAGTAAGTGCAACGTCAGACATGTCGACAGCGTCGAGCACAAGGCTTCTTAACTTGGTCAGGTTTCTTGCAAGCACATTCAAACCTCAAGCATAGAATGTCAACTCATAGTTACCATTATGAGAGATATCAAGATGAGTTAAACTCACCAACTGACTGAACAACTCGGGTGAGATATCACCATCGAATTGGTTGTAAGCAAGATTGAGTCGTCGGAGACGACGCAAGTGAGACAGGCTGCTGGTGTTGTCGAGAGGAGAGCCATACAGGAAGTTGTTGCTGAGGTCAAGCCACTGCAGGTTGTGAAGGAGAAAGAAGCTGCTATTGGCAAGGAGAGAACCGTTAAGGCAACTGTTGCTGAGATGGATGCCGATGACATGACCGGTGCGGTTGTCGCATTTGATTCCCTGCCATGAACAACAACCCAAGCTTCTGTTCCATGATTGTCTTTGGGTAGGAACCAGAATAATCATCCCAACAGAAGAATTAAATTAGAGACATTGTGTTTTTGAATTCGAGCAATGCATCCCTTTGGTCTGGAAGACATGAAGGAGAGGAGGATGGAGGAGGAACAGAGGAGGAAGAGAAACTCCATGAAAGCTGCAACAACACCATTACCAGGCAAATGCTTTCCATTTTTTTTCGAGAAACAAACAACAAAGTTAAAGAAACAACGGAACGTTATGGATGGTGAGAGCATGAATTTGAATTTCCTACATGGTTTTAACCAGTTTCAAGTCGACCAAGTCCATATTTTATGCAATGTGAAAACTAATACAATCCACCAGGAAAGTAGGGTCATCTTCTAACCAAAACAATGTCGTTTTTCAAGTCAATCAAGTCTTAATTTAATTAAATTGTGATGTCTATCTTATATTATTGCTTGAATAGGATTGTTGTTTTTTATAGTAGGCAAAAAATCAATTGCCAAAAAATTTTATAAAGTTGAGTTTAATTTAGAATTTAAAGTTTAGGAGTTTAAGTTTTAGGGTTTATAATTTAAGGTTAGTTTTTTTTTGCTCAGCAAAAGTTATTTTATTAATAACATAAATATGTATTGTGTGTACTGTTAAAAATATAAAAAATCCTAATCATAAACCTTAAATCCAATATCCTAAATTCTAAACACTAACCTTATATTATAACTAAATACATGCTTTTAAAATAACAATACTACTGTATAGGGTTTAGAGTTTAATTTTTAGAGTTATGACTAAAAGTTTAGAATTTTAATTTTATAGTATAATTATGCAGACTCAAAATTTTACCCTAAATAATTGTTGTTTCGATAGTTAAAAAATCAGACAAACTGCTTGTACAACAATCTATATAAAATAATAGTTTTATGTTAAACTTAATTTATTCTATTTAAGCTTAAATAAAAAATAGGTGCCCAAAGTATGTTTTTTTTTAACTTTAGGTGTATAAAGTATTTTTTTATAAAAATAAGTGCCCAAAGTTTCAAAAGTTATAATTTTAGGTGTTTAGAGTTTTAATGAGTGTTAAAAATTTAGGCAATCAATGCTTGGGTTCATATTTGGGGTTAAATTAGGGTTTTAGATTTTATAGAAAGTTTTTAAAAAATAATTTTTAGGCACCTAAAATCAAAATAAAATCCATTTATTATATTTTTATTTATATTTTATTTTCAAATATGATATTAGTTTACTTAAAAGACTTAACAACAATTCATTTTACTATATCAACTAATAATATATGATATTATACGACAATATTAATATTTGTTACGTGATAATTAAGTAACTCGGTATGTATTGGATTAATTAATATTTTTTCAAAAAATCAAATTAATTTGACATTTTGTTTTTAAACTGAGTTGTATTAGGTTGGGATTGTTTTAGATTTCTGTTCCTATTCTTTTTGTCCTTTTACCTAATCTATTTACTCGTTTCAAACTATGACACCAACTGAATTCTAAAATATATGGTACAAATCATACAACAGGACAACATCAAGTTAGCTTATAAATATTGATTAAAAATCAATTATTATTATTTTTTAAATTAATAATTTTTTATCGTTTCTTTATATATTTTGAACATAATTTTAATTATAATCATCAATTCATTATATCATAGTTAACATTATTTTGTGGTAACAATTTTATTGATAAAAAATTTTTTTTTATCAATTAAAAATTAACATAGTAATAAATGATTTGTGTTCTAGAATGGATGTTCGAGCAAGTATATTAGGATTAGAATTAGAATTAAGATTTGTAAAAAAAAATATCTTGTCAAGTCCCGACCCAATAGGGGAGGATTTTTTTACACATATATAGGAAAATTTATATTTAGGGTTTATAGATTTATGTTATAGTTTAGGGTTTAGGGGTATAGGTTGTAAGGCATAGAATTTAAGGTTTATGATTAGAATTCAGAGTTTAGGGTTTAAAATTTAAGGTTTAGGTTTTAGGTGTTAGGGCTAGATATTTAAGTTCTAGATTTTATATATTTATTATGAAGGGTTGTGTAAATTTCTTTTACACAACTTGTGTATCAAAATATAACACACATATATATAAGGAATCAGATTGGGTCGAAGTTTGAAAAGATCGAGTTGAGGTGAAGCGGATTCGAGTTTAGGGTGAAAATTCTCTGACCCGATATATATATTATTTTTTATATATGATATTTAATATTTTTATTAATTTTTTACGGAGTAGATCGAGTTTAATCAAATTTTTTATTAAAATTTCTTGATCAGGTTATGCTTTTATTATGTGAACTCGAGTTGAGATAAAATATATTAACCTCGAATCAGGTGGGGATTAAAATATTTGAATTTCAAGTTGGAGTTAAGACTGCCAAAAACTCGCCCTATTACCGTCGTTCCCAAATTAAATTTTGTCGGGATTAATTTTGAAATTGGACGACTTTGTCCCTCTTATTGTTTAATCATATAGCTTCTGATGATTCCAATATGTACATATGTTCATGTTAAATATGTCAGAATTTATACCATAGGCCAAGTAATCATTACATGTTTGCTTTTAGGTATTCCAAGACCTATTCAACAAGTTGTGATACATATCTCATGTATACTTTAAATAGGTATTAATAAGCATTTAGACATTGTAATACATATCTCATGTATAATTTAAATAGGTAAAGCATCTTTATTAGTAAATTTAATCTGTTGTTTTTAATGACGGCTTAATATATCTTCCTCTACCCTCTCTCTTCTCATATGTATAGGTTTTGTTTTGTAGATCTATTTTGCAGCCTAGGTTATTCTTGTTTTGGATACTCTATTATTTTTTTGTTGATAGCTACTCGTGATTATTTTTTTAATCGTGTTTAAGTTGTGATGAAGTCAATTATTAATGTGTTGTCATATTCTAATATTATATTTTATATTAATAATGCTTATCCTTCATCGACCGACAATAATAATGTTTATATATTTTATGATGGTTTCTAGAAAAAATGATCAATTAGTACTATGATTTCATAATGTTATGACCATAGGGTACAGTCGATCCTAGCTCATGTGGGTTTCTTCCTTCGGATCTTATTTGTAAATATGTATTATTGTTGATGAGCAAAATAGGATGGTGATGGTTGTTGGCATTTAGACGGTTCACTTTTTTTTATTTGGACGGAGAGTCACGACAAATGATGGTTAAAAATAATTTATTGATTTTATGTTTTTGCAAACCTATAAAATTTTGATGAACTTATAAAATTAATTGGGATGAAAATTGATTTTCAATAAAAAAATACTAAATCATACCCAAATTTCAATTTTTAACACTAAAATTTAAACTTGTCCATCCCTAGTGGTTATGGAGAGAACAAATCATATTCAAAGTCCTTCAATGGAGTAAAAGAGAGATTCCCAACTCAAAAATTTTGTTTTCATATCTCATCTGCCATTGTGATTACAGCCTACGTGCATTGCAAGAATAAGAAAAAACATTGGCATTGAAATTTAGACAAAAAGAAGTTGATAGTTACAGAACAGTTCATGTTTATGCAGTATCATCAAATACATATTAAAAACACCTCCTTGGTCTATTCAAATTGCTTCCAAGGAGACTGAACAAGCTGAATCTTCACGTTGAATTCAGTTCGAAGTTCCAATGCCACTGTGAGAGATTACGAAGACAAAACACATGTTAGAAATTAAACTTAGCTAGTTTCTTTCTTGGTCTCCTTCTGATCCAGTTGGTGAATTTGTATTGCAGATCTCTCTCGACCATTCTAACTAACCACCATGGTCTTCCAGTTGTGAAAACAATGTAACCAAGACTCAGTCCTAGCACCACTCCACTCCCATACCTCATCATTACAGCTTTCCAAAACGAGGGTACTTCAGAACCTTCATGTTCCGCCACCAATGGTGCAGGTGATTCGGCTACCACGCATTGCTTGGACAATGGTAAGCCACACAATCCCAAGTTACCCCTGTAGGAACCATTATCAAAGGTATTAAATTGATTCCCATGTGGAATTGGTCCAACAAGATTGTTTTCCGAAAGATTCAACACTTCAAGAAATGTCAATTTCGACATTTGAGAAGGAATCCTGCCATTGAGCTTGTTTGATGAAAGGTCTAATGATTCAAGTGCCGCCAAATTTCCGAAGGATGCTGGGATAGGCCCGGTGAAGTTGTTGTGAGAGATGTTGAGCATTTGCAGGGAAATAAGTTGTCCGACTTCCTCGGGATTTTGTCCAGAGAATTTGTTGTTTGACAAGTCCACAGATACGAAAATGTCTATGGTTTTCGTCAATTCAAGCTCCAATCTTTTCGTTGTTACGTTCACAGAAGTATGGTAAAACCTGTCGATATTTATACCATCCTCATATCCAGAAAATGATATATTGGAAGGTGTCCATTTAAATTTCTCTCTTATTGCTCTCAAATTTTGGAAGAGTTTTGCGGGTAATGTGCCAGTAAACTCATTTCCAGAGAGATCATTCATTCGCAATGAGGAGAAGTTAGATGAAGCTATGGACTGAGGTAGTGATCCATAAAATCTATTAGATCTCAAGAAAAGAACTTGCAGATTTGGAGGTGAAGCCAACCAACGGGGAAACCTATCAGTTAAATTGTTGTTTCCTAAGTTTAAAATTTTCAATCTAGTAGAATTAGCCAAAGATGGTGGTACTAATCCTTCCAATTGATTGTCATTGAGAAAAAGATGGCTCAACTTGTTATTCCCAAAAGAGTCGGGGATCATGCCAGTCAAGTTGTTCATCTGCAAATCTATCAACTGGAGATCATAGCTGATGTTTCCAAGACATTCAGGAATAGTTCCACTCAAGTTGTTTCTGGACAAGCCCAGTAGTGTAAGTGAACTCCAACTGCAAATGGAAGAAGGAATATTTCCTGTCAATTTATTCTCTGAAATTAAGAACTCCGTCAGTACTGTTGATTTGGAGTTAAAAGGTTCAAGAAAGTTGAGAGAATTGGCCCATGAAGCAAGTTGGAACGAAGGTCGAGAAATTCCAATCTCTTTCCTGGAAATTGCTCCAATGTGGTCAGGAAGTTATAAGAAAGGTTCAACATTATCAATTCTTCCCACCCTTCAACCTCCCATTTGGAAATTCCACCAGAAATCATGTTATTGGAGAGGTCTAAAACCCCCAACCCCATGTTCGAAAGAAATTCGGAAACCGACTTATACTACAACCGGAGAATAGAACATTTTTGTCGCTTGTGCTTAATGATAGTAAACTATTATTGGAAAGATCAAGAAGTTCAAGGCTTGTGAGTTTGGAAAGCATATCTGACTCGACAACACCATTCAAGTTGTTTGATGACAAACGTAGTGAAGTAAGGTTCACAAGATCAAACATAGAATCGGGTAGTGGACCATGAAAGTCATTAGAACTCTTATCGACATGTTGGACAGAACCAGGTATATGAATTCGATCCATCCGACCATGAAAGTGATTATATGACAAATCTAGAGTGGTAAGATTTGTGAGGTTGAAGATGGTTATTGGGAGTGGACCACCCAAATTGCATGAAGAAAATCTCAAAGAGGTTAATCTGTTAAGGTTCCCAAAAACATCTGGAATCTGTCCTCCCAACAAACTTCCAGATAAATCTATGGAAATGAGTTGAGTGAGATATCCAAATGATGGTGGAATTGACCCTCTAAAACCACCACAATACGAAATATCCAAGGACTCAAGGCCGCGACTCCAATTTGTCTTAGGAAGGTAAACTATGAGATTTTCATTCTTACTAAATCTATATGTTTGAGGTTCGGAAGCTGAAACAACTGACTTGGAAATTCTCCATGTAATTGACAATCATTGAGACTCAAACGTTGTAGCGATAAAGACGAGATTGGAAAGGAAGTAAGTGCAACATCAGACATAACTAGAGTATCAAGCACAAGGTACCTTAATTTGGTTAAGTTTGTTGCAAGCATGTCAAAACCTTGGCCATCAATTGTTAACGTGGTATCACTGTAATGGCTAAGATCAAGTGAAACCAAACTTGACAAGAGACTAATTTGATTCGGGATTTGGCCAGAGAAGCCGGAAAGAGAGAGATTAAGATGAGTTAAACTCTCCAACTGACTAAACAGCTCAGATGATATTGTGCCATTGAAATTGTTGTAAGCAAGGTTGAGTCGTTGGAGTCCACGAAAGTGAAACTGGCTGCTGGTGTTCTCAAAAGGAGAGCCGTGGAGGTAGTTGAAGCTCAGGTCCAGCCATTGAAGGGTGTGAAGGAGAAAGAGGCTGTTGTTTGCAAGGAGATAACCGGTAAGGCAACTGGTACTAAGATCGATGCCAATTACTTGACCGGTCAGCTCGTCGCATTTGACTCCCTCCCATGAACAACAATCAATGCTTTTGTTCCATGTCTCTGTCTTGGGGTACTGATAATCATCCAGACAGAAATCAGTTATAGAAATGGAGTTTTTAAATTGGAGCAGAGCAGCTCTCTGGTGTGGGAGACATAAATGAGAGGAAAGAGGAACAGAGGAAGAGGAAGTCCATGAAACATGCAAAATTAACACAAACAGCAGGCAAAGGGTTGTCATGTTTTTCTCAAGAAACAAACAACAAAGTTGAGAAGCAAGGAAGGTTTATAGTGAGAGTACAGATTTAAAGCTCTCTATATGCTTTTAACCAGCATGAAGTCAACCAATTTATGGAACCCCAAAAAAAGTCAACCAATCAATACAGCTAAAGTCTGTCTGTTGGTGAGTTGGACTTATTTTATTTTTCAAAAAGAAAGAGAAAAAATAAAGTCAACACTTCTATAAAATTTTATTTTAAACATAATATCGTACAGTAAAAAATAAATTAATTTAAATAATTTTAAAATTTATTAATATTATGCTATATAAAAAAATATCAACTTATATTATAAAAAAATTTAAATATTAAAATTATTTGCACCAACTTGTACACGGTGCACATGACCATATCCAAGAAGGAAAAGCAATGGAAACATGTTAGTATGTTACAACATTTACACCACAAAAAAGAATAAAGGGAATAGATTTGGAATATGAAGATGATTACTGGCCTTCTTCACGCTTTCTTCTTCCTCGCATTGCGTTTCTTTTTCGACTTCCTAAAGCCAGCTCCACTCTCCTGTTACCAACAAAACTGGACTTAACTAGGATACCAATGTTGTTAAATGAATTGAATCATCTCGTTCCACCAAGAGTCGGCTGTTTAACCAGTCCGGTATGCTAAATGATACAGTTCATCAAGTTAATCAGTATACCAATGCTGGTAAATCGAATTTATAGTTTGACAGAGTATATCCTAGTGATTGGAGTTGGATCAACTTAGCTGCAATGCTTTGTCACACATATGCTAACATTCATATTCATAGGCTTAAATCTTTTGGTGTTAATTATGTTTTACTAGAGCAATGTCAAATATTCATTGGAATTCAGAGTACAAGAAGTTGAAAGTTACAGAACAGTCTAAGTTTATTGACTACTTAAACATTTTCTGAATTACGACAACAAGAAAAAAGATATTATATAACTTAACATTAGATTACGAAGATGAAACTTTTGAAATACTTTTAGAAACTCCCCTAAACAAGATGTTGGACCTCGAGCTAGTTTCTTTTCGGTCTCTTTCTTCTGATCCAGGCAGTGAATTTGTATTGCAAGTCTCTCTCGACCATTCTTACAAGCCACCTTGGCCTTCCGGTTGTAAACACGATATAACCGAGGCTCAGACCTAGCACCACTCCTCTTCCATGCCCCATCATTACCACCTGCCAAAAGGGTACTTGAGAATAATCATGCTTTGCCACCGATGGTGCAGGTGGTTCGGCCTCCCCATGGTTGTTGCATTGCTTTGACAATGGTAAGCCACACAATCCCAAGTTACCGATGTAGGAATCATTATCAATGGTATTAAATTGATTCCCATGAGGAATTGGTCCAACAAGATTGTTTTCTGAAAGATTCAACCCTGCAAGAAATGTCAACTTCGACATTTGAGAAGGAATCCTGCCATTGAGCTTGTTTGATAAAAGATCTAACGATTCAAGTGCTGCTAAATTTCCGATCGATGCTGGGATAGGACCGGTGAAGTTGTTGTGAGAAAAGTTGAGCATTTGCACAGAAATAAATTGTCCGACTTCCTCGGGAATTTTTCAAAGAATTTGTTGTTTGACAAGTCCATAGATACGAAAATGTTTATGGACTCCGTCAATTCAAGCTCCAATCTTTTTGTTGTAGCATTCACAGAAGTATGGTAATCTTTAATGTTATAAGAAATACCGCCAGATGGAGATGGAAGTCCTTGTCTGGGATTCTCTCTCATTGCCCTCAAATCTTGGAAGAGTTTAGTGTGCAAGGGGCCATTAACGCATTTCCGGAGAGGTCAATCATTCACAATGTCGAGACGTTAGATGAAGTTATGGAATGAGGCAGTGATCCATGAAATCTATTAGATCTCAAGATAAGAACTTGCAGACTTGGAAGTGAAGCTAACCAATGGGGAAACCTACCAGTTAACATGTTGTTCCCTAAGTTCAAGAGCTGCAATGAATAAGAATTAGCTAAAGATTGTGGTACCGATCCTTCGAATCAATTGTCATTCAGGAAAAGATGGCTCAATGAGTTGTTCACAAAGGAATCAGGGATCTTTCCATGGAAGTTGTTCATCTGCAAATCGACGAAGGCAAGAGTGCTGCTGAGATTTCCTAGACATTCAGGAATAGTTCCACTTAAGCTGTTCCTGGACGAGTCGAGAACCGAGAGTGAACTCCAATTGCAAATGGAAGAAGGGATGTTTCCTGTCAAATTATTGTCTGAAATCAAGAACTCTTCAAACAACTGCGAATTCGGTGTTTGAAGATCCAAGCAAGTTGAGAGAATCGGGCCTTGAAGCAAATTAGAACGAAGGTTGAGTATTCCCAGTTGCTTTCCAGGAAATTGCTCTAAAGTGGTTAGAAAGTTATAAGAAAGGTTCAACACAGATAATCCTTCCCAACCTTCAGCCTCCCATTTGGAGATTCCACCGGAAATCATGTTTGGAAAGATCTAAATGCTCCAACTTCGATGATGATATTCGAAAGAAATTCGGGAAGTGCCTTAGGCTGCAAGAAGAGAGTAAAACGGTTGCAAGCCGAGGGAAAGAGTAGTTCACATTATTGTTGCTTGTGCTTAGTGATAGTAAACTGTTGTTGGAAAGATCAAGAACTTCGAGACTTGAGAGTTTCGAAAGCATATCGGACCGGATGACGCCACTCAAGTTGTTCGATGACAATCGAAGTTCCCTAAGGCTCACAATGTTGAAAACAGAATCGGGAACTGGACCACTCAAGTTGCAGGAAGAAAATCTCAAAGAAGTTAACTTGCCAAGGTTCCAGAAAACATCCGGAATCTGTCCTCCAAGCCAGTTTTGAGACAAATCAATGGAAACGAGTTGAGTGAGATATCCAAATGATGCTGGAACAGACCCTCTAAAGCCACAACCGGAAAGATCCAACAACTCAAGGCCACTACTCCAGTTTGTCCGAGGGAGATAACCTCTGAGATCTCCATTCCCACCTAAATCAATATGTTTAAGATTCTGAACCTGAAAAATCTGAGTCGTAAACTCCCCATGCAGGTGACATTCTCCGACACTCAAATGTCGTAACGACGAAGACAAGTTCAGAAACGAAGTAAGTGCAACGTCAGACATGTCGACAGCTTCGAGCACAAGGCTTCTTAATCTGGTCAAGTTCCTTGCTAGCATATCGAAACCTCTGGCATCGAATGTCAACATGGAGGAAGTATCAGAGTTGCCATTATAAGAGATATCAAGATGTGTTAAATTCACCAACTGACTGAATAATTCGGGTGCGATATCGCCATCAAAGTAATTGTAAGCAAGGTCGAGTCGTCGCAGTCGACTCAAGCGAACCAGGCTGCTGGTGTTGCCGAGAGGAAAACCATAGATGAAGTTGTAGCTGAGGTCAAGCGGCCACTGCAGGTTGTGCAGGAGAAAGACGCTGATGTTTGCAAGGAGAGAACCTTTAAGACAACTGTTGCTGAGACGGATGCCGATGACATGACCGGTGCGGTTGTCGCATTCAATTCCCTGCCATGAACAACAATCCAAGCTTCTGTTCCATGACTCGTCTTCGGGTAGGAACCAGAGTAATCATCCCAACAGAAGAATTCACTTAGAGACATGGTGTTTTTGAATTCGAGCAATGCATCCCTTTGGTCTGCAAGACATAAAGGAGAGGATGGAGGAGGAACAGAAACTCCATGAAAGCGGCAACAACACCGTTACCAGGCAAAGGCTTCCCATTTTTTTTCTCGAGAAACAAACAACAAAGTTAAAGAAACAAAGGAATTTATGGTGGAGCATAAATTTGAATTTCCTACATGTTTTTAACCAGTTTCAAGTCAACCAAGTCCATATTTTATTCAAAGCATTTCATGTAGTTCATTCAATGTGAAAACTAAAACAAAGTAGGGCCATCCATCCTATTACAAAAACAATGGCGTTTTTCAAGTCAATCAAGTCTTAATTTAATTAGGTTTTATTTTATTCTAATTATAGTTTTAATACACCCAAAAAAAACAGACATACTATATAACAATTTATACAAAATTATAATTTTATATTAAATCAGTTTATTCTATTTATAATATCAAGATTTTAGACCTTTAATTTTATTTAAGTAATCTAACATGTCTTATTATATCTTACTAAATAACTAAATCAAATAATGGGTTATGATATTATATGCTATTATGTGATAATTAACTAACTCAATTTGGATTGGATCAATTAATATATCATTTTAAAAAAGCAAATTAATTTGACATTTTTTTTGTTTTTACACCCAGTTGTATTAGGTCGGGATTGTTTTAGATTTCTATTCCTACTCCTCTTGTCCTTTTACCTAATCTGTTTACTTTTTGACACCAACTGAATTCTAAAATATGTACAAATCATACAACAGGACAACATCAAGTTTGCTTATAAATATTGATTAAAAATCATTTTTATTATAAAAATTAATATTTTTTTATTGTTTCTTTATATACTTTGAATATAATTTTAATTATAATAATTATTTTGTTGTAACAATTTTATTGATAAAAATTGAATTTCTATGAATTAAAAATTAACGTAGTAATAAATTATTTGTGTTCATGAAAGGATTTAAAAAAAAATCAAATTAAAAATTGACGTAATAAAAATTTGTTTTCAAGAATTCGAAATTTCATTTGTAGGACTCAATCGAAAAAAATTTAAATAAAATTTGAGTTATAAAATAGAAATTCAAATAACTCGAAAATTTTAATAATTAGTTGATCAATTTATATTTTCGAGTCAACTTTTTAATTCCACATGATATATTATATATATTACATATGAAGAAATATATATGTATATTATATATGCATATAGAAAGACATTAAAATTTGAATCAATATGCACACCACCCATCCCTAAGTATATATGCATATGAAAATATATGTGCACCCTAAATATATGCATATAGAAATATATATGAAGAAATATATGTGTACAATTAAATTTGTACAAAAACTCGAAAACAGACTCAATGCCAAGTTATGCATTCAAAAAAATTCAATTAGAATTTGGGATAAAAAAATTAATCAACTAAAGTTTAAATCGTAAAATAAAACTTGTAAACTCGAATAACTTAAAATTTTTGACTCGACTCGATCGAACGCCCAACCCTAGAAAGGAGCCTATGTCCTTTCAAAAAAAATTAAATAACAATTTTAATCTCTGTTAGTTTAAATAATTATCCAATTAAATTTATCCCTCCCAAATTAAGTTTTAACGGACTAATTTTGAAACTGGACGATTTTGCCTATCTCATTGTTTAATCCAAGTTCCACAAACCAGCAGATTGACTGCTAGCATGAACTCTTCTGAGCATTCTTCGAAATATCATATTCACCTTCGGAAGGAAAAAAATCCACTTCGACCGGTTCAAAATACGTCAGACGGTTCGAGTTTTACCATGCAAAGAAAACATAACACAGCAGATATCAACATTACTACTACTAGCACATTAAAGCATATATCAGGAGCCCTTTGCCCCCTTACCAATTTTATGTCCCCCTACATAAAATCCCATTAAAAGCAGTGGCTAACAGCAGATGACATAATACAGTTACAGTCTAATGATAAATTTAATCAAAAACCAGAGTTTAAATTAAACGAAAGACTAACCCTTGCTACCGATCTTTGAGTTCCTGCTCAAATTGAAGCAATTTCTCCCGGACGGGCTGCAAAAATAGCTTCTTCAAGTCCTGGATAATCTGATGCTTGTCTTGCTGCACAAAATCCTTCTCTTCACTGAGCTTCACTTCCATCTATGGTTATGAAAAAGTAAATACATAAAAGAATATTTTTGTTAGCTTCAGTTGTCTCAGATATATTATCAATGCATCGTGTGCAATTATGGAAAATAATCGCCCTCCCCTAAGGTTGGTTTTAGGGTTTAAAGTGTTCTTTCCTAAACCTGGATCCACGAATCATGTTTTATTATTGTGTTCCAGTTATTATATGCCATAAAATATATTCTATAAATTTTATCATGTTAATAGTTCATAATTGCTATAGTTGGATTCATTCAAATATTTATATGGGTTTAAAAGAAAAAAAAATTTTCTTTCATATTAAACCTGGATAAAACCTAAATCTTTAATCATGTTTTCATTAAATTGTGTTCCATTTATTAAACTTTAAATTCTACATACCAACACACAAAACCCCTAAATATAAATTAAACCCTAAAATTAAAAGGCTTCTATATCAAAGTATTTTCCTATTTATATATGTACATGTTATTTGTTTATGTTATGTTGGGGTTTACACTGATGCACCTCCTAGCACTGAAAGTCGTCGAATTTATACCACAGGCCAATGCATCATAACATGTCACAAAAATTTACAGCATAAGCCCATGCATCATAACATGTTTGCTTTTAGGTATTCCAAGTTCTATTCAACAAGTTTATCCTACTATCTCTTCTACACCAAATAGATATTACTAACACACTCAACCCGATCGTACCTGCAAGTCATCGAGCTCGCCAAATGAGAATTCTGGGATATCAATATGGCCCTTAACAGTTTTTTTCTCCTCCTGTATGTGCCACTCGCCTGACATCAGTTGAGATACCAATTTGATCAGCAAAATGATAAAATAACCTCTAAAGTAAAAGAAAACACCACATTTCTAAGTTACTCGGACTCAGGTGCAAGTATTGGACATGGGTATGGTTAGATTTTTCTAAGTTTTTCATATATTTTGAAGAATCCTTGGAGGTCATATCCCCATATACAAGTGCCGGACACAGGAACTTAATGAAAAATGAAAAGTCCGGGCAATATAACCACATTTAGACCCAACTTACCTTTGATTTTTAATGTCAACTCATACGTATAGCCTACACGCTTCTTGTTTCGAACAGTCACCAAAAATGCCTGCACAACCGGGAATATTCACGAGGAAACAAGATTAATCTCTATATGTACAACCACAGGTGCAGTTTAATTAAACTACATCAATGGTGTGAAATAAAAGTGAGACCAAGAAAAAAAAAAGCAAATGAAAGTTAGAAACACTGACATCGCCAACACACTTGGTTACATCAGAAATCTCTGCCTTGCCACGAGATAAGTCCAATGTGCCCACAGATTTAAGCAATTCCTGGAAAATAAAATTGGGTTTTCAGTTCATTTGAAGCTTTAAATATATATATACACACATTATATATAAAAGAAAGCAGAGTTTTGTATAAAGACCTTTAATCTTTGGGTAGCCCAGCTATTAAGGTTTTTCTCCTCCCAAGTTCCAGCCTGCGAGTAACAAGGAGAAAACATTCGTGAGAAAAACCACTGTTTCTAAATTGCGGTTGCAGTGGCCTTAAAAATTACGATGTGACCATTAAACTGCATTGCCCAATTTAATACTATGCAAGGTCATCAAAATACTAAAATTTCAAAATACCCATTACTAAAACCAAAGATTGCAATGTCTAAACTAGATAAAATTCCACCCAAAAACCCTAAATTGGAGGCTGTTATGCGCTCAAACCTACATTCTCCACTGTGTTACAACAGCAACAATGACAACAGAACTAAAATTCATTCAGCTAGATCAGATCATTTATAAACATAGAAACACAAACAAAATTAATAAAACGAATAAGAAGAAAAGGGAAATAAATACCCGGTTCCAAACAGAACCAAGAGTTGCGGGCTGAGATTGGTTCGAATTTATGTCTTGAGCGGTGAGTTTCTTCGGAAGGGGGGGGAGCGGCGTCCGTCGTCGCTTCTCGGACCCAATAAGTATACGACGCTGCTGCTGCTGCCTGTCCATTGCCGTCGCCATGGCCCTTCTCCGCTCCTCCATTCTCCATCTCGATTTAAGCTAATTGTATGGATCCAATCAACTTATCGTTTGAATTTTACTGAAGATTTTATCGATGATTGTTGACTATTCTGAGAGAGAATCGGAGAATGGAGAAGATTTATGACTATTATTATTTAAATCAAAATTGATTTTCAGAAACTTCATTACGGTTTTCTTAAGCTAAACCTAGAGTCTTCCTCTGCTTTTGAGCCTTCAACCCCTTTGTTTAACGGGGAGCATTCCATTCCAGTGGGGTAAAAAAAATTCCACTTAATTAAATTTTGATTTTGATTTTGATTTTAATTTTATTTGAAATTTTTATAATTTTAATTTTATTTTAAAAAATATAAGTTGATTTTATAAAATTTGAGCTTTAAAGTTTTTTTATAATTTTTTATATTAATTTTCGACACGACAAAATGCAACTTTTTTTTTATAAATTAAAATGGTTTAAATTTTTAAAAATTTAAAAAATTTTTAAACCCTAAATTTAAAAAATTTTTATTTTAAAAACTAAAATTAATTTTTTTTAAAAATGAAATTTTTTAAAATTTTTAATAAAAAAATATAATTAATTTAATCAAAAATATTCAAAAATTTTTAAATTAATTTTAAAAGTTAAATTACATTTTTAAGCCTAATTTATTAATTATTTTATTAAAGAAAGACTAAAATTTTAAGTAATTTTGGATCAATTTATGTATTAAATTTTTTTTTAGTTAAAAATTTTTATTTAAATAATTTTATAATTTATTTTAATTTTTTATTTAGTTAAATTGAATTTATAAAATTATGATTTGAGTCAAATTACATGAATTAATTATATGTTAAATCAATTAATAATTGATTTATTTTCAGGTAAAAAGGAAAATTTAAGTGAATGAGGATGGTTTTTACAAATTAGTGGTTTAAAAACATTTTTATGTTAAATAATTTTGCATAATTTATTTTAGATCTTTTATTTATTAAATCGAAAGCCATGTTTGTTCAACATAATTCTTTTTTTAATGATTTAATTTTCGATCAATTTGATATTTTTTTCTAATTCTTCTCTTTTACATAAATTTATTTTTTTAATTTTTTATTTTTTCGAATACACGTCTCTTAGGACAAACATTATCTTTTTTTCCACTAGACCACTCGTTGGATTTCGATAAACTGTTTTTAAATTTCATAAACATAAATTTAGATAATATTTTATTTTTTTCCCCTCTGAGGTATTTAGTTATTATAATATAAATTGTTAACCAACAACCATTCCATGCATGCATGCATGTAGCAGCAGACAATATTGACCTTTTCAACATTGTATTTCATGTAAATGGTCAAAAGAGCTAAAAAAATTCCCCCAAAACAATCTTCTGATTTTGAAACATCCATGACCAATTGACAAATCACTACAATTTGGTGTAAATCTCTTTGTTCAGATCAATATGCTCTTTAGAACAGTACAACAAAAAAACCTTACAACTAACTACCAACTATATTTTCCCATGTTTCCACCATTTCTTATGAAACTATCATTTTGTAGTACAGCTCTGTAATGGTGAATGCTAACCTGTGTGATGCGGCAGTCTACATTACGGCTTTGAGCTGATCACCACTGCTGCTTTTGAAACCATGAGACATCAACTCAGTTGATCTTGGGTTTTGATCGTCTCGGCTTTAGCACAAGATAGAGTATACCAAAAACAATCAAGAAAGCAGGGATTGTTGTCGCGTCGAACTCTACATGCACTTTCCTGTCTTTTGTGCAATGAATCGGATGAAGAAGGGATATGGTTGCATTCACTTGATCAACAAACGCTTGGGATGCGTCCTCTAAGGTAGTCAGCAGTCTCATGGCATCTGCATATCTCAATTCACCAGTAATAGTTGATATCTGAAAAAGAGAAAATGCATGTTAGCATGTAAACAACCACTGCCATTAAACGAGTATAATGCGGTGTTAATTGAAATAATCAAATAGTATTATCGAAGATGACAATAAGCAAATGCACTTACTCTTCTCCATAAGCTGACAACATAATTATACTTGATCACTAGATCACGTTCCTGCGATTGGAAGAGTTTAAAGGTTTTCTCAGCTGATATTGGTTAAGTCTCACTTTGTAGCAACTCCATTTTTACCGAATCCGGACTAAATACAATCTAAAAGAAAATCTTGATTCAAAAGACGAACACAATAAACCACAGCAAGATTTTAGAGCATCAGAATTTGTTGGCTAGAAACCAAGTCTATAATATTGCTACGGGATCATGAAAAAGCCATCCCGTGCATGATTGTGTGAGCATGTTATGAGTAATGTATAAGGTACAAGCATGATGTACTTTTCAATTATTGATTTGCCACAAGAAAAGGATACTTGTACGCTCCCGGAGTAGAAGGTGCACGGCTGAATTGACCAGTTTTATTGACTCGTCCAGAGTTGTGATGATGTAGCTCCGAGCAATTGTATCTGATTGAAATTTTGATACATGCCAACCTTGAGAAGTAATGGAGAATGGGCTGCATCCAACGGACCATATCCAATCCTGTAAAACATAAGCAACAAAGTTTGCATAAATTATTTAGGGTACCTGACTTCCCAAATGCTAGGCATGTCTGCCTTGTACATACATGGAACTCACATGTTGAATCCGTCCACTTGACATAATATTACAGTAAAAGCAGACAAACAAAATAGTATCGTAAATACGGGTGTACATTAGAGAGAGAAGGATTAAAATAAAATAAAATAAAATAAAATGAAAAATATAAGGATGAAAATAGAAATTTGAAAGGTTATCTACGACTACGTGATTAAACCACACCAGACCCGCACATAATGGGAAAAAGAACATTCGGACCATTATTCACTTGGTTTAGATTGTTGATGAAAAAAAAACCAGGAGTGTTAAGGTTGAACTGCGAGCATCAGTATTACTTAATCATAAGAAATATTTCAAATAAATATCGAAACTATCAAACCTCAATTGCAGTTCCATGAGCATGACTGTAGACAAACTGAAGAGGAAGCAAACCAGCCAGATGTTCAGAAACAGCAGCCAAAGCAGGTTTGATGGGCCTCCTGAATCCGGGAAAAAGAACAACATCAATGGTAAGACAAACAAGGTCAACACCCCTGGAATATGTTCTGATTGGACAATAACCATACAGAAATAATGATGAAAACCCAAACTTCTTTTATTGGATGGAAAAGAAAAAAAAGGAATGCCAGAAACACAAACCTCAGATCCCACAAAAGGGATTTTCCATTACACTGCAGATGGCTTTCCCAGGATGACGACTCTGATTGGACGACAATAACCATATCCGAAAGCGCCTTGGCCTGATAATGTTTGTCCACTAATAATGGTTCAGTATGAATGAACCAGAAGATTGGAACTTCAAGAGTGGACCGGCTATGAGCATGTGATCCTGAATTAAGAATGAAGTGCAATGTTAAACCCAGAAGAGAACTGAAACCAACAATACTTTAGTTAGGGTCCTGCAAGCAACAAAATATGCACACAAGATATCATGATTTCACACAATCAATTCATATACTAACATCCACATTTAATAGGCACACAAATTTAGGAACAAAGGTTAACTTCAATAGTATTGATGTCCAATGGGTTTAAATTCCAAAAACATAAAAATTATTAGAATTTAACTTGGAATTAGAGAACTGAAGATTTTAATGGTTCAAAAAAGGAATAGTGACAGCGGTAAGATAAAAAATGGAATGTTGAACAGTTAATTAGGAATGGAGTAATAGAGTTCTCTTTCACGCTTGTAAGATAAAGAAACAAATATTCCAGGGACCGGAAGATGATAATAAAAACAAAATAAACATATCATAATCAAGGTTGTAAATTGCAGTCCTTAAGTGAATTTAGAGGAAAATGTAAACAGTCATACGCCAACTAACATAAGAGCAGGTCAGCAGGGAAACTGAAACCAGAGTTTCGAGAATAACTAGAAGCACAACCATCTGAAGAAAATGAAAAAATAAACTTATTTCATCCTTTTTTCTGACCTAGAGAATAGAAGAAACAATCACTCAGACAGAACGGGGCAAAATTCGGATTCAAGTGCAGATAAAAGATATCAGAGTGATCAAGATGAAGAGCTTTTAGTTTTGCAGTGGTTGGTCATCAAAATGAAAGCTCCAAAACCAAACGGATTTTGTTTTCCCCAACAAGCATTATGAAGAAAGATCTGACCTTTGAGAGATCCCTGATCATTCAGCCTCCGCAACTGATACTGGAGAATTGAAGAATCAATATAGGAACGGGTACTTTTCCTGTATGTTCCATTGACGAGCAAAAATGGGACAGCTGCTGCTCGTCGTGCCACAGAAAATGCCATTGCCAAAGCAGGATCCTCTGAAAGTGCTAGCCTATAATTTGCAAAACAGATTAGTACAGCTAAATTTACAAGCCAAAAAACTAATGATTAAGAAAGAGGATTTGGGATCTCACTGTCTTATGCTGTACTTTCATGCAGAATGCAAGAGTGCTGATCAGGGAATTAGACTGCTTAAGATTTTATTTTGTTCTTTTCTTGTATTCGATAAGACTTAAGTCTGATAATTATGTTTCTTCTAGTTAGCATTGACAATTATTTTTGTGTGTGTTTATTGAGCATCAAGGAAATTTTTGCCATATTACAATTTGCTAGAAATTTCAGACAGTCTGTACATTTGTAGTTTAAAGTTTACTTTATCAAATTAATGTAAAATCCTTATTGAACAATTAGGACTAAAAAATAATATTTATTAATTTATTAATGTCCCTTCTAAGAATACGGAATTAATCTTAATTTAACTTTAAATTTACTTCCATTTATACCTTCCATGTCATACAAAGAAAGAAACCATGGACCACATATATAACAAAAAGACAACCATAGGTCTAACTTTTTAAGACAAGGGAGAGAGAGAAAAAGTAAAGAAAAAGAATAGTTCAGAATGCATACACATGCTGACTGAACATAACCTTCTGTGAAGGTATCAACAACCATGGGTCTAACTTTTTAAGACGAGGAGGAGAGAGAAAAAGTAAAGAACAAAGAATAGTTCAGAAGCCCATCCTGAGAGCCTTTAGGTCCACGATGAAAGCCCATCCTGGAGAGCCTTTAGGTCCACCGGCAACCGTTTAATATTTTTAACTTTCTGTCACCATAAAAAATAAAAAGAAAATTTAGTATTTTATCAAATGATCCTCAGAAACTTTCCCCACATGTCATACCTCCTTTGTAATGAAAAACAATTGATACGATATCTTCTCATAATAATGGAAAGCACCATCAGCAACTGAAGGAGATATGATATGTCTCACAGATCCCCATAGGGTCGCACCAAGATGTGCAAGGAAAGTATCCCGAGCAACAGTGTAGTTTTGGAATTCCTGCACAGAAATAACTCAATTCCAAAAAACTGCAATAGTTCGATTTCAAGACGAATATAGTTTGAAGCAATGCGGTTACTATAGATGATCCCTACAAGTAGTAAAGAAAATGTTATGCAGGCATTTTTTCAAGGAAATAAAGATACCTCAACAGTATCACTAAACAAATTCCAGTTCTCCATCCGTTTTAAAGCATCTATAGCCTTCCTACGGTGGCTTTCATCATGCTCTTCATTTTCAAATGACTGAAGCTCATCTTTCAAATCTCGCATTCTCTCGTCAAGCTCTGAAATCATAAATCTTGTAAGTGGAGAAACTTACCATGTATTTTTCATTAGGAACTTGCAGAATATAAAATTGCTTAGCACTTCAAATCTCACACATAAACAATAATAAAACTAAAAGGATATTGATTATCTATAAAACAATTATCTTAGATTTCCCAGCCCGACAAATAAACAGGCAACCTAGTTAATAAAACAAATATGTGAGAAACATTTAGGCAGTTGAAATCTCAAAGAACGATTACACCCTTCAGACTACACATTGTTCCTCTGTAAAAAAAAAAACAAGTGACTCAAAAGCAAAGATTCCATTGCAAAAACATGAGATGACAATAAATCTTCAATGTAAAAAAACTCAATAAGTTGGTCTGCCTTAACACTAAGCAACCATACTAAACACCTCTGGTGTTTTGACTCTTCATGTTCCTCAAACCATCTCTGCCAGATACATATTCAACACCTCAAAACTGGACACTAGTAGGAGGTATGACCCTCCAAATATAAGGAAAGCATAGGATAATGTACCCCATCCAAGAAAAATACACACCATCAATCCCCTGGAAGCTTTTCCAAAAAGTGGAACTAAAAAAAAGATAATTAGATATGCAAAATAGAAATAACATGAATCGTACCATCACATAGTGCGAGCTTGACTTTCCTTCCTTTGCAATGCTTGAAAGCAAAAAGCTCATAGATATCAATCTCTGCTAGAAGAATATCAATTGCCTGATGATCCTTCTACAATATTAAATGCAGAGCCAATTAAAGCATGAAACTGCAGAAACCTAATAGAAAGAGAAGCTTCAAATGCATAGTATCATTGCTTCAATTTTAATGTATAAGCAAACATACATCACCAAATACAGAAAACTTTTCCTGAATTGCATCTTGCAAGCGATCTTCAGCTTCATCTTCAGAAATTTCTACTTGTCACAATGAGAACAAAATTAAATTCAGCTAGGGCTAAGAGGAACAACGACAACAATAAAGAAAAAGCAATATGAGATGAAAAGCACAATATTGTAAAATCTAGTGACATTTGACACGAGTTTATAAATATTTTACAGATCCCAATTACTTAAGTCAGTTATCACAAAGATATCAAGCACAATAAGAATAAAAAAATAGACTAAATTTCTGTAGCCATAATAAACAAATATATCAACATTGACAAGCAAAAATCCAATATTAAAATAACTAATACTAACAACAAAATAACCACCACAGATGTCAAATAATTTACTAACAACAGTTGATAATAACCGAGCATGATGATATCACCTTCGACAGCACCTATGGTCTTTCCCACATTAGGCAAACTTAATTCAGTTCGAACACCTTCTCCACCAACAGCAGGTCCCCAGGAAAAAGGTCCAGCAGATAAATCGATGAAAGCCCATCTGATACAGTTTATAATAATAATATAAACACAAATAAGAGTCTCATTTGTTTGTGTTTCTCTGTGTATTGCAGTGTAAAAGAAAGAGAGACAGAGAGGGGGAAAGCATGATATTTGAAATTGAAACCTGTCCTTTCCAATCCATGTATCTGTTAGACATTCTTCATGGTAGTCACTGAAGTCCCCAGACTTTAAGTCCCTTTCAAGAAGAAGCTTTGTATCTTCATTCTTCCCATTTAATAACTTGAGATATTCATCATACATATATTAACAAAAGGAAAATGTTAAACAAATTATGCAGATTTGTCAAAGTCTTGATAATGCATCAAACAGAAAAGATGTGAAAAACAAAACCAAAGTACCTGTAAAACTTTGTTCTGAATTATTTCAGTAGTATTCTTTCCTTGATACAATTTCTCGACATTCATCAGTGCATCTAAGCAAATATTGTGCCATTCCACCTAAAAGTTTATCAACCAAATTTAAAGTAAATAAAATAAATAGAAATAATTGAGGCTCCAAGTAGTTTCTTTGTGAGCAACAAGATGACATAACAAATATGATAATTTATTCTTAACAAACACAAAATACGAATTTAAGTTTCTAGCATACTTTTCACACTAGCTGTAAATATTCAGCTATCAACACTAAGAATTAGGTACTACAAGTTTACAGGAAATAACTGAGATTACCAAGTT